>OY986963.1:34071444-34255833 GCA_963920575.1 Narthecium ossifragum | reverse complement strand
AAAAGAGAACAGTGGAGGCATTCATGTGCATTAACACACAAAGAGAAAAGAGAATTCTAGATCAAACATGAGAAAAGAGAATTGTGGTCAAAAAGAGAATTTCACAAAGAGAAAAGAGAATTTCGTAAAGAGAAAAGAGAATTTCGCAAAGAGAAAAGAAAAGAGATAAGAGAGAAAAGAGAAATGTTGCCATGTACAGGTCATAAAGTCAACATCCACTTCATCAAATGAAATATTAATTAAAAGTATTTGAAAATATTTGAACTATCACATTAAAACTTGGCACAGATTCAAAGGAAAAATTAATTAAAAGTATTGAAACTATCACATTTTACCATATAAAATGCATTAATACTTGGCTGATTTCATGACCACATTAATAGCAAGGGTTAGAAAGGTCCTAAAATTAAATATAACCACCCATAACTACCATAACTGATGAAAATTGGTGCTTAACCCTTAAATCTAATGACATGGGTGTACCCATCAACAAGTTACACAAAAATGGTGTAACTTCCAATTATCTATAAAATGAAACTGACATTATGTAAATATTTGTTTCACATGAAAGAAGGATAGTCTTTCTTCTACAAAATGGTAAAATGCTGATCTCATGGTACTATATTTTAAAGATCTCCCAGTACATGAACATTCTTTAGTTAGAAAAACTAGGATTCTAGAAGAAAAATAGCTTTTATTAAAGCAAATCTCTGATTCAAGCATCTGTGTGAACACATCTAAAACTAAAATGGAGGAGATCCTCCGGAAACCAACTCCAAAGGGAAAAACTAGGATTTTTATAAAGTTTCTAAAGTAGGCATAGGTGCATACACAAGGATCCTAGCAAAGAGATATCCTACATTCTGCATGCTTTTGTCAAAAAAGACGTCACTTTGAGGAATGGCACATCATGCCATCAACTGTTGAAGGAGCTAAAGGTCCTGTGAAATTGGCATTGGCTCCTGATCGTAGCCTCAAGAGACTTTTTATAATCAGACTCAACTTTCATCCTTTGTATAATACAGTCATATTACAGATGTGTTGTAAGAACCTCTGTGTTTGCCCATATATGGGCTTGTGCCAAAGTTCGAAATTTTACTCCATCCACCCTTACCCCAGTGGGCCCAGTGTCAAAAACAATTTGATTTCATCAAAGAATAGCTGTGCAATATCAAATATTTCGCACCATGTATAAGAAGATGAGGGTAGGTTTGAGTCTTTAAATTCAGTTCAAAAAAACTTTGTATTCAGAATTCCTTTCAGGATCCTACTCATTACATATCGAGTCCAAACCTCGATTAGCAGCCACATGTGGATCCTCCCGGATGGAAAGAAGTTCCACTGACTAGGCGCTCTCCTTTCCTGTCCATTTGCAAGCCAACTGGTCCTTCACAGTCAAAACAACAAACACCTTATGGTTTATGAGTCCATCCCTTAGAGAAGCATCAGTTGGTATAACCAATTACAAACAAACAGCCAGATGCCATCACAAGAATACCACCTGCTAATTAGCAGAAAGATGTTTCTATTATCACATTTCGATTACTAGGGCCTATTACCCGGACTTCGGGGAGTAAATTGCTCCCCTACATATCGACTGCTACAAATCTAGGCATGTAACCGCATCAGCGCCATAATCTGCGCTTGCTGCTTCATGCCATAGATTCTCCACCATAGTTCATTGTACTAAGCTACAATTACCAAAACTAAAACCACTTGAGGTACAAGCTCACATCTGCAGGCAAGCCACTTTTTTACAATGCCATAGATTCTCGACCATAATTCCTTGCAATAAGCTGCAATCACCAAGGCTGATCTCGACAATAGAGGTCACAAGCTTCTTACCCTTTCCGTACCCATGCACTCAGCTGCTAGCAGAAAGATCTGAGACTAACCAACTAGCTATTCATGACATATTGGAAGAGGAAGGTACAGCAAACAGCGTCTTCACCATAGGCACGGCGTAACCCACATTGGGGCTGTGACAAACACGCCGAGATTGCGACCGTGACATGAGTATACGCATCCATCCTCCAAGTTATAGTACCCCACCTCCAGGTCCTTTTCCATATCCTTACTATGTTCAGCATCCCAAATGATCATTATATCATCATCAGTGAAAAAAATGCAATTCCTCATCCATCCCGCGAGATCAAGCTCCGGTTTGGAGACAGTTCTGGAGGCATTTAAGCCGATGAACAACGAGCAGTCCCCTAAGCAATCCACCTCCTTCCTAGCATTCTGCTCTCTGTCCAGTTCGAACACCAAGAAGTCGCATGCCTTATCATCATTGTCCCGCTTCCGCTGCACCTGCAGCAGGTTCCCCGACGGTGACTCTACGAGGTAAACTCTACCAAATCGTCCTCGTCCTATGGCGACGCTCCTGCAAACATCACAGCCTCCGGCTCGGCCCTCGAGATGTCGCACCTCAGGATCTCTCCTTCCCCGCCGACCACTAGGAAATCGCCGCCGTGATATATGGCGTCGTGCAGATACAGACTAGGGTGTTGGATATTAGTCCATGCGGCGTCTCCCTGACGGGCGAATGCCAGCTCATCTCGGTAGCCGTATATGACGAGGATGACCCAGCCTGCGTTTGAAGGACTCGAAGAGAGGACCGCCTTCTTGATGTAAGCCTCGTAAAGCTTTTCGGGTTTATAGTCGCTGCGACTGCGCGTCAATGTTGACTGCGAGGGGAGGGGTATCTCGGCCCTCGTCAGCGGATTCAGCAAGCGCATCTTCTCCCCGCGGTAGTCGTCGCCGAGCAACACCAGCCACCCGTATGCGGATCCGACGTGCCGCCTCCCCCAAATCTCCTCCAACCTGATTCCGACCACGCCGGCTGGGCTGTGGAAGTGCCGCATGTCTCTTCCGGGATCATTCTCGTGGGCGACGAAAAGCCAAGGGATCATCCGAGTGCCCGCGGGGTAGTTGTCTTCATTGGCGACGGAGCGCCACGACCTGCAGACGGAACGGACGCAAGACAAATCGGGAAAGGGGCGCAGCCTTCTCACGATCACCCATAAGAGTGTTATCCAAAAAATATTGGATCCAAGTGAATCTTATAGAAGATCTGATTCACTTGCTGATTATAAAATGACCAAGTAAAACTTAAATAAAATTTCACTTACCCGGAAGCTAAATCAAGATTTGAATAATTTGAAACAATTGGAAAGATCGAGTCTAGCGTTTGACGCTATTTTCTTAAGATAGATTCGCCCCGCCTGGGTGCTTACGGAGTTGATGGCGTCTATCTCCCAGGATGAAACGATCTCACGTACAGAAGAAGCACTTCAGTCTGCACGTACTGGCGAACCAATAATGTCGATGTACTCTCTCTTTTCTTTACAGAATGAATGAAGAAGGGTTTTGAGAATAAGAGTATTGATAAATCTCTTCTGTCTAATGCATAAGCCGTCCTATTTATAAGTTATTGAGGGATACAGACGCGACTCTTCACGGATGGATTGGAGATGCGGTTTCTCAGATCATGGGAGGGTCACGACTCATAGCCGTTAGAGCCGACAGATCATTAGATTAGTCGCGTCCCTTGGAGATCCAACCGATCGCTAGTAGCGACGTATCAGATTTGAATGGAAATGCATGGGCTTACAAATCCCATGAATATAGGACTTTGACATTTCAAAGGCTATCATATATAATAAGATATATAGTGCAACTACCAAATCCATTCAAAGCTGACGTAATTGAGTCAACTTAACTCAATTTTTCATTCAAGTTTAACCAAACCACCATTTTGGTCTAACAAAGAGATCTTCTACCAAATTGGCCCAAGATCGGTGGTTGGGAGCCTCGCCAGCACCGTCACCATCCTCTTCCTCCTCCTTCGGAAGATCCATCTCCTCGGCCATCACTGCATCCACGCTAGAAACCCTAACCTAGCTCCGGGATGGGATGCCCACTAGAGGAGGTGACACTAGCTCATATGCTTGTTGGAAGGCTGCCCAACTGAAGGTGGAGTTCTTACAAGTTAGGTTACAGGTAGGTAACGGCATAACCGGTGAGCTGGCGACAAGAGGAGAGACACTTTGGAGCGGGACCACCGGATGTAACGGAATTTAGGTAGTTCAGTAGTGGCGGCGTACGTATGCTAACTGTCAACCTGCCCATGTTCAATTAATTAAAAAAAAAAGCTAAATAAAATAGTTAATATCATATTAGCTCCTCAAAATTGTCTAAAACTTCACACTACTTCTAAAATAATATAATATATTCATCCATCTCGGTCCGATTAATTGATTAAAATGGTGAAAATATCTCGGAAGAAAGTTAGAATTCTAAAAAGACGGACGCTCGTGTCCAGCCTAGGCAAAAGGTAGTAGTTTTTTGTCGGCCACTAAAAAATTAACACATCAGTTTATTTAATTTTTTAGTAATATTTAATAAAAAAAATGTCTTAAATGTCATCAATTTCATCCTCACATCTTCTTTCCCTCTACCTCCGTTTACTCCACCTCCACCGCCGCCCCACTTCTAACCCCCGCACCTCCGCCCAAATCCGACATGCACCACCGATGTCTCTACCCACGAAAGCCCTCCATCCCTAGCCATCACCCCACCCACCACCACCACAATCTCCTCCTCTTCACCACCACTCCCCCTCCCCCAATAGCCAACTCCGGTGCCTCCACTGGCGCACCCCTTCACCCCCAAGGCGGCGGCGGCAACGCTGCACCCCACCAGTGCCCCACCCCATTCGATCCCCATACCACCATGCGCACCACCATCACTTCTCCTCCACCACCAACCCCCCTTCACCCAGAGTCGCTGCCGGAGACTATATCCGTCGCCGACGAATCCACTCCCACCATCCTCCTTGTTGTCGCCATCGCCGCCCGCCGCCGGCCTCCACCACTATCACATTCAGAAAGAAGGACCGCTAAAACCTAATATAAGTTTTTCTCCAACTGTTTCTATGAAAAAGTTTACTAAAATGCCCCTTAAATATTAAGGCCAAATTCCGATACTACTCTTAAAGGCATTTATGTCATTTTAGTCTCTTTACCGAATAGAGTTGAAGGCAATTTTAAATGCACCATTATAATTTATAACTGCACCATATTTTATTTAAAATGTCTAAATTGCCCTCTATTCCTCTCGTGATGATGGTGGTGGTGCTGGCCACCGGCGGTGGGGTGGGCGAGGTGGGCGCGGCTGTCACACCCCGACCCAGAAAACCCATCCAGGACGGGGCGTGAGGGTCCTAACACTATTCATCATCAACCGGTGCAGTACAAGCGGAAATGATAAACAATTTAAGCAAAAGTATTCCAGAGGCTAAGCAGATTTTAATCATAATATATAACATCAAGTCTTACAACATCTGAGTTCCAAAATACCGATTTATACAACATCCCAAAGGTTCTCCAAAAAGGGGTACAACATGCATAATTATATATCAAAAAGTTACAACAGACATGTCCTCCAACCAAACCTCAGACGCCTCTGGATGTACTGGCGCCGCCAGAAGCCGAACCTGCTAGCTCCACTGAGGAGGAACTGCCGCCTGCACCTGCAAACGCAGCCCGGGTAGGAATGAGCAAAAAGCCCAGTAGGGTTCTACTCTACGGCACACTGAAAGGAGGAAAACAACAACAGTGTTGTCTCCCAGCCCAAGTCTAACGGATGCCACGGGTCCCATAACCCACCGATGTCCCAAGGGCTCCTGTCATGAACCTCTCTCTTGGTCTCTCTACCAAGATCACCCTAAGCACTGACAGGGGAACGGAACCATGCAGGATCACTCACCCTTACCCAGCAGGGATACCACTGCCTGGGGACCACGTCGGGAACTCCTCGGTTGCATCCTTAGCACTTGGCCTTGGAAGACGACACGACCTCTAAACCTCAAACAATGATTCAAGCCAACTATCGCATTCCTCAATCATCAGAGATTCAGATCGACAATCACACCCTAATCCTGACTACCCAGCCACGGTCCTAAGGCTAGATCCGAGCTACCCGAGAGCCTCGGATCGGCGACCCAAGACATCGCCCCGCCTAACCTCAAATGCCTCTAATGCATACAATGCATGAGCTTAAGCAAGCATCTAATCTTAGATGTCTCTATATGTCACATCAACAGTTATAAGTTCAACAGATATACAATAGCCCTCGGCACTCGCCGGCAAGAGGCTAAGGTTCCACAATTCCTCATTAGCTAGCACTCATAGCTAGCTAATGGTTAAGTAAGCAACCAAACATTTAATTTCTATCAAACTTGAATTAAATGCAAACACAACCATACGTTTGCTATAAAAAAGGGGAGAAACTCAGATCAAATCTCAAACCCGATGAAAACCTCATCAAATCCATCTATAAACCTCCCAACACGTTTAAGACTCAATCAAAGTTGAAAGCCATTCAAGAAGCACCAAAGAACACTGTTCAAAGGGTCACGGACGATGCCACGGTCGATCCGTGGATCGACCGTGAGACCCATACGAGGAAAACCAAGGGCGACGGTCGATCCAACCATCGACCCTGAGAAGCCCAAAACCAAGCAGAGCCTGACGGTCGATGCGACGGTCGACCGTCAGGTAAAAGGGAAAAGAAAGAGATCCCACGGTCGATCCATGCATCGACCCTGGGAAGCCAAAACCTCGACAGAGCCCGACGGTCGATCCGACGGTCGACCGTCAGGCCCAGCGGAAATATACTAAAGCATGACGGTCGATACCTAGATCGACCGTCGAGCTGACGGTCGATGCACCGATCGACCGTCGAGCTCCAGACGCAAAATACCAGAAATCCTAATTCTAAGATTTCAAGAATCAAAACATGTTAGAATACAATCAAATTTTGCAAGCAAGTATATTTTGAGGTGAGGAAACTAATGGTATAAAGAAATCCAGTTTCTAACGGTTAAATCCCATTTTAGGTCGGAAAACCAAAAACCGACAAAACGGCGACGTTTCGGAAACCAGCCGTTAGAATACGGAAAACTTGGCATACAAACACTCCAAACCATTCACATTGCATACACAACGGATTACACAACACCCTAGCATGGCATTTCACAGCAAACCACAAATGCAACCTAACCTAGTAGAACCCGATTCAAGGATCGGGGTAGAAACACCTACATTAAACGCAATCCCAGCTTCTCCACGCGTCCAGCCAACCTTGCCACGAAGATCCGCTGCTCAGCCCCTCCAAGATCAAGCCCAGCCGAAGGAGAGGGAAGAAGGGGAGAAGAAGAGGAAACGTCGGTGGAGAAGAAAAGGAAGAACCAGCCAAAGAAGAGGAGAAGGGAAGGAGAGAAGAGAGGAGAGAAGAGAGAGGAGCGGGTGGGGGTTGGAGCCAACTGCTCCAACCACCCTCCACTCACCAGGCCCCTAATGGGCCGGATCCTCTCTAACGGGCCAAAATCCGTTGACCCGTTAACGAGCCCGATAGCGAGCTCTAGCGCGCCCGAGCCGGGATCTTCCGATCCCGGGTCCGCCTAACCATCCTAAACTACCACATACATCAATCCAAGTCCGTGGGTGCAACGCGGGTGTGAAACCGACCACCAGGGGGTATATTTACCAAAATGCCCCTGGGGTCCAAACCGCCACACGATCGCCCGATCGTGCCCGACGCGGAACCAAATCGACAGGAAACCGACTTTCGACCCACGTGGTCGAGTCAGGTCTGAGGGACGGGCCCTCACAGCGGCAGTCGACAAGGCCGAGCGGGAGGAGGGAGGGAGGGAAGAGAGAGAGAGAGAGAGAGAGAGAGAGAGGCCAAGCGGAGAAGGGCGAGAGGGGGAGAGAGAGAGGACAAGAAGGAGAGAGAGAGAAAGGGAAAAGAGAATGGGAGAGAGAGAGATGTCGAGCGGCGGAGGGCGAGAGAGAGAGTGGACAGGAGGGAGAGGGAGAGGGAGAGAGAGAGGAGACAGAACGTGAGAGAGAGAGAGAGGCAGAGCGGCGGAAGACGAGAAAGAGAGAGCGAACGAGAAGGAGAGGGAGAGAGAACGAGGGGGGGGGGGGGGGGGGGGGGGCGGTGAGACCGAGCGCCGTCTTCTTCCCCAGCCACAACCACTGTGGTGCCACTCGCGGCCCTCCTCTCGTTTTAGGACTAGTCTCATATTGCCAGAATTATAGAGTCTAATGTGAAACTTAATTAATTTTAAAAGACTTAATATGAAATTAATCTTTAAAAAATTATGCATATCACTAAAATCCGAACTCAAGTCCAATTGGGTCTAATGTCTTCTGGCAGGATGGAATGGTGGGTTCTGTAGCTGTAAACCTGAGTCAGCACATTTGTATACGACATTTCAAATCAATTTGTATTCACTTTCCTACGTTTTTTTCTTGAGAAGGATAATGAAATAAATAAATAAGGTTGACTTCAGCCGTTGAAATTTAATAGGATAGTTGAGACTACTCGTGGAGCCTGCAATGGCTCATTGCAGACCCCAACAAGTCACAGATTCTGGGCCTGGGCAATTGTAGAGCTAGCCGTCACAATACTAAATCCAGACCATCTGATGAAGATCCTACAGCTTAGATCAACTGCAATCGCTATGTCACTTGGTGAAAAGGAAAAGGAAAATATAAGAAATCAAACTTCTCTGCTTCAAGGAAGCATTTGTCTGAACATATCTAAAATATATAAGGAGGAAACCTGATGTTTTTCAGCTACATATCATCACCAAACCTCAAGTTTCTGAGACTTATTTCATCCTGCTTTCCTCACATGGATTCCAGATTTGCAATTCTGACAGGTGCTAACAAAGGGATTGGGCTGGAGCTCTTCAGACAGTTGGCATCTGATGGAATCATGGTCACCCTGACAGCTAGAGATGTGAAGAGAGGGGCACAGCACTCAAGCAGTTGAGCAGCTTTAAGGAGTTTGGCATATCTAATGTGGTATTCCATCAACTGGATGTAACTGAGCCTGATTCTGTTACTCCTTTGGCTGAGTTCATCAGTATCAGAAGCTTGATATTCTGGTAGGGATCTTCCTTTTTGTTCCTTCTGTCACCAAAATCTTTAACTCAAGTACAGAGAATAGAAGGAAAAGGGAACTCTTCGCATCTAAAATATGCAATTATCGGTGATTTTATCCTTTCAAAGATTGTCACTCTCTGAATATCATCGTTTTCATCTTTCTTCATAGACTAACTGATTTGCAGACCCAACTTTCATAACAGGTCAAAAGTATTTTAGGGAGGAGATGAAAATGGTCAGCTGTTTGCCTCAAAGCAATCACAAGTTATATACATCCTCTGCAGGCAAACAATGTAGCTGTTAGCGGGATGTTTTAGGCAATGAAGCTTTTGGAATCCTCCAAAAAATTGAATCACTGAGGTTAGTCCCATGACATTTCTCCTCACTTCCTACAAAACTGCACTTCTAATTTCATTGCACGCTAGATACCTGGGGAAAATGTGGTGTTTATAGTACAATAGTATCATCAGCTTCACAATATCATCATCAGCTTTATTAAGAGAATAATCATCCACATATTTCGGTCGCACTAGTCATATTCAATGATCATATATATTCAGTCTGTACCTTAATCAAAAGACGAGTGTGCCTGATAGGGAATGGAAAACTCACTGATTTTGTAACATACTAGTGGTCGGGCACGTGCCAACCACATTTAAGTATGTTTAACATACCACATGTAATATACTTGTTTAGAAATATTTTTTCACTTAACTAAAGTGGGTAATATATTTTTTCTCTTTATTCACATGGAATTTTTTTCATGCCACACCAAGCACCATGTCATTGCTCTTATCCCACAAAATAATTTGACATTCCTTTGTAAAGGTCTAAGTGGTTATGCCATTACGATTTTGACTGCAATAATAAACCTCTTCAATAGAACAGAACAATAGGTATAATAAACACCAAGAAATTGCACCTCTTTACTCCACGGTTTTTAAAGCCGCAGAAAGCATCAAATCTACAAGTCCCTCTTAACTTCGTAATCAAATAATTTCTAGACAAGCATTAAGTATGTCATTGTCGCAGGATAATGCAAGCATAATTTGAATTCGAAAGTCTCAAAATCCAACTGCGAAAAGCTACTACCTATACAAAAGCAATCCAAAGCAACAAAAAAGTCAATGAAATGTAAAAACTCAAGAAACCAGGGAACGAAGTGATGGAATGAGACCTTGACGAAGTATTTGGTGCCGTGTCTCGACCAGGACCTTGTCGACGTTATCGAGGATTCCGGGAACCCGGTGATCTCAGCAGCTTCAATGTTGTATATTCCGTTATTAGCGTCATGTCCTCCTTTCTAAACCAAAGAAAACGATGGAACCATGACTATCATACAAATATAGAAGGATCCGATCGATAAATTCAAGACCTAGAATGCAAGAATGAAGCATAGAATGGTAAACTATAGTTTTATCATAGATTCATCAGCCATTGACGTTCTAACTCGAAAGAACCTAAACCGGAAATCCAAGAAGAATTCAAAAGACCCAACTGATGGACTTTACAATGATCAAGATTTTGATCTCAGAATAAGGATTGAACCAACAGTTACAGTTTTGATGGACCATGATCACCTAAACGTTGATGTCTGCAAACAAGACAACAATTAACATTCACTTTGAACCCTCCATGGGGCTATGAATGGATTGTAGAAAAGGGGTTTCCAAAGAGTATTTGCGGTATGTATAGAAAAACTCTCAAGTATGCAATTATACTTTGTTTTTCCAAACCTATAGGCTATAAGGAAGAAGAAAAAGAAGAGATCTTATAACTTTATTGATTCGGCACTAGCATTAGGATACATAGTAATATCTTTGGTTAGGCGCAGTGAAACAACGCATGGATCCACTTTGTCCACTTAGTTCATCAACCCCTTCATTTACTGGCCTTATATCCAAAAATCATTTGTAAAGCCCTCACCAGTCCACCATCTTTTTGACTCCAAAAATGGCGGCCAACTTTTAAAAGTTGATAAAAGGAATTCATGATACATATGTTATATCAGGTCTGTGAAGTAATGCTTGGTTGCTAATGACTTTCATGTGGATTAAGTGCTTTTCAGAATTCTCACTGTGAGTGTTCCTATTATGTGATGAAGTAATGTTGTATCTTGTTTGGCCTGTGAGTGTTGTTATTTGCCCTAGATGAAGCATATCTGTCTTTTGTTTACTGCTCTTCTTTCAAAATTCATTAGATTCTTTTTAATGAGTATGTTTGATTGTGAGTGTTCAAGAAGTCCTATCCAGGCTACTCAATGATAGGCAATCTGGTCTGTTTGGGCTCAGATTCCGGTGTTCTCAATTTAGGCTCTCCCATCTCTTGTATGCAGACGACTACATGTTGGTATCGATTGCATCTTGATCTGAGGCTAGAAAGTTGCGTCAGATTCTCCTCAGATTTGGTTGCCTATCTGGCCTTTGGATGAATAAGAATAAATCCTCAGTGAGATTCTCCCCTTCGTTGGATGTACGCACCTCGCGCGTGAAACTATTCGTAGGATCTTGCACATTGAGGCAGTGGAACCTGGTCAGATTTGGACCTATTTGGGATCTCCCATCTCTGGTGTGAAGTTGAAGAGGCCGGCGTTTTCCCCCTTACTTGATAAAGTGATAGCTAGGCTATCCTCCTGGTCTGCTTGTAGATTGTCGGCTGCTGGGCGACTAGTTTTAGTGCGCAGTGTGTTGCAGGCTACCCGGTTCATTTTTTGTCGGCGATGGGGCTTCCGGCCGGGGTAATCAAAGATCTGGAGGCTATGTTCAGGTGCTTCTTGTGGCAGGGAAACAAAGGGGGTTTTGCTCGAGTGGCTTGAGACACAGTTGTTTCTCCTATTGATCAGGATGGACTAGGTATACGAGATTTGAGCACTTGGCAGAAGGCGATTAGCTTTACAAGGGTGGCGAAGTTGCTTGAGGTTAGTCCTTCAGTTTGGTCTAGCCTAGTTCGTGCTACATATTGCTTGAAGACAACTCTGCCAATTAGGTGTTCCTCCTCTTCTTCTTTTCATTGGAAATTGATGTGTCGAGCTGCAAGAAGTATGCGTCCTGGCTACTCTGTTCGTCCTGGTGTGGGCTCGGGTTGTGAGGACCTGTCCCTCCATTCCTGGGTCGACCGCTTGGGTCGAGCTCGTGGCTCGTTGTGAACCGCAAGGGCAATTTGGTAAATTGCTTCTTGTCGGTTTGTTTCTGTTGACACTGATTTTGACTAAAGCTTAAATTCGTAATATTTATGAAATTGCCCTTGTCACATATGCTCATGCCGTAGATTTTTTGCAAAGACTTGAAAACATTCAAACATGCCCAATTAAATTCAAAACATATTTAAAGTACTCTACACACGCTCTCCTGGGTACCAGAAGAGCAAAGGGTATTTTGGTAATTGTCACCTCCAGGGGTATTTTGGGAATTACGATGAAATAGACATATTCAGACATTCTACAACTCTTTCAATGGTCCTTAGATGATTTTGATGGGCCCTTATATAAACCTGCAAGTCTAAAACCATCTTTTCTTCAAAAGGGCATTTTGGTCATTTTCAACCTCCAGGGGGTAATGATTCAAAATGAGCGTACAAACTCACATATTTCATCCCTTCAAGGTCCCAGCCACCTTAGGGGTACATTCGTCCAAAATACACACGGACATTATATGAACAACAAGGCCAAAAAGGCATTTCGGTCTAAAATACATGTGACCGAAGGATATTTTGGTAATTTACACTCCGGCCCAGCTGGAGTTATTTTAGTAAATTTTCCAAAATATAATATGAAATATTCAAAATTCAAACAAACATTCAAAAATTGGGCAAATATACAAATTTTGGACAAATATTCGGAATTCAAACAAATACTTGAGATCCAAACAAACGTTCGGACAAATGTTCGAAATTTGAACAGAAAGTTCAAAATTCAAATGAAAATATTTCCAACTCCCCTCTCCTGGGAATAAACTACGTAACTCCCAGATACGGAGTTCAAATTCAAAATAGAGAATATATCTCCAACTCTCAGATATGATCTCCTGGGAACAACTTACGATCTTGGGAACAAACACCCAGATCTGATCTCTCAAATCTTGTATTCTTAGGAACTTTCATCGAAGCTGTAATTTCTCAGTTGCTATTTCAATGGAAGTAAATATCTAATTTCCTACTTTTTGTTTTTGTTTTTTTGCTTTCTTTAACTCTAGGAGTAGCACGGTTACTTTAGGAGCAACATAATCATCCTTAATTAGGAGTAGTACAATTACTTCTAGGCGTAGCGTCAACTCTAGGGCCTCGTTTGTTTCATAGTTAATTTAAGAGTAATTTAATCACTAAAAAGTTCAAAAATCCACATGCATTTAGACCTAAGTCTTCCTCTAAAAGTCCTCTTAATTGAGGCACGGTGGAATTCACATACTTTTTTGATAATCCCGCGCTACGGTTGGCACACCTCACATGCCTGACGATCATGTATCCATCTCGGGTACAATTTTTGAGCAACACTCCCCCGGCGACAAGGCGTTCTCTTTCGGCAATCCCAATGTCGAGGACATCATCAACTGATTCCTCGACCCCGAGTCGACCACATCGCTGGGAAGGAGGAAGAAGAGGAGGAGGAGGTCGAGGAGGAGCTGATGGAGGGCAAGTCGCTTGAGGAGTTGGAGAGGATGAAGGCGTGGATGGAAGAGCTCAAGAAGGCGGTGGAGGAGCGCTTGCAGGCGAAGTGCGGGCAGAAGAGCAACAACGGATTGCCTGCGCGCCGTCGCCGTCGATGACTCATGGTGCACCGGTTGCAGTGAAAGGACAGTGATGCAATTCTTGGGAGGTTTGGGGGTTTTTTTGTTTAATTTAAGGGATTCCAATGACTTCTAGTAGTATTTAGAGTTCCACTTATATGATTCTTGTTCTTGATCTTGATGCTATCTTTATCATTGGGTTTTTGTGTATATGCCCTTTCAAATACGCAAAGGAATGCATGATTTCTAGATGGCAGTGGGAAGGGAGTTCAGATTGTAGCTTGTCTTGTTTTATTACATCAAGAATTAAATTCTTCAATAATTGGCTTTGCTTTTTGGATGCTTTATTTTATGGTAAAGATCCATTCTTGTCATATAATTCTCCAAGCTTGGCTCGTGTTCGTTCTCCAAATGTCTATCTAGAACCTTTTTTCTCCCCTGCGATGAGCTAGTCATCCGTAGCTAGTCATATACATCTCTGTCAATCGACTACAATTAAATGGACTAAGGTTGGAATCACATCTAATTTCTCTCCAAGTGTCTATTCGATTGTGTCCTTCAAATTCCAGCATCATATGGATACAAGATCATATTCCTACGAGTCTTTGCGGTCTTATGCGGAAGAAAACGATCAATCTTTATCTTGTTCCTAAAGTCTTTGTGTGCAGAGTTTTCATCCACGGAGTATAACATCAACCAGATGAATTTTTCGTCGTCAAGAAGACTTGACTTCAGAGACAGATTGCTCCAAGAAATATCCACGCTGCAAATGCTCTGTATATGCTCGTATAGATAAATGGAGCAGTGAGGTGTGGTAACAATCAATAGCTCAAGTCGATCACAATGGCATCTCCTACTAATTCTCCTACGGTTTTTCTTCTATTCATGGTGCTCTTGCATGCCGTGCTATGGATTCACTCGAGCAAAGCTGACGATATCTCCACGGCGGCCACCGGTACGATCGTTCACTGCCCAGAAGCAGAGCGGCAGGCCCTTCTGCGTTTCAAAGCAGGCCTCATAGATACCTGGCATCGGCTGTCCTCTTGGCGTGTTGTTGCAGGAGAGGACTGCTGTAGCTGGGCTGGTGTGGGCTGTGACAACCACACCGGCCATGTCATCCGCCTCGACCTCAGGACCGCCCCCGCCCAACCGGGCCCCCTTTCGGGAGAGTTACAAATCCTCCTGGCCGGTGAGCTGGGTCCATCTCTTCTCAATCTCACTCATCTAAGGCACTTGGATCTTAGCTATTTCAATAGTTTCACCGCGAACATCCCCATATTCCTGAGTCACTTCAAGCACCTGAAATATCTCTACCTCTCCAACGCGGGGTTTAGTGGAACCGTACCCCATCATCTTGGCAATCTTTCCTCTCTGCGCTCTCTAGACCTCTCCGCCTATCCTGGAAATTTCTATCCCTATAATAAGCTGATAGTGGATGATGCTCGTTGGTTTTCTCGTCTTACTAATCTGCGAGACCTCGACATGAGTGGTATTCAGTTTAGTGCGCCATCCCCATGGCTCCAGCACCTCAACATGCTCCCTTCTCTGCTTTACCTACGCCTATCTGGATGCCAACTCGGTATGTCATCATCTTCTTCATCGCTCTCTCTTCAGCATGTCAATCTCACGTCTCTCCGCCATCTCGATCTTAGATGAAACTCTATGAATTCCAAGGTGCCCCGTTGGTTGTTTAATCTGACAAGCCTTCGCCATCTTTCTCTCGAGGGCAATGCTTTTATCGGTGGTCTCCGAGCAGCACCTATCGGGAATTTGAAGGCATTCCTGAGCACTCTCAGCATGGACGATGATGGTGCTGGGTTACCACCAACTCTAGAGAGCCTATGCAAATTACAAACTCTGGAGTTATACACCACATCCGTGAGTGAGCACTCGTACTTGGCAAAATTTCAATTTGGGAGTATTGTCTCTGGATGTCTCAGAAACAGTCTACAAGAGCTCAAGCTTCAGGGGTATGATTTCAGCCACCTGGAAGGTCTTCCTGATTGGATTGGGAGTTTTGAGAATCTAAATTCACTTGATCTTTCTTTTAACATTATCCAATCATCATCCATGCACTACTGTTTGCTCAACCTCAGTTGCCTGCAAACTCTCGACCTGTCATATAGTCAACTGTACGGATCCATCCCAGATGCCATAGGGACTCTGACATCTCTAAGAGAGCTTATTCTTTCTGGCAATTCTCTACTCGGTGGAGGTGGGATTTCAAAAGCAGTTGGAAGCCTATGTAATCTGCAGATATTGGATATTTCTGGGTGTAATCTCACCATTAGTCTGGAAGAATTTGGAGGAAACATTTCGGGATGCGTCCGAAATAGCTTGCAAGACCTGGATTTAAGAAGTAATTCACTTGCCGGTCATCTTCCAGATTGGTTGTGGGATCTTAAAAATCTCAAATCTCTTGATCTATCCCAGAACTCAATCTCAGGACCACTTCCCTCATCTTTGGAGAGACTCTCGTCGTTGCAAAAGCTGGATCTCAGCTCGAATATGTTAAATGGCACCATGCCAAGATGTGTTGGAGGACTCTCAGAGCTTGTCTATTTATATCTCTATAACAACTCTTTCGATGGATTTCTCTCCGAGGCACATTTCAAGGAGCTTACTAAATTGGGTTATTTAGACTTGTCTCGTAACTCATTGGTTTTGAACCTAGCCTCTGATTGGGTTCCTCCTTTTCAGCTGGAAAGTGTTGGCATGGATTTTTGCAAAGTGGGGCCTCAGTTTCCCAAGTGGCTGCGCACGCAAGTGCACCTAAATGGTCTCAGCTTGAGGAATGCAGGAATAACAGGTAAGCTGCCCAATTGGTTTTGGAATTTCGCACTAAACCTTGTTAGTTTGGACATCTCAAGTAATCAAATAAGTGGCATGCTACCAAATTCGTTCAAGCTACTTGACAGGTTAGGTCCTATTGTCGATCTGAACTCTAGTAAGGTTCCACGAGCGCTCGTCCCTTCTCCACTTTTTTGGTTGGACATATCAAACAACTCATTTTCAGGATCTATTTCTCCTTATATGAACATAGAAATGCCTCTACTTGGGAATTTGGACCTATCTATGAACAACATCAGCGGCTCCATTCCATCGGTTTTATGCGGTTTGAAGCACTTATTTGCTTTTCAGGTCTCGGAAAACTATTTGACTGGAGAGGTTCCTAATTGTTGGACACATTTAGACTTGTCCTTTTTTGATGTCTCAAGCAACAACTTAAGTGGCAGCATTCCTGATTCAATTTTCTTCAACTTTAATGTCATAGACGTACACCTTAGCAACAACAGTTTTGTCGGAGGAATAATGCATATCTGCCCCTCGGGACCAAAATTTTTGTTTACTCTTGATTTGGGTCATAACATGCTCAACGGGAGCATTCCACCTTGTTTTGGGGAGAGATTTCCCTATTTGGCGTATCTTAATTTAGGATCCAACATGTTTTCTGGGCGACTTCCTCCGCAACTCTCTCTGCTTGCTAACCTTCGAATTCTCGATGTATCACATAATAACCTTTCAGGGCTCATCCCAGGAAGCTTTGGCAATTTTACCTCCATGAATAACATTACCTTCAAAGTTCTGAGTGACACACATATGCTTTTAGTCACCAAAGGAAGAGAAGAGCACTACTCCAAATCGCTACTTAATTTACAGGTTGTGATGGACTTGTCAGACAATAACTTGTTTGGTAAAATCCCAGAAGAACTTGTCTCCCTTCAAGCATTGATTACGTTGAATCTATCAGGAAATCATCTTACGGGCAACGTCACAAATAAGATTGGTCAGATGCAAAGTTTGGAATCACTGGATTTATCAAGAAACGAGCTCTCGGGTGAAGTTCCACCAAGCCTGACCAACTTGGACTCTCTGGGATACTTAAATTTGTCCTATAATAACTTTTCAGGCAAAATACCGTCTGGTAACCATTTGGAAACATTCGATTCATCCAGCTACATGGGAAATCCTGATCTTTGTGGGCTTCCACTTCCCAAAAAGTGCAATGAAGGTGATGACCCAAATCAAGACCAATCAGTTGAAGAAAGCATGGGAAAAGATGTGTATGGAGGTGATGGAGACGAGGATGAGATGTTCTGGTTATACATGGGCATGGCACCAGGATTTGTGGTTGGGTCTTGGGCAGTCTGGGGAATTCTGCTACTTAATAAGAATTGGCGGGTTGCCTATATTAGGTTTATTGATAACAAGTTGGATCAAATTCATACGGCCATGGCAATACATCTCGCGAGGCTTAACAGGAAACTATTTAAAGGAAACCAAGCTTTCATCTGAGCACATAACTTGTTGGAGACTAGAGTAAGTATTTCCTGATTTGTATATGATAGGTGGATCACACTTCTATCTATATCATGTCTTTATACCATGTTTTTATGAACTATGTTCATTTGAATCTAAGTGTTTTGCCAAGCTCTTATTGACTCAATTGCTTTTGGGGGAACTTATCCTGAAATATATAGACTCGTTGGTTCCAAGCAAACAACCGGCATGCCCATCGTTTGTTCGACACACTGTTTCGGTTTCAATGTCAATTTTCACATTTCATTGCTTGAGAGATATTCCATTTGCTTTGAGCTTACTGTTTTGCAATTCTTGATTTCTCATTCTATTTCCATGAGGCATCCTTGTATGATACTATTGCATATTTTCTTCTTGACTTGGAGGAGTTATTGTAATCTTTCTTCTTGTTATAGGTTTCTTCACTTGGGAGGAGTTGGATACTAGCGACTGAACCTTTGGAGTGGATACCCCTGGACTCCTTTCGAGATTATACTATGGATGTTTTCGATTTTATTTTTCCACGAAGAGCTACCAGTTCTGTAGTAGATACTCCTGGTTTCACTTGGAAACTGTAATGTGGATATTAAGTTGATCTTTTGTTTTCCATTAACTGCTCAATGTTTTGGAGTAGATACTACTGGATTCACTTGTAAATCACAATGCAATAAACCTAAACGGTTTTGAGTTTTTCCGTAATATAAATATTATTATGATGTTGAATGAGTTTTAGAATTTTGAATTTGTGACACGTCAGTTTGTAAGTGCAATTCATTCTTTATACATGTTTCTGCCATGCAGGCATTTTGTGTGAAATTTTTGTTCACTTGAGACCTGCCTACTCTGCATTTGCCAATCCGAATCTGATGATTAGGTTGTGTTGTCTAGTTCATTTATCGATGGATTCATCAATCTGGTAGTTCGAGGTTGTATCACATGATGTTGTATCTATTGATCTACGCGATTGCGATTAGAATCATTTGGCACCCAATACCTGAGTGAGAGTAGATAATTTGACTGTGAATAAATCAAGCAACAATCAGGAGCAGACACTCTGTTTGTAAGACTCTGAGTTGGGCACTCTGTGTGGCCCAAGCAAACACCAGATCGAACTATTTTGTGGCCCCAATGCGCTTCAAAAGAGGCTGCCCATGAGAGGTAACACTATTTCTGAAATAACATTTAAGGTCCACAAGAGAAGGATCTCTCATTTGACTCTATGGAAAATAAACTTGCACTTCTCTCAAAATTAAGTATTAATCTTGAAAGTGGGAGTGCGAGATGCTGTTCTCATTTACGAAATATTGTAATTTTTCAACTCCAAATCTGCCACCGCCTTGTGACCAAGTATTGGATCACCACCTACCTTAGGAAAGGTGTTGAAAGAAGTAAGATAGCAGTATCCATTTCTAAAAGTTACACTAATCACTTTCAGCAACTCTAATGACTTCATTTCCCTACGGGCCGGCAACGGCCAACTTAATTGAAAACTTTGGACTCGGTGGTCTTTTGATTTAAAGCTCAAGCTCTGAAAGATTACTGAATGGAGACAATATTCTCAGGTCATGAACCTTCCTTCCTTCAGAGATAGCTGTGACTTTCTGAAGGTTCAAATAAAGATATATATAGCACTGGTATTGTTCCCCTGAATCATTCATCCAATTAGAGGATAAAAAAATGGAAGGCACCGATGGCCAATCAATCACAAAGAAGTGCATCTCCTTCATGCTTGCATGATCTTGATAGAAAACTATCTACCAGCCTTTAAGAGTTTTGTTTCTTTGCTATGTGTTCCAAGCTTGGCTATGTCATATAATTCTCCAAGCTTGGCTCGTGTTATGATGACGAACTTTCAGCCATTGAGAATGAATTCTTAGGTCTTTGAATGATTACTATTCATTCTCCAAATGTCTATCTTGATTTTTTTCTTTTCTGCTTTTTTGCTTTTTGCGATGAGATTTATCCAAAAATGAATAAATGCAGTGACTAATGGAATTTGAACATAATGTGAACTTTGGAAATTATCACACCCAGATACAGAGTTCAGTTGATAAGACCTGGAATCCGCAGTGTGGAACTTAGAGGTTTTGGCTTAAAACATAAGCAGATTTAAGCCGAATATCCGATTCTGGCCAATAGCAGTCGCATTTGTCAAACTAGGAGATTAGGTGAAATGAGTAGGAATTGGAGACAACTTGGGTGCTTATGGATGATGGCCTAAAGGCCAAAGGAAGAAGCCTTTAATAACATGTTAGAAAGACTCAATTGAGCAAATGAAATTAGGTGGAACAGTCAAAATATTCGAATGATCAATGTGTTTAAAGTGCCCAACGTACGTAGTTACGAAATGTTCCTACCAATTTTCAAACTGATGTAAACTATGTTAATGCTCGAGAATATCAGCTATCTAGAGTTGCTGAGTTTTTGCTGTCAATCATGTAGAATTAATGGGCTCTTGGGGATGGCGATCCCCCTGTACTCTTCTCCCCTGTGACATAGAGCTACTCATCCCTGGCTAGGCTTTATATTCTCTGTCAAAATCAACTCCAATTAATGGACTAAGGTTGGAATCACATCTGATTTCTCTCCAAGTGTCTATTCGGTTTTGTCCTTCAAATTCCAGCATCATATGAATACAAGATAATATTCCACAAAAGATCATATTCCTAATAGTCTTTACTGTCTTTTGCGCTGAAGAAAACTATCAATCTTTATCTTGTTCCTAAAGTCTTTGTGTGCAGAGTTTCCATCCACAGAGTGAATTTTTTTCTTCAAGAAGACTTAACTACAAAGGCAGAGTGTTCCAAGAGATATCCGCGCTGCAAATGCTATGTATGCTCATATAGATAAATATATGAAACAGTGAGGTGTTGTGAAGAATCAATCAAATGTACTAATTAAGCTCAGGTCATAATGGCATCTCCTGCTAAATCTCCTATGGTTCTTCTTCTATTCATGGTGCTCTTGCATGCCGTGCTATGGATTCACTCGAGCAAAGCCGATGATATGACCACGGTGGCCATTGATACCATCATTCGCTGCCCAGAAGCAGAGCGGCAGGCCCTTAATCGTTTCAAATCATGTCTCATAAAGAAATAATTAAACGCTCAGTTTTAGTTTTTCTCTTGGAAGACTTGACTAGAAAATTACAAATATGCAGACAATCCTTATCCAGTTATCCGTATGCTTTGATTTTTCTAAAAAGGCCTATAGCGTCCAATGGTTATTTCGTTCCTAAAGACTTCTTTGTGTGAATCAGAGTTCCTTCCACCACAGAGTACGTAGATACCAATCAAACTGGTGTATTTTTTTTTTATTCAACAAGACTTTGACTACAAAGGGATACGATCATCACTTTCTCATAAATTGCTTGTCGGGAGTCTCCATCCACGATGACTTTTCGAAGAAAAGCCCGTAATATGTATGCTCGTGTATGGGTAAATGGAGCAGTTCGTGAGGTGTGATCATCAACTGGGCAGAGGGCACACCCACGAAGCATGTTTGCATCTATATATCATTAATCTTTCAGCTTTAAATTAAGCATGTAAGTTCCAATAAAATGAGAATTTTAGCGTGATACGGAGATAGTACATTATGATTTAATGACATTGTGACAAGTCATAAAAAAGGAATGGAGAAGTCGTCCAATCCCAATAATCACCATTGTGACTGGCATCAATAAATTCATAACATATATCAGAACATGAGAATTTGAATGTTAACTAAATTGTTTAAGCAAGACTTTCCAACTCAGACACCAGCATCTACCCACGCATGCACACAACACGTGCATGTATGTATAAAAACAATTACACAATTAATGCAAAAAAATTAGATGACTAATGACTTGATTATTTCTGAGCTGATAGGTTGGATTAAATTCAAACGAGGAACATGTAAATCATTAATTAGCTTTTTCAAAAAAAATTCTTAGACAAAAACATAGGTATTAATCATACTCAACTTGATTGGTAGTTCTTCAAATTGAGTTCCAAGAAGCTTTAGAGAACCGAGATTATGGCCAGCATAGGATCGATGTCTAAACTAATATCTTTTGGATCTTAATTGAGATATACAGCATACAACTCATATCCATCCTCTGACAATCTTAAAGATAAGCAGAAAATTAGAAGCAACAGTATAAAAGTACCAAGCAGTTGGCTGGAGAGACTCATAATGGACTCATTTTACAATTTCGTATGTTTTTAAAGCATGGTGAGCCCTCAATGCACTTTGGGAGCAAGCATATTGTATTTTAAAATTTGCATTTATTCATAGCAAAACTCTATAGAATGGCATCGAGAAGAAGAAGACAGCTCTTCTATCATGGTGTTATCTGTGCCAATGAGACAACTATATGAGGTTATACTCAAGACTTGCTAGAGCTGGGATTGTCTATAGACCATTCTCTTAAGATGAGAGAAGTTTTTGGTCGATTGGAGGTTCTATGCTTCCTTACTATGGCTCAAGGATTTAAATTGAGCAATATCTAGGCTTGAACATATTCCCTATTGAAGAAGTGATGTTATGCTGACTTCAGTTATGTAGATTATTAATTGTTTGAAGTAGTCAAGCATATTGTTGAATTTGCACAATTTTGTAGCTTATAAATGAAAGTCTATTGATATGGTAGCCATGATAAACATTACTTTTTCTGTTTGTGAGAGAACCTATTCTTGGACTCATTGCATGCTTATACTTTATATTCTTTACAGAATTGTTCATTAAACTTTACGCTTAATTGTCTTCTCTTTCATTTCTAGTGAATTCGTACCGGTCACTGGAAAACAACACTCGAGGTCAAGCAGATAGTGTTGTGTCTTTAGCAAAATGGAGGATATATTCTGAACAGACTGCATGACAGAAATGAAACATTGTACTATAGGATCCGGCTACTGTCACTAACACACTGCAGCCTTTGGTTGAACGGTAAATGGCTATTTTTTTATGACACAGATATTGTTATATTAACTTCGTACTTGTTCCTCCAGGTTCTCATTGATAACATTTTGCACCAATAATATACACCCCAAGGGTGGGTTTGGTGTGTCAAAACTACGGAGGATTGTTTAGACGGCCACGAGGTATGTTTTTCAGTGCAAAGGATAAAGGAGAGATGATGTCTATGATCTACAATTGGCCTGGGCACAAGGTATATTCACTATCCATCTTGAAACTTTTTGACTATTTGTTATGTATGCACAGACAGAACCAATCGTGAGACTTTTTATGTTATAAGTCCAAGGTTCTTAGTAGAATGGGCTGTACCCCACTATATTTTTTCTGAGCTGACATATTTTAGTTCAAGCCTGAGCTGTCATGCATTGGGACCAAAACTCCGAGACAAAGGTCTGTTTTTATGATTCGTTTTAGCAAAATTTATCTCTGTATTCCATGAAAAGCCATGGTCTTGCTTTGAGGAACTATGCCTATCTCCATTAGCAGACATAAAGTTTTGGTGGTTTATGCCTTTCACACTTGAGCCAATGACTATGAAACTTGTCTCCTATCCAGGGTGTACTTGTATGATCAGTAAAAGCATTCACTATTGCCATTTACAATGAAAACTTTCGTTTGTCATGTGCATCCAGTGAGTAGGACAAGGGTGCCTTTCTAACTGGTGCATTGGAGTTAACTGTGCCGGATAAATTACAACATGTAGCAAAATCTATTCCTCTTTCATTTTTATATTTGTGAAGCTATGTGATTGCAGCAAGCATGCTCTTGCATATTTTGCAGTTTTATGGACAAGAAAATTTTCTCTTGCATTAAGATTTCTATAAATATGCATCGATCTCGGTCGCCAACTGTACTACATTGCTTTGAAACTTCCATTCACTTCTGAACCGGAAGCTGCTTGTATCCATTCAGTTGCACATTATGCTACTTATTCATCTCAGGTAGACATGATAGCCGTAACAGATGGGAGCCGCACTCTGGGCCTTGGTGATTTAGGTGTTCAGGGTATAGGAATACCAATTGGAAATCTCGATATGTATGTTGCTGCAGCTGGCATAAATCCACAAAGAGTAAGTTTGAACTCATTTTGGTAAACAAGCATGCATCCATATGTTGGCATGCAGTCACACAATTTATGTGTTGCAAGATGCCATCTGATCATGTTAGTTCTATATGCACAACATTAGAATATTTTATGACCCTCTGTCGACCCTACCATATACTTCCCCTTTGTATAGTCAACTCAATTGTTTCTTTCTTTCTTTTTTGGCAGGTACTTCCAGTCATGCTTGATGTTGGAACCAACAATCAAAAACTTCTTGAAGATAACCTTTGTGAGTGATACGATAAACTTTTATGATTAAAGCTAGAATGTCTCCACTGTTTCTTTGCCGATTAAAGATAGTATGTCTTCAGTGTTTAGTGCACATATGAGGATAAAGCAGTGGGTGGAACCAATTTCATATCTGAAAAACATCTTCACAGAAGTTCATCGATTGGCGCAAAATGTGTAGATCATAATATACACATTAGATGCATTCATACTACAGAAGTAGTTCTTTTATTTGCTAGTGTATGCATATTGGTCATATTAAGCAGTAACAGCTATGTTTAGAAGAAATTAAAGAAATTCAGTGGAAAAGCTTTCATTGAGAATTTAGAAATTTTAGTTGAATACTTATTTTTGCTTTTGGTTGATGCTCAGTGCAGGGATAGGGGTGCTTAATATGGCTCACCAGGCTGCTTCTAGAATGATTGGAAGTAATGAAAACAAGAAAGCACACCAGCAGTTCTGGCTCCTTGACAAATATGTGTGCTTCTCTCTCTTTAGTAATGCTTTTCTCAAATGGCTTTTTATTTGGTTTGTAAACCATATATCGGCAGTATCTTATTTCAAGATGTGGCATGCTTTTAAAATACTAACCTTAGCCCATTGCTTTGCTTGGCGAGAAGATTAGCAATTTTCATGCAGAAATGATACATATTAGCTGTGTTTTATAGGCATCACTTGGAAATGGCATATGGTTGGTCACATCGAAAATTCCATAGTTAAGCCAGTTAGTCCGTAAAAGATTCCTTCAAATTGTCCTTTTACCATATTGTTCTAAATATGGTAAATATGGTAGTCGGGATAATGGGCTCAACTAATTAAAAAATATATATATTGTTCTTTACCAGAAATCATATTCGGTTTTTTCCAAGGTTTTGATTGCCGGAGAAAACTTGAGCTCTAACATGCTTTTTGGTGCATGCAGGGACTCGTCACCAAAGAAAGGAAGAACATTGATCCAGCCGCAGCTCCTTTTGCCAGAGAGATTGATCCAGCGGAGGATGGTCTTAAAGAGGGAGCTACCCTCCTGGAAGTGGTAAAACCTTGCATAATTTGACCTTCCAATCATGCTGAACTTAAGAAGACTCTGTTTTTAATCATCTGTGAGGATATAATCATACGTAATCTGCCTTATTACCTGTGAACTGTGAAGTGTGAACTAGAGCATCACTTGTAAAGTTTGCTCAATTATTAGCCAGAAGTTGGCATTGTGCTTCTCCATTTAATTCTCACGACTAATGTCTTTGTGCACATCAGATTAAAACGGTCAAGCCACATGTGCTTTTGGGGCTTTCAGAAGTTGGGGGCATCTTTAATAAGGAGGTAAGTACTCCATGCAAAAGTACCAAGCACATTTTACTTGCTGTATGTGAGTTGATTACTTTTTCAGATTGCTCTAGCATCTTAGCATCTCATAATTAGAAATAGCACGCAATTTGGTTCTTTGACTACTCTGAAATCTGAATGCAGTCTTACATAGTTGTTTATCTACCTGCAGGAAATGGGTTAGTAGGGTATGTTAACCAAGCCAATAACATGTATCAATTTCCAGGGTATGCAATGTCCATCTACTTCAAGCTGCAGCTGAGTGGTAAGGGATAGCTTTATTATTGGTATCTGCATTGGCTTGTTTTGAGTTCTGACTCAAGGTATAATAAGCACGATGCAATCTGTATTTTGGGAGCTTATGTGTTGTTCCATGCTCTGTTAACTCAGTCTTGTCCACTCCCGAACCTAGTTTCTTTCTAAGCTGATATTCAAAGAAAGATCTTTCACGGGTTATCGTAGTGTTTCATTAGGCTAAAGTTTTGCGTTTGAGCATGGCCATTATAACCAAATTTGTAATATTAACTTGCAAAGAAGTGAAGCTCTTTTAAACATTAAAAAACCAGATGACATGTGCTAACATTGCTGCAGGAGGTTATGTCTAAGGGCATGAATCTATTTAGGCTTGATATATGTTGGTTGTGTTCTGATATATTATCAACTTACTATTGTATGAGGTCTATGATCGGCAGATTCGAAAGTAACCAAACAAAAATAACACATACACTAAGCTTTTGTATTGGTTCTTATCCAATGGAAAGTGATCCAGCAAGCATAGTGGCTTCATATCTGAGCATAATGGCTTTATATCTAAAAGTGGAGGTAGGAATGTACCCAGCTTACTCGACATGAATTAGTTTGCTTTCTTGTAATATGGATATAACACTCAACTATCTTCTCGCAAGGATATGATTATATTAAAGATAGAGCTAGAAAAATCAGTTAGTAGAGGCAGTATGGAGTATATAAAGAACGTATCCTTAATGATAGAGAAGTCCGGAATGTGTTGTTTTATATCTGATGTTGACTTTCTTCTTCCAAATGACATGATCTTTCTTTTAAGGATGCGTCTATCTACACCGCCTAAATTGCTAAGGACACCGCCCTTTTTTTTTTTCCTAAACTACCCTTGTCTTCAACCTCAGCCCTCTCATTCCCTCCCCGATCACCCTCTCCTCTCTCTCTCAATGGCCTTGTCCATCGCCGGCCTACAACCTCGACGTCGCCCCCACCGACATGCTCTCTGTCGCCGGACGCCGTGCCCGAAGCCACCGCCCCCCTCGTCTTCTCCGGCGTCTTCCCACGGCAACCCAAACCCACCACCTTTCTTCTCTAGATCCCGTTCCCTCGGCGTCCATCCGACAGATCCACTCCGGTGGATATCTTCCCCATCGTCCTACGAACCTTTCTGCCACTATCCCGACCGCCGCCGCCGCCCCTACGCCGGCGATCCACTCCGGCGACTTCTCAGCCATCGGATCTTTTAGTTTTTAATAACTAAGGTAATGTTCGGCTTTAAAAAATCGAACTTTTGGTTTCTATTCGGATATAAAAACTCGAACATGTAATTAATGTTCAGTTTTTAAAAGTCGACATAGTATTCGGATTTTAAAAATCGAAAGTGTGTTTAATGTTCGGTTTTTAAAAATCGAACTTGTGCTTAATGTTCGGTTTTTAAAAACCGAACTTGTGCTTAATATTTGGTTTTTAAAAACCGAACTACCCCGACGGGGGTAGTTTAGGAAAAAAAGAAAAAGGGCGGTGTCCTTAGCAAAAAGGGCGGTGTCAATAGACGCACCCTTCTTTTAAAGCCATCTAGAGATGAAAGGGAGAGGTTTAACCAGCTGAAAGAACCCTAATTTAATTGCTTTGCGAGATCAGGGTTGGTAATGCCACTTAGACATAGTTGGAAATGGAAATTTATGTTAAATTTGCCATATTAGATGTGACCATGTAAATTGAGTATCAGTTACTTTTGAATCAGGGTAATAAGTAGCAATCGTCAAGGCGGTCGATCTAATGATCCTTATACTCTGATTTAGGAGTCCACGCATGCTACGGTGTTTTGTTAAAGCTATTATAATGTGTGCAATGAATATAGTGGTGTGGAGAGGAGGTCTTGGATATCCAATCTATCCGTGTAGATAGCCAAATGATGAGAGTCTGCAGAATCTGGTCTTAGTAGTTCTAGATGTTTCTGCATAATGATTCCAGCTGATCATACTTTGGAACTTAAGTGGCAGATTTTGAGGAGAATTAATGGGATTTAATTTGTCCTAGTACTTATCCCAGAATAATCCTTGCAATAGAACTTATGTTTCCTATTTTTTTGTGGTGAGAGTCTTATTTCGTTTTTTTGCGCAAACTAAACAACTTCTTACGCATGTTTTCCGTTTTTTGTACCAATTAAACGACTTCTTGCGCAACTTTATGTTTGCGTAAAAAGCGGAAGAACATGCGTAAGAAGTTATTTAGTTTGCGCAAAAAAACGAAAGAACTTGCGCAAGAAGTTGATTAATTAGCGCAACAAGTGCGATGGCAGAACTGATTCAGCAAAGGTAAAGGGTAATTTGGTCCGAATCTGAAATAGTGTCATTTATGTGCAATGAACAGCGTTAGTGGCACCATGTTGCAAAATGCAACAAGGAGTACCACTAATATGCAAATTATTCCAGAAAAACAGTTTCAAAATATAAATAAAATTGAAAATAGATCTCGTAATATCGAGAAATTCTATTACAAACGTCCTTCTCTGATGGATGTTTTATTTGAAAAATGATACTTTTATTCAACAGAATTAAAGCAAAAATATTCTCCAAATTTGACCTTAAATCTGGATATTGGCGGATTCAAATTGTTGATAACGATTGTTATAAAACGGCATTCACAGTCCCATTTGGCCATTACGAATGGATGTAATGCCCTTTAGTTTGAAGAATGCTCCTTCAAAATTTCAAAATATCATGAATGAAATATTCATTCCTTATACAAATTCCATTTTGTCATATATAGATGACATCCTAATATTTTATGATAATATTGATCAGCATGTTAAACATTTAGATGTTTTCAACACTTAGTCATCAAAAATGGGCTAGTAATATCTGCCCCAAAAATGAAATTATTTCAGACTAAAATTAGATTTTTAGACCATAGGCAGAGGAACTATAGTTCCATTGATAGAAGCATTGAATTTGCTTCTAAATTCCATGATGTCATTACAGACACAAATCAATTACAAAGGTTCTTAGGAGCCTTAAATTATGTGTCCAACTACTATAAAGATTGGGCGAAAGGCACAACTCTTTTTTACAATAGGTTAAAGAAGAATCATTCTCCTTTGACAGAAGCACATACTAGTGTTGTTATATTAATAAAGTCTAAAGTTCAAAACCTTCCTTGCGCGCATCTGGCTAATCCAGTCTGTAAGAAAATTGTTGAAACCGACGCCAGTAATACTGGCTATGGTGGAATCTTGAAACAAAAATGCGCTGACTCTAATAAAGAAGAGCTAGTGCGTTATATGTCTGGGAAATGGAATCCCACTCAGTTCAATTATTCCACAATCAAAAAAGAGATGTTATCAATCATTAAATATCTTTATAAATTCCAGGATGATATACTTAATCAATCATTTCTTCTTCACATTGATTGTAGCTCTGCCAAGAGTGTAATAGAGAAAGATGTTAAAAATCTCACTTCAAAGCAAATTTTTGCTCGCTGGCAAGTTGAATTAGAAGTATTCGATTTTCATATCGAATTTATTTAAGGCAAACATAATGTTGTTTTTTATTTTCTAACCCACGAATTTTTGCAGGGTTCCCATGCGGAGGAGTGATCCCCCTCATTGGGGGGGGGGGGGGGTAAGAGGTAAGGGTAGTACCCCAAATGCCTCACAGACTTCTAGAAACAGTTGGCAAAAAATTCGCAGATGAAGTAATACTTCTTATACAAATGTTGTGCGAAATACTGAGACTCAAGATATTCTGAGTAAAAATGTTACTAAAAGGTAATACCTCGGAAACAAAAGAATCTTTTGCTGAGGTGATTAAGGATAATGATCCTATAATGATCACAAAATCAGCCTATGAGGTGATTGTTCATATTGAACCAGAGGATATGTGTTATTTTGACAATCCTGAAAAATTACGACAGAAATATCTGGACAATCTCCATTATCCCACCTCGGTATATAAATCGAGAAAATGGATGGATCTCTTTTATCACTAAAGAGAAGTTCATTTTGAACATTTCTACAAGAATCCTGATAACAGAAAGCCACCTACTTATAGTAAGTGCACAATCAAAAATATTTTGACACCTAAAAAATGGGGTTTCATTACTTATAGGCCACTCCCTTTCAAAATTGAAAAGGAAACCTATAATTTCAACTATTGGGATTACAAAGAAGCATTATATCTCTCATTCCTATGCGAATATGAGAATTTAAAGCATACATGGTTTATTAATCTATGTCCTGAGGTCCTTTATAAGGATATTCCAGCATGGATCTATGACTGGTGGTACAAATATGATGTTGAACTGGATATATTGCCAGAACCAATTGCCGCTCTCTATGAAAAATGGGTATCTACCCATCCAATCCTTCATCTGAAAAAGGAAGATGAGATTCTCGAGGGAATGTGCCCTCCATACTTCTTTGTAGAAGTAGAAATTCCATGGATATAAAAATGGTCCTGTGTATCTAGAACAGATGATCTATATCTCCCTTGTCTTAAAAGGAGATATCAAGTCTAATGGTGGAAAGGCTTGAATGTCAATACTAAAGTCTCTGAATTAAAAGAGATTATAAGCATAAATGAAAATGCTTTAAACCATACTATGGTTTGAGAAATTCCTGAATATAATCACATGGCTCGAATTAAGCGAGCATTTGAGAGGAAAATTCCTCAAGCTTCTGAAAAATAAATTATGCAGAAGTGTTTTGATTATATGAAGAAAGAGTTTACTAGTACTTTTTCTTCATCCGATAGAATATATATTGGATCAGATGACCTAATGCAAGATGTTCAGAATCCCTATGAAGATGATCACGAAGCTTTTTGGTGGCTGAAAAGATTAGAGGAAAAAAGCCATCAAGTGGAGCGTCCACTAGTTAAAGGGGTCAGCACCAGATAAGGAGAATCTCTTTTTAAAAGCCATCAGCAAGGAATAAAGGTCACTCAGCTGACTGCAAACCATCCAGCACACGAAGTGGCGGACCCTACTAGCAGATGGCATAAAGTAAAATGGTAATCCACTGATCGACAAGATGTAAAGGGAAATGTTCTCTCTAAATTATTGTAGGACGCCATTATGAATCATCCTCAACTCTCATATATAAGGAGTAGAACTCCTCTGAGTTCAGTACGCTGGAATTCACCCCCTCTCTTCTATTCCTCCTTGTAAACCTCTTCCAGTGGATTAAATAAAAGCTTGAAGTTCTGCTACACATCTTTCGTAAGTCTCCACATTCTATTATTAATTTTAGAGATATTTTTTAGAAGAAATATCTAAAAACCGGAACGTTAATCGTTCAGTTCTACCTTTCGATCTTTACAATAGATCGTTAGTATCGAACACCAGTCCTTTAGATATTGATTTCTAATCAATACCTCCCCTCTTTCGCCTTCCTATAATATTTTAATATATATATATATTAAAATTTAACTTTATTGTATCATTATGTGAACATTATATGAATAATATATATATTATTGAGATATAATATATATATATACTAGTAAGTCTCCTGCCACATGGCATGGTAACTACCCTCTCTCCCCACATTCCTTAATAACTCCTCACTAACCCCCTCTCTCCCCCACTAACTCCCCCTCCACGTAGGATAACCCTCTCCACGTAGGCTCCACATAGGACAACGAAATGTTAAATTATAACCATCTCTCCATATAATAATGACTAGTGGTGGCCCCTACCACCTGGTAGGGTAACCACCCACCTACTACTCTTAACCAACCACCCACCCACTACCTCTAACCAATCACCCAGGCCACATAGGATGCCATGTAGGATGTCAGGTGCCACATAGGATGCCACGTAGGATAAAGGAGTGACAATAGGACAATGGAATAACTACCTTGCTATCATATAAGGATGATTATTCATATAATGTTCACATAATGATGCAATAAAATTAAATTTTAATATATATCATATTAAAATATCATATAATATATACTAAAATTTTAATGTATATGTATTAAAATTTAACTTTATTGCATCAGTATGTGAAAATTATATTTATATATATATATATATATATATAATTTTAATGTGAACATTATATGAATAATATTGCATCATATGATCCCAAAGGCAAACCAAACACCAGCATTAGATGGCCGATGCATACACCCCACGATCATGGTCACGCAACCAAACGCACCCTTAGATCACGCTCTTTGAAATGCTTTTTGTGCATATACTTATCCAAACAAAAAATAATAATAATGTTTTGTGTGTGTGCATGGACAAGTTGACATTCGTAATACACATGCCATCGAATCGATAGTGGACTACCGATTGACTAGATCAATGAATCAGTAGCTCCCTACCGATTGAATTGTATAGGTAGTAAGGTACCGATTGGTTGATACAGTCCATCGGTATCTTAGTACCGATGAACTAGATGAATAATTCAATCGATAATGCACCACCGATTCATTGATCTAGCTACCGATGAACTACATGAAAAAATCGGTAATCCACTACCGATTCAGGCATATATAATGCACATGTCACGTCAGCATGTACACGAATCAGCACTCATAAAATAAAATAAATAAACCTAAGACCCAATTGTGAAAATTTATCCACATTAAAAAAAAAAAAAGTGTATGTGGTATATCCCCTTTGACTAGTTTCACTCCATCTCATCTTCGAGAATTGTTTTCATTTATAATCGAAATGGACATATCCTTCGTAACAAAAACATCAAACGATACTCAGCTGTAAAATCGAAAATAAAGAGAATTTTCTATACGAACTCTTTATCCGCATGTACTAAAGCGACACATCAAGATCCAACCTATTCACGCCAATGGACAGCCAAAAAAAAATCACTATGTGGGGTTAATCGTGCAAAATTTATCTCAAAATATTCATACATGCATCAGCGGAAAAAAAAATGTGCTGTGGCAAAGAACAGCAGCTCAACAGGAGCATCATTTCATTCAAGATTTGCCTCTAAATCTAAATGTACAGTGACCATTAACAGCTTCGATGGGGAAATATGGAATTTGATCCTCCTAGCTGCTTCAATGTAGCAGGCAAATGAATGTCAATTGATGGTAAACAAAATCTCTTTGGGGCACCTATCTTTTGACTTGCTTTGTGTACCTGAATAGGTAAGAAACTCCTTCCGAGAGGTTTTAGACTCTCTTATGGCTCTCCACTCCTTCGGAGTCGAAATCCAGGGCGAGCAAAAATGGATATGCACACAAATGAATTACCTGTGCACTGAACCAGTGCCTTTTGACCTGATCTCTTCCAAAATTCCACATTTTCCTCCAACTCTAGTTCAACATTACATTCTTGAGGTTAGGGTGGGTTATTGGGAATTTTTTGCATTCCTATCCTCCCAGTGCTTTTTGTTTGTATCCATGCTTTTGCCTCTCTAAAAGCTTATCCTTAGTCCTCCTCTTTTTATCCATCTTACGCCTGTACCTCTCCTCTCTCTCCCGGTCAAAAATTCCTTGCCAATGCACTTCTCCAGTTAAGGGCCATAGCCATCTATCCCTTTGATGGATGCCGTCGTCCGCTTCTTCTGCCAAATCCTCATCCATACTCTTCAACAGCGTTGACTCAAAGTACTTCACCCACATCAGCCCCTTGCGCTGCTCAATAGGATGCTGTTCTTTGAGCTCCCCAGAGATTGGGTTGATGTAAATCATCTTTCTGGCACTGTGATAAGCCCATACGTTGACCAGGAGTTCCAACAACCGACAGTAGCAATGAGTTGTCTGTCATCAAAGCATCCATTCAAAAGGAATCAAATACAAGAATCCATAATGTGAAACCAATATTACTATACGTGGCGAATAGTCTTCTACCTCTAGATCCGAAGATCCCAGTTCACAAAACATGGGGGGACTAGTATCCCCAAATAAGGTATGAAGTGAATCAGCATACATTCTGTAGTGTTCCATATAAAATGTTAGTAGCAGGGAAAATATCCAACATCTAAAGCACAAATGACTGATGTACCTTGAGAACATAACGAACTCTAGAAAGGAGGGTGTTGGCATCACCCAACTGTGAAGAGCAGACCATTGGCCACCATCATCAGGCATTGGGGGCAGGCCTGAAACTTTTTTTGGTAGACCATACATATTCCTGAATGCAAGCTCAAATACTAATCTGCACGAGTTATGAGCTATTTGAGTGTTAATAGAAAAGCTAATCTACAGAAGCAAATAACAGCTGGCATAACAGGATTACAATTTTGAAAAATCAGAAAAGCAGTTAAAACTAAGACCAGAATTACATATATATAACACAACTTCTAATTGATAAAAATGTCATGATGAAAGAATACAAAATTCCACGTCCATGAATTATAATCATTAGAGTATAGGAACTACTTGCAGAACCACAATGCAAATGCAAGAATTAGTTATTTATTAGGTTGTGCCTAGTCTGGATCATTCAAGGCTCCAGATTCCTATTTACCCGACAATCTTCTGTGTATAGAATGACAGGCATAAAAAAAGAACAAGAAACAGATATATCTTTGATGATCTTTGGAAAAACAATCATCACCTTTTCTTCTACATTTTCTCGAGGTTTTCATGACTATAGACACTATCTGCAGTACCTTACATGGTCAAACGACTCAAAACTGCAAATGTTTCTGCAATATTAGAGGGATAATCTCTAAATATCACAGGCTCGATATCACACAACCGAAGCTTTGAAATATAGAGCCTGGCAAATGACATGTAAGTGGTGCAATCCATATAACAAACAAGAAGCACGGAAGCAAGCAAATTAAAGAACTATACGTAAATTTCCTAACCTCTTGATAATTCAAGAAAAGAAAGGAAAGATTGGACAAAATTACCCAAAATCTCATTTTGTGGCTTAACAAACACGAAAATACATTCAAATGAACTTGAAGATCAAAGAACGTGTACCATAACACTAATGCTATATCACATCAGCTTAAAGCTCAGAATCTTCCTACACAATCCATAAACGATCCTACAAAGAAAAATGAAGCCTTTACCTGCAATTGCCATTATTTATTATGTCACACATAGACCAGAAGTCAGATTTCCTATCTTTTCCTTCTTCCAAATAACCTATGTCTGTTACTGCCCAAAAGTAGACCACATCCCCCTTGCTCTCATGTATAGTGTCTTCCAGTGTCTTTGCAGCTTTATCAGACAAAGAGACCTGTTTGTATAAAGATTCACAACATCCAACAAGAAGCTTATAGACACCGTAGAGTTGGTAGCAAGTATAGTTTACATAGAACAACAAAGATAAAAAAAAACATTCTAAGTAATGACTACCATGTAGATTACTCTAATCTGAACTTCAACCACATGACTCTACAGGCTTAAAACATCTGAAGTAAAGAAGACATTGAATATATTTATCTTCTCCTCAACTGAAAATGACATGCGGGTAATGCAAGAGTTATTGGTGATGTTTTGAGTTGGACATCTACAAAGCCAAGCTCCAATATAGCATTGACCAACTTAGACAAAAAATCCATGCACCAGTGACCGGACGACTACGAATCAAGACTAACGTATCATTGTGATATCATTGAACTTTGCCACTCAGAATCCCATAACGTGATCCTTTTATTGCTTTATCAGGTAATCTTAAGCGTCACTGGGCATTTAGCAATAGCCTCACCTCTTGATGGAGCTCATGCAGGACTTCATGGAGCCTACTCTTGTATCTTGCCACTCAAAATTCTAGCTGATCAACTAAAATCTCATATTATGACTTACTGCAGGCTTATGTTCTTTAATTACTGTTATCAGTAACTCAGTTTTTAGTACACACTTTGCCCATGTTGTGTTTACTTCATGCGGGGCTCTTGACTTGCCAAAACTTGCATCACCCAAAAAAACCGGGATGATCAGTATGACTAGAATAAGCTAGATCTACTGTGCTAGAAAGCAGAAAGAAGTCACTGTGAAGCTGAAAAGGATGAGTACTAATTCTTATCTTCATGCAGATGACTGTTATCATTATTCAATGGTCAGATCCAGCTTCAATTATATGACAAACAATTACTAAAGATAAGAGGACTAAGATATTCATTTGAAGCAGACCCCATACTATTGATGCCTAAGATCTTAGGCCAATAGTGCAAGAAGAAAATGACAAGGAATGAAATGCAGATTAAAAAAAGAAAACTCCAATCATGAACCAATATACCTTCTTTGCAGCAGCACGCCATGACTGGAAACCTATCCAGGGTATATTATGGATTTTGTCAACCCTGTTTGCAATTGAGAACATGGCACCCAGCTCGCAAATAAGATTCCGGTAAAATGTCTCATTTAAAATCGGAAGGCGACCAATTGCACTGACATCATCTAAGCTTGATCGAGCTCCTCTAGACTGAAGAAAGTATATTGACAGGAAAAGTCAGAGGCACCAATTGCTAAGTTCTGTATTTGCATAAGAGAAAAGATGACTAGAAACTTTTAATCCCGTTAGGCTACGCTTTTTTTTTCTATTTCTACCTGTCATTGCTGAAGTAGATTCACCACTGCTGCACATAAATCATACCTACTTTTCGCAATCTAATTCCGGAGATAGGTGCGAATGCAACCCTATTCTATCATATGTGTATACAAGTTTAGCGCTTTCATATGTAAAGTAGTAGGTTATGCCTCTGATCATGCAATAAAAGTTTAATTTCACATCGCACATGTTGTTCTTGACAATCAGAACATTTTAAAGGAAAAGCAAAATTGAACATAGTCAAAATCCACGCATGAAGCTGCATTGGATGTGTTCACTATGTAAGCTTAATTGAACATGGTCAAAATCCACAAATGAAGCTGCATTGGATGTGTTCACAATAAGCTAATATTTCCTTTTTGTTACTTGCATTACCGGTTGTCGGCTAAAAGTTGTGACGTTTCAACCAGCGAAAAGAATCAATATTATGAAATTCAAATTCTAATCTGAGTATGATTTCACAATTTCATGATCTTGAAACTTTTCTAAACATACTCGGATTTCCCAATTTCTTGATCTTGAAACTTTTCTATTTATCTCGTAAACCACTCGAGCAAAACTTGGTAACAATAGCAAGATCAACACTGCATGGTCTAGTGGAAAAGACACTGTGCGTCTCCTGCATGAGGTATTAGGTTCGAATCCTTATTGTTCCATTGCAATAGTATGAAGTGCAGCGATATTTTAAAGCCCTTAGAATATGCAATATTAGGAGTATGAGGCTAGAACTGTTACAAATGATTGTTAAATTCCATTAAGAACGGCAGGTCAACATAGTTTAATTCTGTACGCTGATAACCAACATATGTTGTGATATTGATGGTGGCTTCCCTGATAACATAGCCAGATAGCCTTACAGTAACCAAGAAGCCATTAAAAATCTACAGAACTAAAGGGACGGGAAAAGCTAATATGATCTTGATAACTTATGGCACAAGAAAAGCCAAGTGTGCAAGTGAAGGCCAGAAGCATTCAGAAGACTATATTGTTTGTGTTGATCCAACAACAGGTTTTGGGATAGAATAGCTAAATCCTGTGCAAATTCAAGAAAAATGATAGGATCAATGGATTTCTCATTCACTACAGCAACACAAGGAAAAAAATCATACAGAGAAAATATATCAAAATTCACTCAAAAAATTAATAAATGCCCTCCCAGACAAAAAGATCACAGAAAAGCGGAGGACAGAAAAAGTTAAATACTGAAAATCAGGATGACCAGTCCAGCCATAGGAGCTGCTAGAACGAACAAACAGTGCAAAAAGATAAATTCCAAAGAACTTACGAGACTTATTCCCCGGTATAGAGACCCATGGTGTAGAAATGGCCAAGCTCCTTCTCCCATATAAATCTCATAGATACACAGCATCTGTCCAACTCTTTCTAATTCACCTTCATTGCGTTCGTTTGATTCGAAATTCAGCTTTTCAGCCTTCTTAGCATTTCGATAAACTTCTTCCCATGATCCTGATGTCTTTTCCACCCGTTCATCAAGCTATACACAACAAAAGTAGTATCAGAAATTCCATTTTTACAGTCAAAAGTTCAGGAAAATTTACAACTAACCTCCTGCAATTCTCGCCTTTCCAGATCTTCAGAAATCTCTATTTCACTTAGATCTTCCCAATCTTGCTGTGTAGGATAGTCCGGCATAAGAGTCTTATTTTCATTAGAGGATATATTGTCAACTCGAGGCCAAGCAAACACCTGCTCCTCAAGCATAACAAAGCTTCCTTCGAAATGCGTAGAATTATCAGGGTAAAGGTCTTCAAGATGCTCCTGAAACACCTTCCATAGCCAAACTTTTTGCTTCAATTGAGTTACAGAACCCGGAAGTCTTACATCTGATGGAAACTGGAGTACATTCTCGAGAAGCTTTGCATAACCAACGACAAAATCCCATGCTAACATATTCTCAGAAAGTAATTTCCCAGCACGTGCAATATTACGAGCAAGTTGAGAGAGCTTTTTATCACTTAACAGCAAGGACAAAGATCTAGATAACGAGTTTGGCTTACTAGGATCCAGAAGTATGCCATGAACATTATGAATCAGCTGCAGTGCAATATTCATTTCCAAGCAAAGAGTCAGAAAACACTAATGGCCATAAAAATAAAGATGGAAGCAATATTTGGTTCACAGGGCTCACATATTTGTTAACTGTTGAAACATTGGGGGCAATAATCAGTTTCTCGAAGTACATGGACCGTAATAACAATGGCGGAAAACTCTGTTCCACTTGAGAGGATCCATAAAGAACAATATCAGCCATTAATAATGCACTGTCCACATCATCCATCCCAAACTGCCTCACAGAAGCCTCAGGAAATCCCAGGAGAGAAGCGAATTTCTGCTGCAGCATACAAATCATGTCACTCACCTACTTTTACACTGAAGGCAAATTTTAAAGATTGGAAAAACCTAAACTGTGATACAGCATAGCAACCTTTAAAAGCAAAACTTTCTTTTTAGATTTCGTATACATTAATCATTGTCTCGTTATCTGCTTTTTTGTGTTTGTCTTCTTGTTGGTTCTTGTGGTGGGGTGGGGTGGGGGGGCATACTTCAGGTAGACTGTCTATCTGACAAATAGTAATTAAAGATACTTAAAGATTATAAAATGATGTCATGCCACAAAGATGCACATGTTTTCATTACATAAGGTGACCAGAGAGCATACTTCAGGTAGACTGCCGACCTGACAAATAGTAATTAAAGATACTCAAAGATAAAAAAAAAGATGATGTCATGCCACAAATGCAGATGTTTTCGTTACATATGGTAACCATTATAATGAGAAATACCAAATGAGATTCCCAATCTGATGTCATATGAAAGCAAAAAAAAAACTCATATAGTAAATGATACCCGAAGATAGGAACGGGAGATATCAGATGAATTCCCACACAGAAAGACAAACTTCAACGTTCCTTTAAGGTCATTTAATTTTCTTAACCGTGAAATCTGAGACACTAAGTTATCTATGTCCATTGCATCGCCACATGGCAACTCATCATAGAAAACATAGCTCCCGATAAGTAGAAGAATCAGATCTTCTTCATTGAATCCATTTTTTGCACGCAGTTCATCCTGATAATGAGTTCCAATATAAATCTTTGCTCCCCAGACGTCCACCGGGGTTCCCGGTATGACATAGAAGTTTCCGGTATCAAGTAACGAATACATCATCTGAAATAAATACTTCGGTTAAAATAAGAGAGATGTATGCAATAGGCTAACTACTTTTTATGAAGGAATAGCTAGGGATCCTACTGCAAGTGAGAAATCGGGAAAAACCACCACATCAGCCCTACTGAAAGCTCTCCGCCAATCAGCAATAAGATGTTGCCAATCAAGTGATGAATACATCGGTAGGCGCTTCCCTAGAATATCTTCTTGAATGAGCCATATAAGTGGCACAGAGTTGAAAGGCTCTGCCATAAAGCTGCATAAAACATTTACATTCAAGCATAACATTTTTACCTAGTACAGATCCACAGAGTACACAATACAGTGCATCGAAATAAAAAAATGATTAAAACAAAAAAGGTCATAGAATCAAGAAGAAATAATAAAAGCTGCAAGAAACTGAATACATATGATTTTATCCGGATAATCATACAAAGGGCATATATGAAAGAGCAATCAACATAAAATCCCACATTTTTTCATTGTAGCATGTTTGCAATGCACATTTTGTCCTAAATGGGATCATCAATTAATCTACTTATCAACTTCCATTCTCGATATAAAAGAAAAAAGTGCCACTTACAACAGGATAAGGAAAACCTATAGATCCAAGAGAATATTTGACTAAATAATGGATATCATCTAATAGAAATCTTCTTTTCACAAACGACATATTCATAATAGGGCCCTCACTATTGGGTGGACTATGTAGGCCTTCCTAAATACATAGCCACCTTATAAGAGAACTTTCATTTAGCATTATGCAGACGAAACATGCAAGTATTCATATTTCATAGGATGACATCACCCATCCATGCAGCCTCAGTGCACTAAAAGCAAGTAGCTCGCCGACCTAATGTATCATGCAGATGAAACATGACACCTTCATAATAACTGGCTAATAACAGTCATACCTGGAAATGGCTCTTTTTGATTCCAGAGAACTTAGGATGACACCTTCATAGCTGCTCAAAAGAGGAAAATAAAACCACAAATATCATGAAGGACCCATTCACGTGAATAAGTAACTCGCAAAGCATGAGATATTATTTTCATCAGCACAAACAAGCTTTTATTCAAAGAAATACATTAAATACCAAAAATGACCATGAAGTTGGGAACAACGCTTCTAAATAACGTACTTTGACCAATCAATTGAGTTAGAAGCCCCAAAGTCTACAATTGACACTTGGCAGCCAAGTTCTTCCCACAAAAAGAAAGTTTCCCCGTCCCTTTGGGAAAATACCTGTGTAGCATTTTGAGAGCAATGTATAACTTGGACAACCACAAAAGGAAGACAATCATGTAGCATCAGAACATAGAGAACTGAAAAATGGCTAAAAATCTAATGCTATTCTATTTCATCAACTAATGGACTAAAATTGCCTCCACTCTGTTTCACGTAAAATATTGTCGGACTAAAAGTATTGTAAATCAGGACCTAAATGATTTACACAAGGCATGAAGAATATCTTCTAGTTCCTTCCATATCTACGAAATTCATAAACTATGCTAACACATTTAGCAAATGCATGGCAACCATAAATAGGTGTATCCAGTAATAACAGGGAAAAGAACACATTTATAGAGGAACAACTAAAATGCATATGGATGGAAATCTCTTCTTGATTCTAATGAATAGCTCAACTTTAGAGAAAGAAATTTATTGGGAATATCAAGCTCTTTAAAAAGGGAATCTTGGTTCAGAGCTATGCTATCTACAGTTCACCATGTTGCTAAACCAAGAGATCAAAGCATCTAATAAGACAGAGAGCCCAATGTCAAAGTTTCCAAATTTTAAAGATGGAAAATTCACTATGGGCATATAAAAAAACTCACTGAAAATGTGTATCCCAGCTCCCGAAGACTTTTCACTAGAGTTAAGAGCATCAGAGAAAGAGGATCTTTTGCCATATTGTTAATGACCTGAGATAATAGCCATCATAGATGCTTCAATTAGTTCACACATCATACAACAAGAGAAGACAAAAATAAACATGCAAAGGCAAGGATAGGCCACCTATTCAATGAGAAGAAACTACCTTTTTCAGACTATATAGTTAAACGTATTGCCCCTTGCATTCTACAAGAGAGCCTGAAAACATAAACGATTTGATACTGCACAATATAAACTCAAACAATGTTCATGTCGTGCATCTGTGAAGCTCTAATAATTACCCCTTGCATTCTAATGAGAATGTTACAAGCCTTGGAATATAGCTCTAATAATTGCAACGAAGTTGAATTAAAATTGATTTATGAGAATGACATGCAAATGTGCCCGCATCTGTTTTGCAGATTTCACACATAAGACCGTCTATTTTGCTGCCTCCAACCTGAACAGTGAGGCAATGTCGGCTATTCTTCCTAATCACTCATATATTCTTGCTGATCCCAGACATTACCCCTACATTCGTACTTCAAGTCCTGGAGTGAAGCTCATTCCGCTCCATCCTTTTCCTTAATCCTTCTGTATATCTTAAAAATGCTAACACAATTTCATCCTGGCCTATAAGATAGTATGGGGGAACAGAAAACAACCATCAAACTTGTAGGAAGAAAAGATAAAGAGAATTAGTTGCTTCTCTACAGATTGGATCCCGAAGTAAAAATTGGATAAATTTATCATATGTTTCCTTTTCATTCATATAGTAGCCAATCAGGTAGAGCACAACAACATACATATATAGATACATCACCCACAACGTATGAAAAAAGAAAAGTAGTTTTACAGGACTCACAGACTAAAAGTCCTAATGATGCCAAAACCTTAATGAAGTTAGTAAACCATAAGAGTAGTTTGACAGGACTCGCGAACTAAAAGTCCTAACGACTCCAAAACCTTAATCCAATTAGTAAACCATAAGAACATTAAAGGCAGGTCAAAACTAGAGTGAGTTAGTGGAAAGGGAACCAACTAATTGGACAACTTGTGATCATGAGATGCTTCTATGCAAAAAGCAAGCTGAGACATCTCAGACCTACAAGTCTCCACCACAAGGGATCACAACTAGTGAGATTTATCTCTATGTAAAACAACCTCTTCTCCAAAAAAGATGCAGGAACAAGAGGTATTTGAGAATTGAATAAAGCATAAACCCAGGAAAGAAACATGCCAAGTTTTAGAGCATAGTAAATTGAGGTCAACGATTTCATTGCAACCCTAGTTTCTTTCAATTAGTTACTAACAATAAAAGCCAGCAGCATTTTCCAATGCTCAGGTTCAATCTGAACCCGTAGCGGGCAGAGAGACAGGATAAATCCTTCTAGATGGACAATCTCTGTGTAGAGACATTATTTTCAAAGCTCAGACAGGTAACAAAATTATTTAGGGTCTTTATCCTCCTTGAATAATGTTGCATCATCAATAAGCTCCTGGTAAAGGGACCAATCCTCTAATAACAAGAAAGAGTCTTTTACAAAGCGTTACTAACTCCTAGATTGAATGAAGTTAGAAAGGGGCCTCATTCTTTCTCTACATGGCGAGGAACTTGATCAATTTTTTCAAGAAAGGCGACTACAAATTTCTAACAGAAAAAAAGAAACTTTACAAATGTTGAGAAGGCAAATGCCTTTTGGTCGTTTGCACTCCTTAATATATCACTCAACATTGGATGACTTAGGTATGCCCTCAATACCAACTATACACATAATCTGGAATATACTAGTCTTTTTTTCCTTTCAATTGATGGTAATCAAACTCTATAGCCAACACTGAAGTTTCTTATCCCGGGGGTACCCCCCCTGTTTTTTGTTTTGACTTCACGTTTGATCAGAACTTACATTTGCCTCCAAACCATTTTCAGTTAAATAGATTCGCTTAATTTTTCCTTAGCTTTATTGTAGAAATCAGTTCCACCATGATTCCTCACATTGCTGTTAGATTTATCCTTATAATTCTTGCTCTTAGAAATCTCCTGGTACTTGCTCAAGATTTTTACATTTCTCAGTTCCACCATGATTCCTCACATTGCTGTTAGATTTATCCTTATAATCCTTGCTCTTAGAAATCTCCTGATACTTGCTCAAGATTTTTACATTTCTCAGATTTTGACTTTCTTATTGATTGTCTCCTCTTTTTGACACAAACTTCATAATATGCAGAATATAGATTCTTGGGTTGTCCATGACACCATGTTAATGTTGACTTAGTTAGCCATGATTAGTTTTTATTTTTTAATTGAGCCCGAAGTCCAGAAAACATTTACATGGACTCTACTCAAGACAAAGAAAATGGACCAGCTCTGGGCGCTTGCACAGTCAAGCAACTCCATCTGCCGACCCATTACATAATCTAGCTATATGGACAAACAAAACTGCATCAAAATTGAGCACCTGAGCCCAAACTTGGTTAGTCATGATATTACTTTAGATGGTTTGAAGTGAAACCGATGTGTCCTACCGAATGACCTCAAGCAAGTATAGTAACTTGTGGCACATATAACCATGCTGCAGCTATTGTGTAACCATAAAAAAAACATCATTTACATCCAGAACAAGTCTGGAAGAACAATACCTTCACATTCCTCTTCGAATGGGGAAAAAAAGCCATCGGATTATTCAGAGAACACAGACCAAACACTAATCATAGTAACTGTCTTAGCTACCGATTCTGATAACAAAAACTAGTTAAACACTGGTTGAACCAAGAAACCTATCAAGAATTCAAGAAAGCAGCACCATAAAAAGCAATATAAACGATGAAGAAAATTAAAAGAAGTGCAAATCCAGCTCAAGATTGTCAATACAACATCTAGTAGGGGACCAATAATTCTTAACATAAGAGACACCAAAAATAACTTAGAATGGAGAAACCACAATGGATAAGCTACCCAAATCGAGTTGTAACAAGAACAAACTGGAGTTCTTGAAGATCTAGGTTACTGATGCGAACTCTAATTATGCCAAACATAAAATACGGGCAAAAGATTTACAACATTCCGACAAAGAACGCAGGAGCTGATAAAAGAAAATCAAAGGAAAAGGTTCTACGCTGAAGGATCACTCACATTCAAATAAAGAACGTAAGAAAGACACAATCTCAAGATTCTTGTATTTAAGCTCTCACCAATAGCACTTAGGACAGAAACAATGCCCTCATCTAACCGCAATTAAGCGAAGAACTCAAGGAGATCAAGAGAACCGGCACTCACAAGGGCGACTCTGGGCGGCCGAACTCCGGTCTTCTTCTCTTCCCGCATCAGATCCATATCAAGCCGCTCCTCAAACCTCCGCCTCAGCTCCGACGGAACGAAACGCACCCCGACGGGGCCCTCCATCGACCTCTTCTCCGGCACCGACCACGCCCACCTGGAGGCGCCCCACCAGGAGGACGCCTCGTGGCCAGCCACGACGGAGTACTGCCGCCCGGACATATCGAACAACAAAAACGCGCAGGTGATGACCCACACCAAGAAGGCGAAGAACCACCACGTAAAGAGCATGGACCACCCGGCACCGTGCCTCCGGCGGCGCCAGGAGGCGCCATTCGCTATGGGGACCACCGGCGCCTCCTCGGGAATCGGCGTGGCCTCCAAGATCCTCCGCATCTTCTCCCCCCCTCTCTCTCTCAATCTCTCTCTCTCAATTTCTCTCTCTAAAAACCAGACGAGAGAGAGAAAGAGTGAGTGAGTGAGGAGAAGATGGTGACGTTGGATTAAGTCGGCAGGGAGGGGCGCAAGGTAGCAGCTCAGATGGGCAGCCCGCTAATCCAACAAGAGTGGCGATCTGTGTACATGCGCCATGGAATGCAGCACATGCCCTCATTTGTGTGTACATACGCCGTACACTGAATATGCCCTCGAATCAGTAGTCAGATCGGACTAGATCAAACAAGAGTGGCGATACATGCCCTCATTTGTGTGTACATACGCCGTACACTGAATATGTCCTCGAATCAGTAGTCAGATCGGACTAGATCAACCAATCGATGATCGGTTGAATATAATTGAAGTCATTTATGTACATGCGTCATACACTATACATGTCCTCTAATCGGTAATGAGATATTAGACTGAATCAATTAATCGGTATCTCATTATCAATTGAATGTACCGATAAATTAGGTCAATCAATCGATATCTCAGTATCGATTCGATGACATTTGTAATATTCATGTTCTTGCCCATTTACAAAATCACGAGTAATCTCTGTTCATCTAAAAACGCTTGCTTAATCTATGTTATTTATATAATTTTAAGACACGCCCAGTGTCATTAAAGCCGGTTTATTAATGAGAGCAGTGGGTTTCTGGTGATCTATTTGAATTGAAATTGGACGGTCATGACTCGATCAATGAATCCATGACCGGCATTAATTATAATTTTCAAGTGCTCATTGTTCAAAGATCACATCCTTATTACAAACATCAATTGGTAAAGATAATTGTTCAGATTCATCAGGACAAGAAGTAGCTTTCAATCATCAGACTCCTAGTCCGAGGTGTCAGGCTCGTCACACATTGGCCTCGTGTAGTAGAATGGCCCCACCGTGTACTTCACCATGCCAGGGTATACATGGGAAGGTGTGTGAAGCTTCACGCCGGAGTGGCCCCGGCCGAAGTCGGTGGCCACGCCGCAGGCAGGGTCCGGCGACGACACCAGCCGCACGGAACAGCCCTCGGGGCTCAGCTCCTTGCCATTGATGTGCTTGCTCAGCAGCATCTCGAATTCTCCCTGCTCGTCGGTCTCGTCGCTCGCATGGTGCACCACCCGGCGGCGTGCGTCCATGCACGTCACCGACACCCTGCAGCCTACTCGACAGCCAGATATAGTTAAGAGAGAGCTTAACTTGAACAACTCAAGGTTGATCTTAATTCAAGTAGTAGAGAGTAGGTACCCTCGAGAGGGGTGGCACCATGAGCCCAGTGATTCCAGCCCTTGGTGCAGTCTTGGCACATCACCTTGCCTGTGACATGCATGACCTTGGCCAAGTCATCTTTCCATCCTTCCACGTCCTCCCAGCTGTTGAGGAGAGCAAAGGCTCCAAGCATTACCAAAACCCAGCTCTTGGCCATCTCTCTCTCTCCTAGCTCTTTTACGATGAGATGTAGCAACATATACTAGTTGAGATATATAGTATGATTGACATATAAAATACATGACTCCAACTACGCATGACTTGCCATCCACTAAACTATGCTTTTTAGCAACACCTAACTTCAAAGTGCTGCAAACCTTATTTTTATGGATATGTTGACTCAAAGGACGTGAATAATGCACATGGACATGTTGACTTAAAGGACGTGAATGCATGAACGAATCCAAACCAGTGGACTCTATACAGGTGTACAACAGCTAAGTGTACTTCACTAATTCATCTGTAGTCCAGTTCTTGTTTACTGCAATAAAACACTATTCGCACGAATGCGCGCAGTCGAACTTCAAAACTTTGTCTTTAAAATCCATGATTACAGAGCTCGCTCATGAAATCCAGCTTTCAATCTTTTATTTTCAAATGCTGCATGCAAAGATTTGCATTGATATGCTAGGACTGGATTTTTTTTCCTACTAGGATTATGACCACAATACAGGGAACATATATCTAGGGAAGGATGTCTGATTTGATTGTGTTTTGTTTCTCTGTGCATGTACAATCTTACATGACTCCCATCCTATTGACCCCCACTAGAAGCATAAGTTGTTCGTGGAACCTTTAAGATCATGTCCAGTTCCTTCTCACGATCACTGTGGATGCTAGCAGACTAGTACATTATTACAAACACGAAGTTGATGGCCATTCAGAACGTACGTAATGAAGCTAGCACTTGGTTTCTTTACTGATCTTCATATGCTCAAAATTCTCTAATCTGTTAGAATAAAAATTTGGGAAGAAAAGAACGATCGGAGGCTTTGAGGCGTATCTTAAAGACACTGTCTTTAAGGCGTTATTCGCTCCCTATAAGATTTGCTGCCGGGAAAATCGCGAACTGCCTCCAGGATACAACAAAGCCTGAGCCTGCAGTCAGCAATCCTTGAAGACCCCCTTTAAGAACTTCTCTGTCGAATATGTATGATAACAGAAAGTTCAATTGAGGAGAAAGGAAAAATTAAGATACCAACGTTCACAGGAACTAAGGCTATATATAGACAGCGAAAGATCACGTCGCTTACTATAGAGCAATACGTCTTTTACTTATCGCGACTCTTAATATATGTAGAGGTCGCCTGTTGCCTTTTGCTTCTATATTAACCGTTCGTATGAATTTTTGACTTTATCCACATGAATGTACATTTTGTCCTTATCCACAAAAGCAAATCCACTTAATATATAAGCTATATACATATATATACTTCCGTATATATCTAACAATCCCCCACTTAGCTTATAATATTAAGTGTTCTGTCACACACCAATAGCATTATGCATAAAAGAAGGTATCTTATGATTTAAACCTTCTGTTAGTGTAAGTAATTCAAAGTTTTAATAGAACCAATGGTGGCCTAGGCTTAAACCAAGATTTTTTATTTTAAAATCGGAAATACCACACACAAAACACTATTTAATTCTATAAGAAATTCACGGAAAAATTCTTAGCACTATTATGGCCATGTGCTACATCCTGGATTCATGAACATTTACAAAAGTAAAACCCTAACTTTTGTTAGAAGCGGCACCACTCCTAATGTTCATATAGGTGAAGTCCTTTACATGCCCATGTTGCCTAGGACAAATTAATAACTTCATTAAAAGTATAAACACTCACCCTTTCAAACGCAACATTTTAAGCACTTTCCTTTGGACTGGTAATAAAGAGATTAAGTGTTGTATGATCACTTATCAACAACTTGTTTTGCCCTTTTAAACCTCTTGGCTAGTTGTTTGCTAGTAAGAGGTAGGGTTTCTATTGTTGGTGACATTTTAAATGGTTTTGAGACCCATTCCTGCATATGTGAGTTTTACCATATCTCTCAAGAGTCCCTTAGTAAAAGTATCTGCCAAGTTTTTACTAGACCTCACATAAGTTATGGCTATAATGCCATCTGACACCAATTGCCTGATATACTCATGTCGTAGGCCAATATGTCTAGATTTTTCATTATAAATTTTATTATATGCTCTAGACATTGTAGCCTCACTGTCACAGTGCAAAGATATGGCTGACATCGGTTGTGGCCACAACTCTATATCCAGTACTAGATTCCTTAGCCATTCTGCTTCTTTGCCAGCTGCTGCAATAGCTATAAATTCAGCTTCCATGGTGGAATGTGCAATGCAAGTTTGTTTCTTGGATGCCCAAGAGACAGCACCCCCACCAAGAGTAAATATCCACCCAGATGTGGATTTACTATCATACTCACTAGTTATCCAACTAGCATCACTATATCCCTCTAATACAACAGGAAAGCTATTGTAACATAATTCTAAACTAATAGTTCTTTTAAGATAACCAAGAACCCTTCCAATAGCTTTCCAATGTTCTGCACTATGATTTCCTGTATACCTAGATAATTTACAAACTGCAAATGCTATGTCTGGCCTAGTGCAATGCATAGCATACATTAAGCTTCCTATTGCACTAGCATACTCAAGTTGAGCAATTGCTCTCCCAGAATTTCCTTGCAGTTTTACCGAAGAGTCATATGGAGTACTTGCCTCCTTAAACCCCAAATACTTAAACTTGGTAAATATTTTATCAACATAGTGGGATTGGGATAATGCAAAACCCCCACTATTTCTCTTAACTTTAATACCTAAGATAGAATCTACTTCATTCAAATCTTTCATTTTGAAACATGAGGTTAGATACTTCTTAGTTTCAATAACACCTTTCATGTTTGTTCCAAATATGAGCATATCATCCACATATAAACAAATAATTACCCCATATTCACTTGTAAATTTAGAATATAAGCATTTATCAGCATTATTATGTCTAAATCCATTATCAAGTATAGCTGAGTCAAGTTTTTCATGCCACTGCTTGGGTGCTTGCTTCAGTCCATATAAAGACTTAATTAATTTACAAACTTTCTTTTCATTCCCTGGCATAATAAATCCTTCGGGTTGTTCCATATACACCTCTTCATCGAGATCCCCATTAAGAAATGCAGTCTTAACATCCATTTGATGTACAAATAAATTGTAAATTGATGCTAATGCGAATAGCACTCTTGTGGAACTTATTCTTGCTACTGGTGCATACGTATCGAAGTAGTCAATACCCTCTTTTTGTTTAAACCCTTTAGCTACTAATCTGGCTTTAAAGGTTTGAATAGATCCATCAGTATTGTATTTCCTCCTAAATACCCATTTACACCCAATAGGCTTGGAACCTATAGGTAAATCAACTAAGACCCAAGTATTATTAGACATTATAGAATCCATTTCATTATCTACAGCTTCTTTCCAGAATGCAACGTCTCTAGAGCCCATGGCTTCACTAAATGTCTTGGGGTCTTGTTCTACATTTAACAATATGGGTATTTTATTTAGAACTGTTGTTCTATTTCCTTCAACCAAAAATACAATAGCTTGAGATGAAACAAAATCTTGTCCTAGATCTTTTTCTTTCCTTACCCTTTTGCTTCTTCTAGACTCAGAAAAAATATTTGTTGGATTTCTTCTAGGACTAGAAGATGGAACGGAAACTATAATCGGTTGATGTGAATATTCTATATCATTCATGAAATCATTACAGAACTTATGTTCAAAGAAATCAACATCCCTAGACTCCACTATGGTATTAGAATCCAAATCTAGCAACCTATAAGCCTTAGAGTTCTCTGCATAACCGATTAAGATACTCTTAAGAGCTCTAGGTCCTAGTTTTGTTCTTCTAGGATCTGGTATCCTATAATATGCCAAACAACCCCATACCTTCAAGTAACTCAAATTCGGTTTTCTTCCTTTCCATAATTCATATGGAGAAACCTTTGATTTCATAGAAGGTATTCTATTATGTATGTAACAACCAGTTAACAATGCTTCACCCCATAAATTTAGAGGAACCTTAGCATTTAAGATCATAGCATTTACCATCTCTACTAATGTCCTATTTTTCCTTTCCGCAAGTCCATTTTGTTGCGGTGTATAAGGTGCACTAGTTTGGTGTAAAATACCATTTATTTCACAATAAGAGGAAAATTCATTTGAAAGATATTCTCCACCTCTATCACTACGAAGTACTTTTATTTTCTTATCTGTTTGGTTCTCAACAATGGACTTGTAGGATTTAAACATGTCAAAGGCTTCATCTTTATGTTTCATTAAATAAACATAAGTATACCTAGAGTAATCATCAATGAAAGTAATAAAATATCTATTACCTCCTCTAGTCAACATGCCATTTAATTCACATATGTCAGAATGAACTAATTCTAATATATTAGATATCCTGTCTGTCTTAGAAAAAGGCTTCTTAGTCATTTTAGCTTGAACGCATATTTCACATTTATCATTGTTATGATGTGCATATGAAATATAATTTTTCTCAGACATGAATCACAAAGATTTAAAATTTAAATGTGCTAAACGAGCATGTCATAGATCAGATGACTCAATAACGTAAGTAGAATTGGAATTTTTATTGATACTTAATTTGAACATTCCATCACAAGAGTATCCTTTTCCTACAAATACACCATTCTTAGACAAGATCAACTTGTCAGACTCAAGAACAACTTTAAAGCCCTTAGTACACAACAAATTTGCAGAAATTAAATTCTTGCGAATTTCCGGGACATGCAGAACATTAAGAAGTGTTAACTTCTTTCCGGAGGTAAATTGAAGTTCAATATTTCCTTTTCCAATGACCTTTGCCGAATTAGAATTTCCCATCAATACCTCATGTCCTTCTACATCCTCTTCATAGTCCTTGAATTGAGACTTATCTTTGCAAATGTGAACCGTTGCTCCAGAGTCATACCACCAATCGGATGAATTAACAACACCAACCATATGCAATTCTGTTATCATCCCGATCTGTAACTTATTCAATTTTTCAGTGACCATTGCCACTAATTCACCAATTTGTTCTTGAACAACATTGGCAGCAACATCACTCTTTTGCTTCTTTCGAATTCTACAATCTCTTTTAAAATGACCCTTCTTACCGCAACCATAACACATTTTGTTTTTCTTGTTGTTGCTTGAGTTGGCATAATCATCTGAATGCTTTCTCTTTCCTCCAGTTTTCTTTTGAAAGTTCTTATTCTCATCAACATAATTTACTTTAGAGTCCGGCTGTATTACCAGTCGCTTATCTAGAATTCGAGTTTCCTCTTCAACTCGTAGATGTTTCATAAGTTGCTCTAAAGTAAAATCCTCAGTTGAATGCAATAATTTCTTCCTGTAATCATTCCAAGTAGTATGAAGTTTTGCTATGATAGCCCCTACTTGTAATGATTCTGGAACTATTACTTTCAAATCATGGAGTTTGGATACTAGGATTTGCAGTTCATGAACTTGATCCATAATTGAAATATTGTCATGCATTGAAAATTCAAAATACTTCATAGTGATAAACTTATTTGTTCCTTGCTTCTCTGCATTGTATTTGAACTCCAATGCCTTCCAAATTTCTTTTGGAGACTTCACGGATGTAAATAGATCATAGAGACGATCGGAAAGAGCATTTAAAATATGACCTCTGCATACCAACTCATCTTCCTCTCGCTTCTTTCTAATTTCCTTAATTTGCTCCGAATCATCCTCCTCTGGTTCAGGAATTGGCTTCAAATCGGGGTCGAGGACATAGGCGATCTTCAGTGCAGTCAACAGAAACAACATCTTATCTTGCCAGCAAGTGAAGTTTGTCCCATCAAACCGATCGAGCTTTACGAAATCCTGGTTCATCATCTTCAAAGCCGCCATCTTAATAACGCCTTAAAATTGTTAGAATAAAAATTTGGGAAGAAAAGAACGATCGGAGGCTTTGAGGCGTATCTTAAAGACACTGTCTTTAAGGCGTTATTCGCTCCCTATAAGATTTGCTGCCGGGAAAATCGCGAACTGCCTCCAGGATACAACAAAGCCTGAGCCTTCAGTCAGCAATCCTTGAAGACCCCCTTTAAGAACTTCTCTGTCGAATATGTATGATAACAGAAAGTTCAATTGAGGAGAAAGGAAAAATTAAGATACCAACGTTCACAGGAACTAAGGCTATATATAGACAGCGAAAGATCACGTCGCTTACTATAAAGCAATACGTCTTTTACTTATCGCGACTCTTGAATATATGTAGAGGTCGCATGTTGCCTTTTGCTTCTATATTAACCGTTCGTATGAACATTTTGACTTTATCCACATGAATGTACATTTTGTCCTTATCCACAAAAGCAAATCCACTTAATATATAAGCTATATACATATATATACTTCCGTATATATCTAACATCATCTCCCTTCTCTCTTCCATCGTGAGATTGTCGTTGTTCCGCAGCTCTCTAGATTCGGAATTGGAAATCATTGCTAAAAACCTGCAAGACATAGGGAATTAAGATGATTGTTCTGAACCAAAAGAGCATGGGCTTCAGCTAAAGACAACAGATTCAAAGTTTTAACAATTACAATATCGATCGACATATATAATTGTTAACATGACCGTCGCTGTTTGGGCTTGTTATCAACTAATGCATGCTTATTGATCGTCCACTCACCATCTATCATGTACTTGTATTCATAATGTCCCTCATGTAGCAAGCAGGCACCAGCGTTGACAATTTCAAAGAAAAGCTATTGCAGAGTTCCAGTAAAGAGACAATCCGAAGATCGACTATTTTCAATATTGCATCACTTGCCATTTTCATATCCACACCATGCCAGGCGCTTTTAATACCTTTATATATACCCTAGTTGATCTATATATGAAGGGCTATCAATGATAATATGCTTTCAATACGATCTTACACCAAAAAGAATGTTGGGAAAATGTGATATTACTCGAACTATGTTCCAATATATAGGTATATATGCATCTGAGTAGCATAAGAAATCTATCAACTTCGATGTATTAAACTATAATAAGACGTCCACGGCAGCAAGATGTCTGATTCGAATGCAATTTTACAATATAAAATCAGCAAACTTACAGGTAAAATCCCTCTCAAGAAACCACGATCCTCGCTCTTTATTAAGAGTCAAAGGAATCCTCTACCAGAATAAAGAACTCATGTCAGCACAGGCCAACCAAAATATAAAAGCAAAACAATTAATCTATTTATCATTGACAGAAAATGGGACTTGAACGTTAACCAATATAATGCCCTTTGCATAACTAAAAGGAACCATGCCAAATAAAATTTTAAAAGACGACAGTAAAAAAAACAATCTAAAACGTTCAGTGGTTATTCCTAACTCATGAAGAACACGTACTTAATTTACCAGCATAGATATGAGTACTTTAAATAAAGAAAACGACAACCCAATAATTGGGAAAGTAATCATAAGCTGGGATCACTAGCTAATGACTTCTTAATTGAGATACTCCACAATGAAATCTAAACGGCTATATTCCTACACACGCAAAAATTTTTATACGCTCATAAAAATACATACAAAAATGTATATGAGCTCATAAAAATATTTACATGTAGAAAAACAAACACCCATAAAAAATGTTATTACATACGCAAAAAAATTTATACCCTCACAAAAATATTTGCATGCGTTTTTAGAAGCACATGATAAAAGTCTACGCGTATAAATTTTTCATTCTACTCGTAGTGTATTAAATAATATCAATAACATGTTATTATAATAAAAAATTAATATGATACGATGTAAAATATTAATATAATGTAAAAAAAAAAATGTATTATTTTAATATATATTAAAATAAAAAATATATATTAATATAAGTGGCCCCGTATGAGATTGCATTGATGTGCATGACTATGCCATACTCCACCAAGGGCAATTTTAAAATAAATATTTTTATATATTGTCTTGTTTGAAATATCAAAAAAAAAATTACTCAGTGTCAATAGAAAATGAGGATATAAATCAGAATGAGATAGGATAAAGCTTATCTCCAAAACATCGGCTAACCCACCTTTTGATGGTGTTTGGTTACGGGATAAGCTATTCTGGATTTAGAGATTTTTGAAATTAGTATGATGGAATTAATATGCTAGGATTAGTATGATATTTGGTTGAAAATGGGCTCTTATTCCCCTGTCAAACGAGGCCTTAGGTTTGCGTCCGATTGGAGGAAGAAGAAGGTCGGATGAGTTTTGGGTTCATATGTTTCGAACACATTTAAGGCCTCATTTGGTATGGGAATAAGCCTTAACCCGGGTTAGGAGGTGAATATTCCTGAAATATTTCTGAATCCACTACTTATTCCACCCCTTAACTCCAAACACCATTTTCCTTATTCTAGGTAATCATTATAAAGTTATTCACATTCTCCACCATACTTTTCTCTTATTTCAAGTAATCATTACAAAATTATTCCTAAAATCTAAAATAAAGTATCTCGACCCGGAAGAAAGCTAACCGAGTACCAAAGAGGTTTTAATATTTAACGGGTTTTAATATTTAATGGGTTTTAATAGTCGTTTTTTAAGTAAATTGCGAACCGAAACCACAGGTACTAAAGTCCAAAAACCCCATCACTTATAGTTGCAAATAAGCTATTGCAAGCCCCCCGAATCCCCAACGGAAAAGGGTTTTCCTCGAAGATCTCCGACGAGTGGTCGATCGTTGGACGGGATTCAGAATGGCGAAGAACGCTAGTCCTAAGAAGGCCAACCTCCTCGATCCCCACTCCATCAAGCACCTCCTCGATGAATCCGTCACCGAGGTACGAACTCCAACTCCCCCGATCTCGTCTAGTATCCCCTATTCGATAGATAGACAGGGTTTCTAAATCCTTTTGGTTATCCAATGCTTAGATCGTCACCAGCAAAGGATACGTGGAGGACGTGAGGTTGAGCAACCTGAGGCTGGGGATCGGATCCCTAATCATCGCGGTCGCCCTCGTCGCGCAGTTCTACAAGAAGAAGTTCCCGGAGAACCGCGATTTCCTCCTTGCCTGCATTGGATTATATCCTTGTGAAATGATTCCGTTATGCTTCTAAATTCTGAAAAAAAAAAGGATTTCGTTTGCTTTTTATGTGGATTGGTTGTTCTTAATTCTGGCAAGTATGTAGTTCTGAATGGGGTGTTGCAGTTCATCAGCTACACCAAGGAGAAGAGCGCTATCCTCTTTACGTATCCTCCTCAGGTGAGTTCCTTATGTGATTCATCTTGGAATGGGCGAGCTTTATCTTCGATAAATGCATGGATTTGGGGGGTTGCTTTAAATGAGAGGTGGAAATATGCTCTTTCATAAGCTGTTAGTTGGTGAAATAGAGCCCAATATGCTTAATAAATGTAATGGTCTAGTTCTATTCGTAGCTGGTCCCCTTGCTGTGATGTTTTCATGCTAGTTTCCTTAGTTGAATGGGTGCTTGGACTCGAAACTCGACATGAGTAAGTTTTTATTTGTAGTTATGAGAAATTTCAGGTACTTGCTATTGTTTGAGGTTATTCGTTGTAGTTTTAGGTAATAGGGACTGATCACCTTCTTATTTGGTGTAGTTGTCATAGGTTTCTGTTGTACACTACTTAATGTGGCAGGGAGGGATGTTTGCTTTGATAAAGGAGGCAGAAAATTGTTACGAATTGAACATGGGAAATACTGAAATTCAGTCTTGGGAGTATCCTTATGAGAAGATTTGAGCAAGGAAGTGGCAATTGGCCAAGTATGTGGTGATAATTTTATCGAGCATTGTGAGTCTTCCTGTGGCCATAATATTGGACTGTAAACTTTTAGGCCAATTCATCAGAGCACAAAAAGGTGCATGTTGTTGGTCTAACTGGATAGATGGCTTCTCTGCTTGTTGTGAAATCTGGATGCTCCACATATTATGGTTTCCTGTGTAACTGAGATAGCTGAAATGTACCATGCGCTAATCATCATTACTTCTGACTCATATCTGGAGTTTGTCTGGCAATTTACAAAGACAATATGAACAAAGATATATTGAAGGCTACTTAATGATTGAAAATTGGTGTTGTTTGAACTTAAGAAGGCCAGATACTAGTGGACATTGCTGTTGAGCTACTCCCTAGCTTGTCAGTTTTAGTTTGGGTTTTTGATTTTAGAACTAGCTTTACTCTGCTCCTTCTACGCATTCAAAAGTTTCTTGGCTTTTGAGTTAGTTTAGCTGTTATCTCAGCTTAAAGAGCGTCATCTCCTAGCGATTAGCTCATTTCACTTGAAAAGCGTTGCATATTTTATTCTTGATGAACCTTGCATCGAAACTAGATTTTTTTTCCTGCTATAAACTCTATTTTGTCTACCCTTTTTCACCAGCATGGCTTTTCGTTCATTGATGTGATCATTGCCATCTTCTATCATTTTTGTAACAGCATTAGTAGAATTTGATAGGTCATAGTTGATAGCATGTTTTGTCCTTGACATGTTTACATGTTTAAAGAACATGGAAATGAATTACCTTGTGGGTCGTCAAATCGAGAAAATATCAGATCTTCCAATAAGATGTTATTATCATGTGCTTCGACTTGCTGATATTTACTTATTGTCATGTGCCCAGTGGTTACATCAAATGATCTTTATGAACTTCATGTATCTGAATTGTGTTATTAAGTTCAAGGGCTAGTTGAACATGTACTAAGCTGATACCAAATTCTCCATGTTGATTTTGCTTCAAAGAAGATAAACTTGCCATCTTTTGATGAGTTGCATCTGAAACTTGCTCGTGGTTGTTCTATGCAGGGATCTTTCAATAGCACGGGGTTAGTTGTGTCTTCTAAGCTGCCGAGATTCTCTGACATGTATACTCTTACGGTGGCTAGTGTAGACCCAAAATCCATCTCTGCCAACAAACCAGTCCAGTTTACTAAGAGTGTTACAAAATGGTTAGTTCTTGCATTCATTCTCAGATGCTACTTTTTGCTGAGTTTGTACTAGTTACTAAAAATTAAAGGAATTTATTTATTCATGTGGACGGAGTGATTAAATTTTAGAGGTTATCATCCTCTGCTAATAGTAGACGACATAGCTTGAGGATCTTCTTTCATGGTACCATCTATTTGTTTTGACTGTTTCCAAAATTAGATGCTTTTCTCAGGAATTCTGGGATCACATTAATATTGGTAATGAGATGGCTGTCTTATTCTGCACGTTGGTCGACTGCCCCTTTCAATAGTTTCTGAGACTAGTAATAACAAGATTATTTTGGTGGCTTTTAAAGTATTCAGAAATATAGGGACATCTCTTAGATGGCTATGAGACAATTTCATGGTCATAGTCACATTGCAGTTGACTCATGGTTCTTCAGAGCCATTTCGTCCAAAATGATATCCCTTATGGGATTAGGAATCAGCCTGCCATTTGTTCGGATTCAGGACTTCCATTTCTTTATTTTTTTGGGTGATCGTCTCATACTGAGGTTGATAGCTGAAGGCTGAATAACCATCACATTCTTTGCACACCAGAGTTATTTTCTAAACGAAATTCACTTTCAGAAAGCAGAGTCCTTTTCGTTCTTTCTATTATTCACGACGTTGCATCACAGCAATTTTTTTTTTATGTGACAGTTGAATGTTTGGTATCTGCTTTTTGTCAGGTTCACCAAGGATGGGGTGCTTGTTGAAGGTCTCTTCTGGAAGGATGTTGAGAGGCTGATTGATGATTACAACTCAGATCGCAAAACCAAATGATCTTGACAGACTTGCTGCCTCAAATGAGATATTAGACTTCAGTTCAAGAAAACAACCTATCTGCAACCGCTATCCCTATTGAAGTACTTATCACTGATTTAGAAATTGTTACAGAACAGTGTGATGTAACTTACCCATTACCTCAGTGATAAGGAGGATATATGGGGTTTTGGATGATCGAAGTGATATAAACCATTCTAGAACCTTGAAGAGCAGTCGCCATCTTTCGTTGGCCCCTGCTCAAACTTTACAGCTTTGACATCCTTGTTTTACATGAATTTACTAGCTTTCTTTGGAAAAATCAAGATGCAAAACCTGTTTACCAAGCTTTAACCTATGCTTTCACCATGTCTCAGTGCAGTTTGCTTGTGCATACCTGAGGTGGCGTTTGCCTGGCCACAACATTCTCCAGTTTTACATCTTCTCATGCTATCATCTTATTTGTCGTTCTCTAATTTACACTTAATCATCTACCTCTCTGTTCTCTTTTTTATCTATTTATTTTGCTGCAAGGAAAATTTGGTGGATCTCACAGTAAAACCTATGAAAAAACTCAATTTTGTGGTCCTCTGATGAGGTTAAGATTGCCAGCTTATAAAGATGACAATCAGGGAAAACATCATTCTTTTCTCACCTTCTACTTTTGTATTGCATTGCTCATACTATATGGCACTTGCATTGCATAAAGCTGGGGCATCGTCACCTGATAATATTTTCTCCTTGCACACTCATGTGACTAACTTGTACAACCTCACCAATAGATATCTCTGCTTGTTTACCACTTTTTTTAGACATTGTTTCAATCTATGGACCATCAAACCCATCACCTATCAGCATCCACCTCAGAAAATGAACAGCCTTTTGGAATATTCTAACTTTCTAAGCATATATCTATCAGTACTTGATCTTAACGTGAGGCTTGCCCTTTGTTTCTTTCCTGTTTTGTGTCAATAGCTCTAATGAGCACATTTATGGATGATGTCTTGTTTATGGATGATGTCTTGATATCTGAAAGCATCTTAGTCATTTTACTATCAATAGTTGAGCTTTTATCATAATTAAATCTTATAAGAGTGTTGATTTTTGTACATGGAAATGTCACATGTGCATATCGGTAGTTAATTACTAATTTTTTCATATATCACACCGGTATCTCTACCGATATGATAGATGAAAGAATCGATACTTGATTACCGACAGGTGGCATGTGTATTACATATGTTATTTGTCCATATACACGAATCTTTATTCATCTGATATCTAATGGTAATTAGATGAAGATAGACGTTACATGTCAGCGGGTGGTTGGGTGGCTACCAAAGGGCCACTCTCATTACCGATATCTACTGATTCGATTGTTGATACATTCCATCAATAGTGAGAGACTGATTCATTGATTTAGTCCATTGGTAGACCACTATCGATGGACTATAATAAAGATTTGATATCCCATTATCGATTCGTGACATGTAGTCACATGGTATGTACACAAATTACGGCTCTCTCAAAAAAATATGTCGTGCGATGAGATAGACCACGTACGTCCTCACGTATGGCTGACCCTGTAACATGGCCAACCTCTCATTTCAGCTGATACACCATCCTTTTCATCTCTACGAACGTTCTCTTTTACCGGAGAAAACCAATACCCCTAGCTTGCATGGGATTCCCCACATATGCCCCGCCTCGAGGGAATTCCTCTTCTCCACTCATCCCAATGGCCCCTTTCCAAACCCAAAAGTTCATGGTCAAACAGTCAAAGGTGTGCGAAGCTTCACGCCGGAGTGGCCCCTGCCGAAGTCGGTGGCGACACCGCAAGCAGGGTCCGGCGACGAAATCAGACGCACGGAGCAGCCCTCGGGGTTCAGCTCCTTGCCATTGACGTGCTTGCTCACCAGCATCTCGAGCCCCCCCTGCTCGTCGGTCTCGTCGCTCACATGGTGCACCACCCGGCGGCGTGCGTCTATGCACGTCACCGACACCTGCAGCCTATCCCACGGCCAAAAATAGTTATGAGAGCATGAAAAGATACGCGTATTCTAATCAACTAGAACAATTGAAGCTTGATCTTAATTGAATTAATAGAGTATACCCTCGAGAGGGGTGGCACCATGAGCCCAATGATTCCAGCCCTTGGTGCAGTCTTGGCACATCACCTTGCCTGTGACATGCATGACTTTGGCCATGTCATCCTTCCATCCTTGTACGTCCTCCCAGCTGTTGAGCAGAGCAAAGGCTCCTAGAATTATCAAAACCCAGTTCTTGGCCATCTCTCTCCCCTTCCTCTTTTACGATGAGATGTAGCAATATATAGTACCTGATTGTACATATAGTATGATTGAAATATAAAATACATGACTCCAGTCTCCCACTACTTTATGAGTTATGACTTGCCATCCACTAAACTATGCTTTTAAGCAACACCTAACTCGTCAAGTGCTGCTGCAACCTTATTTTTATGGACGTGTTGACTGACTCTAAGGACGTGAATGCACATGGACTCGTTCATTTTTGACTCGAAGGACATGATTGCACGAACGAAACCAAACCAGCGGACTCATACAAGTGTCAGTGTACTTTACTTCATCTATCCAGTGCTTGTTTACGGCAATCAAATCAGACATCCTTTCCCTTATCTCCTCTAGTCCAGCTTTCCACCAGAACCGTTTCAATCTTTTATATTCAAATGCTGCAAAGATTTGTATTGATACGCTAGGACTCGTGTTTCTCTCCACTAGGATTATGACTACAACACAGTTTTGGGGACTATATGATTCAGAGCAAGTAGTCCAGAGGAAATAAGGGAAAGTTATTGTTCTCTCCACACTATAGGATGTCTGATTTGATTGTGTTTTGTTTCTCTGTACATGCACAATCTTACATGACTCCCATCTTATTGACCCCCACTAGAAGCATAAGTTGTTTGTGGAACCTTTTAAGATCATGTCCAGTTCCTTCTCACGATCACTGCGGATGCTAGCAGAATAGTACATTATTACAGACACGTAGTTGATGGCCATTCAGGAGGTGATGAAGCCAACACTTGGTTTCTTTACTCTTCATATGCTTCCAAAAATTCTCTCATTTTCCTTCTTTCTTCCATTGTGAGATCGTTGTTGTGACTAGACAACCGCTTCCGCAGCTCTCTAGCCTCGGAATTGGAATCATTGCTAGATACCTGCAAGACATAGGAAAGTTATTGTTCTGAACCAAATGATGCATGCATGGCTTTCGGCTAAAGACAACAGATTCAAAGTTTAACAATTACATCCACGTAATTGTTAACATGACCGTCGCTGTTTGGGCTTGTTATCAACTCTTGCTTATTGATCGTCCATTCACCATCTATGATGTACTTGTATTCATAACGTCCCTCCTGTAGCAAGCAGACACCAGCGTTCACAGTTAGCTAGTAGCCAGATTGGGCTGATTTATAATTGCATACACAAAATTGTGTGCATGTTCAGTATGCATGAGCAAATAGTTTTACAATGCACGCAATCTAGGGAGTAGATGAAAGTCAAATGACGTATTTGAAGATTAGCGTTTGACAAGCTAAAAGTGTTAAAAAAATTAAGCAACAGAAATGTTGGCAGAAGTGAGGCGACAATGCTAACACTCCAATTCGAAGCAGGAGTGAGGGAGAATTTGAAATCAAGTATCAGCCAATTTCAAAGCTATTGCACAGTTCCAGTAAAGAGACAATCCAAAGAATTCAATATTGCATCACTTGTCATTTCCATATCAACAACATGCCAGGCGTCTTTAATACTTTTATACCCTAGCTAGGAGATCTATGAAGGTTTATCAATAACTCATACAGTAGGTATTTTAAGTCTCTTACTCCCTGGGTCACCTAAAGATATGTCCACAAAAAATAGTTATTCAGAAATAATATGCTTTCACTATGATCTTATACTAAAAATAATGTGGAGGAAATGTGATATTACTCGAACTATATTCCAATAGATAGGTAAGCATATGAGTAGGATAAGAAATCTTTCAACTTTGATATATTAAACTAAGACGTCCACGGCAACAAGATGTGTAATTCCAATGCAATTTTACAATATAAAATCAGCAAACTTACAGGTAAATCCCTCTCAAGAAACCACGATCCTCGTTCTTTATTAAAAGTCAAAGGGATCCTCTACCAAAATAAAGAACTCATGTTAACACAGGCCAACCAAAATATGAAAGCAAAACACTTAATCTATTTATCATCGACAGAAAAATGGGACTGAACATTAAGCAGTATGATGCACTTTGCCATAATGAAAAGGAACCATGCTAAACAAAATGTTAAAACACGACAGTAAAGAAAATCTAGAACAGAAACAATCCTTTAAAACATAAAATTAAACGTTCAGTGGTTATTCCTAACTTATAAACAACACACACTTTACCAGCATAGATCTGAGTACTTTAAATAAAGAAAATGGACAACCTAATAATAGGGAAAGTAATAATAAGCTGGGATCACTAGCTAAATTACTTCTTTGCTCTCACTTTGTTGTCCCTCTCAGCTTTTTGATTGACCACTTTACAAGTAAGCAACTTAAAGAGTATTCACCCCTATATTTAAGTCAAATCCAGGTCCTACTCTAATTCCAACTTGTAGCATTTAGCAAAAAGTGTTACCAATGTTTCCTAAATCAATTTAGCACTTGAACATATTTTTTAGTCCAAGATCTTCCATACTTCTGAGTTGACATATTTCTGCCAAATGCATACAACAGATTCAGCATCTGCATTTGCTAAGCTAGTGAATATGATTTACATCACTCAAGACGAACAAATGCATAGCAAAAGCCAACAGCTCAACTCGTGCTCTTTCTTTGATGCCTCTTCACTATGTAAGATATAATTCTTTCATTGCCTTCCATGCTAAAATTCTCTAATTTAAGATCAAAATGCAAATTTGGATATTACATATTCTTGTTTTACTTTCAAAGAAAAGATATTACATAGTTCTGCATATCTAAAGAACTTACCTGCCACCATCCAATATCAAGTCCAGAAACCTCAACTGAAGAGCAATCTGCACCTCCCCACGTCAAAGATACACGGTTTGTAGATAGGCCCGTGAGCTATGGATAAATAAATTAACAAAAATGACGGAGAAAGTATACAATCCACAAGACAATAAATTAACTTGCTTGAATTTTAAAAGAAATCAAGAAAAGTCAAAACACACCGTATACCTCTTAAATTGATTCAAAGAAATTTTTTGATGCTGATAATGGGGGGTATATTTAATCGTGTTGGCAATATTTCTAGATTCCATTTATCAACTCCTCTCTTTCTCTCTCTATGTAAATATTTCAATCAGAAGATTATAACTTCAACTTACATCCAGCTATGCTAGGAGAACAATAACATGGTATCTTGTTAAATCAGAAAATCAGAGCATTGTCTATTACGACACAGAAATATACTTGATATATAAGCTTATCATTCCTAAACTTAAAGCAACATTTCGTGACATTACAGATAACTTGGTACAAATAGAAAAGTGAGAGATAGAGCACTAAAGAGATGCTTTCATGATTGACTCAAATGTCAAACAAGAAAAGACTTTCTCAAATAAATCCTGGTCTCTCAGGTGTGTACTTGCAATGGATCTGCGATATTAAGCCCAAGGTCAAAACCAACTGTCAGAAATAACAGCTGCACTCCCCCTCAGAGAGCCAGAGCACAAAGACCTATGTATTTTCTCTAGTTTTTGTTCTGTAATATCATGTTGGGAGCTGGATGCATAATAATCAAACACTAGAAGCTGTCACCACAGTAGATTCCATTATCAAACAAAAACCAATAATTGGATTGTCTCCAAGTAAAGCGTTACTTCCTGGAATAAATGTTTCTAGGACAAGTTTTAATTTGCAAATTGAGTATTAGTGGTATCACAATACCCCCTTCCAGTACAGGAGAACGTTAGATTCCTCTAGTGCGCAGCTTTTACTCCTAGACTTTCATTTTGGCTTGTTTTTCATGCCCAAAATATAAAGAAATCCCATACCTCAAACAGTTATCACCATCTTCTTTACATCGTCTTTTCCGTGTCCAGGAGAATTTTAAATGGCATGTATGTCACTTATGGGATCATCAAGTTACTCGTACAATTAATTCCAACTTTTGATATATGGAAAGCTTCTCTCATACACAATTCTGCCTTGAGCAGGAACGTTATGTCAATTCAGTAAATACATTATGTGCCATTATAAGAGAAGTAATATTAGCTCTTTGTAGACACCACTGGTCTCACCATCTCACAGAATGCACCATCAACTCCACTCTTGGCAAAGAAGGTTTCATTAAGACGACAAAAGCACACTCCTTACTTACTAAATATATCTCTTTAGAAGTCCTAATTATAGTTTCATATTTGCAGCCAGCAGATAGTTCTTAAAGTGCCTTTAGTCGTTAAAAGTCAATATGGTCTATGGAGATGAATATAACAGTGCATAAGGGTTAAATTACTGTCTGGAGTAAAAGGAATACTGCTCCGGTTGAATTAAGTGCTTAAGTTAAAGCCATTCAAATACTATAAATAATAAAAACTAACTTGACTGGAAAACCAAAAAGAAAAAGACTAGCGCCGGAAGTCCTCCCCCACAGCAACCCCCTTGTACCATAAATGTCACCCCAAGGATCAAGCCCACAATGGTCTTGCCTTGAATGAATCACGCAAGGTGTCTAGTTGTTATCGACACGATGAAAGCTAGAAAGGCAATAGTCATGAAGGAATAAACCTTAGCAACATTTCACATGCTTCACAATAATGGTCCTCGAGTAAAAAATCTTTTGAATTATCATTATGTTGCATACTTGATACCAAATAGATCATCTGTTGTAGTATGTTTCAAATCAAACTAAAACCAATTTGCTTTAAGGGATCCAGATCTGGAGTTTTCCAGCCTTGAGATGAGAGCCGATTTTCTTTATGATAGCTGTAACTTGTAAGGCTTACAACCGAAGGTACACAATCACACCCATATCTATGTCACTTGCAAAGGCTCCTATACTGACACAAAACTCAACCAGAGTTTTTTTTTTTTGGTTTTATGGTGAAACAACTCAAAAATAAAACAAACTAGTCTGAAGTACTGGAGAAGGTTTTCATCTTCTCCAAAGATTATCAAATTTATCTTTTGTTAAGAGTTAAGACTTCCAACAAACTATCAGTATGGAGCATCTAGAGCTGTTTTCCTCTGAAAGAATCTTCACTATAGCCTTGTATATCATATTAATACCTCAATTCCTGGGAAAAAAAGAAGAAGGCAAAAACAAAATACCAGCTTGCTGGATATAAAACATCTTATGTTGCATAAGACCCAACTTTAAAAGTGAATTACTGGCTTTCCCAATCATTCAGTATCTCTCTGACACTGGAATACAGAAAAGATCATGCATTCAACACTGACATGCCATTTTTTGATCTTGGCCATGGTTAGTGGCAGAGAGGAAGTAAATGGATGCATGTTGGGAAAGCAGATTACAAGCTAAAAAGCATTGAAAGGCCAAATAACAGTATTGCATATATGAAAATCACGAATCAATCTAAGAAATGTAATGCAAATATTGTGTATTCAGAACTGAATACCAATGAAACTTCTCTCTAACTGAAAAAATAGAAAACTATGACATCTGTCTAGAGATTTAGGGACTTACAATGTCAATAGTTGCACTCTTTATGGCTTCCAGCTTTGGAAAGCACGCTCGTTTACTCTACAGGCAAAAGTTCATCCAAAGATAATGAAAAGATGTTACTGGCACATCCTAACTCAAGATAAAATGGAAGGGGAATCAGTCTCCTATTCATCATATAATGATTGCCAGAATTGCTTTTGAACATTTATGTTGACAATAAAAGAAGATAGCCCCTAATGTTGAGCAGAAATTACTCACATGTTCCAGGATATAGTTAAGATATCTAAGATACCGAACTAGATAAAATTAGTAAAGATCCAAAGTTAGATTTTGCAATGGTCCATTTTGGACTGAAAAAGAAACCAATGTACAAAGAAAGCACCCATTACTTTTGTAGCCGACTCATGCCTAATAAAATTGAAGGAATGCAGTAGTTGAAAATAGAGTAATTTAAGGTACTAACAAAGATGTAGATGTTTTCCCCATATAAATCATGGTTTAAATATCAGGATCTACAAGCAGAATTCTAGGGTTCAGGGCATATCTTGGGACCACCCCATATAGAGTATTCCATTGAGTTCTGATCCATATGAATCTAATCATAGAGATTCCGAATCAGAATCACAATTTGAATCCAACTGAACTATGACTAGATAATTTAACCAAAACTACCATCATAGGCTATTATCTCTTCTACCCGACAAATACTGTATTGTATGCCTTATTCTGTCCGTCACGTCATGACTTGAATTTTTCATTTACAAATGTTCTGGAGGCAATGCCTAAATGCATTGACTATTGAGATACCAAAAGAAAAAAAAAGGTCAGGAGAACATGCTTGCTCTCAATAGTTAATCCTATACAGTGAACATCCTTGAGAGGCATGACTAATCAAAGAGAGAACTCTGAGACTTCAAGTGATGGGAAAAGAAGCATAAGACAACAATTAATCTTGAGAAATACCTGCACCATTTAGTTATATGTAGCTTCAAATGAATTTGAAGAAATGAATAATTTGCTTCTAGCTCAAATAACAAGTTACACATAAGAAATGAAAATCACTACAATAGTATTTGCAGCTTCTAGATACCATATGAAGCAGATAGATTCATTATGGAGCATGTGGATTTACCTAATGCTCCCTGAATCTCAATGCATATGCACGAAATCCTAGTGTCTAAGTACAAGCATCAGACATAAGCTTAATCTATTTGGGACTTGGAGTTATTAGCTTTAATAGGTTGTTTAAAAACTGGATGTAGATGAGAAGAAAGTGACTCTAGATGAAGAAATGAAGTTCCACCATGTACGCAGAACTGATGGTGCATTTTCATTGCAAACATCTTAGTAATACAGAGGTAGGCTTAACAACTAACTGAAGCCCAAAGCTCTAGTTAAGAGTCGTACAACAAGAAAGTAAGCATGTGACTGAATGAAACAACATGTACCTTTTCGTGAGTAGTGATTTAACAACAAGCCTAAGATTCCTAAGAAGGTGTCTTCATAGCATCCAAGTCTAGAAGGTACTCCAGATAGTTTACTCCACATGCATTAAACATTGCACGGCAGAAGTTGGCAGTAGGTATTGGCACATGAAAAGAAGCAATGCAGTTTCAAAGTCCTTGAAAGCTGATTTGGCCCATCTTCTGTGTGGAATAGTTCCTGAGTAGTAGTAGCCTTTGAATATTCATCTGGGTGACCATTATGAGGATATGGATGTATGGAGACTTGGAGCCACCCAAGTGAAAAGACTGGTAGTTGGCTTCTTGTTTTTTTTTGAAGAGGGGAAGTGAAATGACTCAAAGAGTACAATGTTCCCTTACAAGATCTATAGGAGGGCTAGTCCTGAATGAATCAGGTCAAAGTTCTTCCTCTAGGAAGATGCCAGCAGCCTTGACGTGTTGCAGGACTTGGCTCAAACAACTTAAGAAGAGGACTCACATCACTCACCTCTGATGAAGTGCTTTAACCTTCCCATTAGAATACTCGATAGATTATTCACTGGTGACAACAATAGAATAAAGACATCCCAATAATGACATGCATATCTCAATCACTGGTTCTAATAAAAGTTTATGATTGAAAACTAAAAGCATATTCTAATTGCTGAACAGCAACAAAGAGGGAATAGTGATTGATGGCTGAATGAACATCTAAAATAAGTCTCTGAACCTTCCCAGCTGTCCCTGTACAGAATTCAGGTGCTCCACGAAATGAGATTCTAGGATCAGTCTTTTGAGTTAACCATTTGATCATGACAACAGCTTAAGCATGGATACAGTACAAGGACAAACATTCATCATAAACTTTATGAGCATATATATCAGCAGACTCATAAAAACAAGCAAGGAAAATATCACGGACAGACATGACAATGGTCCATCCACCTCTTCCTAGAAAGAAATCATATACTACAGGCCAACCAGCAAATATACACAATAAACCCATCACTATGGAAAACGCTGAGTCAATGCTAGATCAATTCACCAAGAAATGACACTCACCAGCAATAACTTGTGTGCTTTACTGAGCTCATAGCCTTGAACCCAAAACATGTATGCCAGCTGAAATTGTAAAGTATTGCGACAATTAGAGATCCCTACGGTACAATAGACATATTGCAATCGATAATATGGACCCTAACAAATGAAGATGAAAGAGAAGAAGTAATCCAAAATTCGACAAAAAACAATCACAAAACCTAATTCCAGCTTTCTTTTAATGTTGCACCAAGTTATTTTTCATTACCTCTACAAGTTACCGTTTTTCCAGTTCCATGTCAAATGTTTTCTGCCATATGCCAGATAGCACTAAAGGTGTCAATTTTAGAACTCAAAGTTTTTGTAAGCCTAATGCTTTTACCCCACTATACTATGGTAAGTCAGGACAGCTACCATTGGGTCTCTCCCAAGTATGATTTCCCAATCTATTTTTAAAATCCATCATCTTCAATCACGTCTCTGTGAATATTGCCTTTATATTCTATTACTAGAGAACCAACATGTGGTAAATAGTTAAAAGAACTTTCAATGCTTTCTGCAAAACTGACACTAAACTGAATCCACAATAACAATAAAGCAAGGGTTTTCTGGCTCTTGAGTTACAAACTGGTAACTTACCGTAGTGGCAGGAGCTCTACCAAGCCCAGCAGTGCAATGCACGTATGTGACACCACCATTACGATTTATCGCCTTGTACAGTTTGCTAACTACACCTGGAAGCCTCATTCTCAAATCAAATAAATCGAAATCCCTGTCATATAGCATGTTAGTATCACCATTGCATATATAAATAAGTCATATGAAGCAATAGGAACACAAGTACACAGCTGGTGTCAAGATCTATCGAAATAAATGACAGCCTCCCCATGTACGCCCATAAGAGCCATAGATGTATCACTTTTAGAGACTTAAAGTGCAAGAAAAGCTAAACAAGGAAGTTCTCGCTCATAGGATGATGTATAAACTAAACATATGATGGAAAAGAATGAATGACTCCTCTCAGAGCACGTAAAGAATCTCAACTGTCTATCTCAGTTAGTAACCACCAATAATCCTCTCTCCTAAAAGGCCAAATATGCATTTCTGATGCAAGTGATACCCTTAAGGAAAGGGGTTTAACTAATACCAATATTCTAGAATGATTTTTCTGGCCTAATGCTGTCATACATTACCTGATTTCTGCACGAATATGTTCGATATCTTCACAGGTTCTAACATAATGTTGAATAGCCCCAATATCGATACTGAAATATCTGAAGGTCTTGGTGAAGGAAGCAATACACATCAGTAGTTTCAATTAAAAGCTGTCCTCACTTGTTTGTAAGACAATTATGCATGAAGTGTTTTTGAGTATCCAATGCAGCAGGTCCACATTCAATAGCCTTAAGCTTTCTCTCTTTTGCAATGTTACATTAATGAGAGAACCAGGGCTTGATCGAACCAGACAGCAAGTTAAATGCTAAAGCAGATGCTAAAGGAACAGAATCAGATCCCGAATAAATAGTCACGTACCCAACACACACAGGCAAGTTCAATCAAGCATGCACATACCCACTTACAAATGCTATAAACAGGAACTTATATGTCTATATGGTTTCTACTTTGTATATCCATATTCATGTGCCTCTATGTGTTGTGTTATTTTATTCATAAATATTATTGGAAACTATCTTCGAAATGTTTAAAAAACCAAAAGGGTATGCAATATACCTAAATGAGTCTCTTAAGAGTTAACCAAAAATTCAGGATACTCGAGATCAGAGTCTTGTTGCAGGCAAAAGATGGTTTTCACTCCTATCTTGCGAAGCTTGTCAACATCAGATGGCGTCTGTGATTGGATAAAATAACCTCAGAGCATGAACAGGTACGAAAAAGGAAAGCATATTAGTGGAATAGTGAGCAAGAAACTCACCTGCAGGCAGGAGCCAACAATCAAGTCTGGCAGAATGAAGTTATAGTTCATACCAAGTTCATGTCTGTATGTCAAAACTGATTTCATATATGTGCCAATAGAAGTATGTCAGAGAACTTCATTAGAATTTAAAGATAGACAAACATTATTTAGTATACTGCTATACAAACAATTGTTGACAACATCATGCTGGACGCAGAAAACCATACCATACAAAAAAAAAGAAGCAAGAAAACACAACACCTACCTGCACCCATTGCTTGTGACATGTTATTACTATAGATATCAGATTTCTGCCCCTCCACTTCAGGACCACTTTTTTCTGTATTGGAAGCAGGACTAGGATATGCCTGTCGAAATCCATCATCAGACATTACAATAGAGCAAAGATCAGAAAATATGCTCAAAACAAATCGAAGTTATGAAAAAAAGATTGACATATTAGAAGTAACGGATGCCCTTGAAGAAAAAAAAATGACACACTCTTTGCAAACTTCACCTCCAAGCCTTTCTACTGAATTCAGAAATACAGTTGTGTCAACCAGAAATCTTGTACTGAAAAACCATGTTAAGAACCAAATAGTCGGATAAAGATGCCATTTATTTCATCATCGCATTAAACAACTATCACTGTTCGGTTCTTGACATTTTCATTTCATCAACTCAACCAATAACAATCAGAAAGAATTCAACCTAAAAACCAAACATATTCTTGCAGAGATTCAAACATGCGCACTTCTCTCGACAAGCTCTATTCTTGCAGAGATCACACAACCCTAAATAATCCTTCCAAAGAAACGAAACAAGATCAAAGAATGGTAAAAATTGCAAGATCAACCAAAACCCATTCCATCACAAGAACAAGAAATCGCAAGCATATGTCTCGAAATAACTATCCATGGCAAAATCTCCAACTCACATTCGTGATCACAAGCCTTCCAGGCTTAGTCCACCCCATTCCCTGCACAAAATCATAGCCCAAATTTGGTAAAAAAATCAACCAAAAAAAACAAGAAAAGAAGTGATTCAACACAGAGTCTATAAAAGAGCAACCAAATTGATGCTTGGAGTAGTTCTTGGATGGATCTTGGACAGCTGCGGGACAGAAGGAGACGGTCTCTGATGAACACTCTGTAAGCAATTCATGGCAAAAGATTCTCTTGAAGTCTAAAGATGAAGCTTAGAGAGCGGAATAGAGATCTTATGGGATTATATAGCTCACAGTCTCTCAGTCTATTATTATCTTATCGGATTAATGGATCCATCCGCACCACCTGGCGAGTATGTTGACTGTTGAGTGTGTACGGGCGCAATGAGTAGAGGGGGTTTGGTGTCTTCCTGTACCCCGGTCCCCGGATTATCAAGATATGCACGGATGATGACAGTGATTGTCTGTCGATACGGCAATGGGGCGGGTTAGGGTGGGTTTCACCGACCCCATCCGGGTCCAAAAAAATTTACTATGCCCATCCCTGCCCCGTATGTCTAGGATTCTCATTTTCTTTTAATAAAATTAATAACATCGATTATTTTTATCATAAATTTATTAAGTATCATATAAATTGATATAATAATATGAACTTTCAAGTACCACATAGCTCAAAAAAATAAATTTTCAACTTCCAAGTGTTCCCACTAAATAAGATCATGTCAATTACAAAATGTAAAAATGAACCCCAAATTCAAAAAAAAAAACTTTAAATCTGCTAAAAATTAGGCCTCGTGGGTTGTGACCATGTAAAGCCTAAGTGTCCAGTAGCTAATATATTATTAGAACTAATTCTTAGCCATTTGTTCTAAATTAGAGAGTTAGAATAAAATTATTAAAAAACAAATCGGGACGCCTGGTTTGGATAAAATTATTAGAACCCTTTTTTAGCCATTTGTTCTAAATTAAAGAGTTAGAATAAAATTATTAGAATTAATTTAAAATTATTAAAAAACAAATCCGGTTCGGGTCGAAAGCGGAGCGGGTTGACCAAAACCCATCCCCGCCCCGCCCCAACGTTTAACCCGCCCTGCTCAGTCCGCCCTATCCCACCAACCCGATAATTGCCCCATTTCCCCGCCCCAAGCAAGACGGGCCAAGCGGGTTACTGGGTAAACCTGGCCCATTGCCATCCCTAGTCATTACAATGAATGGATTTCGGAGTTTAAAGGTGAGATCCGCCAAACCGGGATGTCGGGTTTGGATCTTTGTGGCCTCTTTCATCCAAGTAACACCGGTTTTCCAGTCGCATCGGGCAAGTCAGGTTGTTTGGTTGGGGTGCGCACAATGCATCATGATTCATCGATCCCTTTTTATGTGGTTCGTGCTATGTAGCACATCAGTGACGCAACAGAGCCCCAAAATTATGCATCGCATGAAATGGTGGTTTCACGTGATGCTGCGATGCACCCGTCTCCGGTGCATCTACTATACGCACACAGTGAACATATTAAAATATATTCAATAAAGTTATGTGAATATTATTTTAATCTCAATAAAGTCATTATATTATTATATTATGACACATATATATTCAATAAAATTATGTGAACATTAATATATATGTGTGTGTCTAACTTCAATGCGTTCTTACGTGAACATTAAAATTATACACACGCACACACACACACACATATATATATATATGTCTAACTTTATCGCATCATTATGTGTACATTTAAATTTAACATTTAATGTCTAGTCTATATATATATATTAGGTGGGCCCCCGCCACCTGGCAGGATAACCATCAAGTTAATGGATGATTCGGTTATAAAAACCGAATTTGATTAATGAATTAATATGGATATTATATAATGTTGATTATTAAATTAATATACTATAACTATAGAATATATATAACTGTATGAATTAAATCAACCTTATAAGGGGTGGTTATGCATAACTGTTTTTACTTCTTATAAGGTTGATATATATATTAAAATTTAATTTTATTGCGTCATTGTATATATATATACACACACGAAAAAGATCATGGTACATCGGCTGATCCAAAAGACAAACCAAATAGTAACGATGAATATATCCCATGGTCTATGCTTCAAATCACTGAAACAACCAAACAAATACATCTACTGTCCAACGTATGCACCACATAATATATGTATCCCACGATTCCATTGAATCGGGAGTTTCCACCAACCAAATGGCCCTTGATTCGCGAAGGTATCAGGGCGGGCTACTGGTGAGGGTCCCCAAGGGCTACTTTTGGAGACTGGCCCAGGGCTAGGAACGAGCCAGGCCCGATTTGTGGTCTTTGGCCCAATCCTAAGCCAATTCACAGATCGGGCCAGGCCGAAGCCTGTATAGCCCAATGTAGAGAAAGAAGGTCAAAGAAAACCCAGCTATATATCGGTCAGTGGTGGGAGTCGGAAATGTTGATTGGCCCAAGATGAAACAACATTCATATTTGTTTCAATTAAACAGAGCCATCGAAGCAAGCTTCCAACCAATGGGCTTTGGCCATTGCCCAGGCTTCTAGGGACATGTCCCCATGACCTTTTCTTTTATAGAACAAAGCCCCTTGTCATGGTGGTAGTGCTTCCCTATATATGTCCAAGATTTTTGTACTCAAATCAATGTCACATGCAAGCCATTCACAGTTGCTATGTTTAGGAGTGAGCTCGAACTAATAATGTAAGAAAACCTCCATATTGGCCTCCTATATATGTATAGTACTTCAACATGATTCCTGTTTAGGTAGCAGTTAGCAGTCCAAATTGGAGTCCACCTGCTTTTGCTTCACATTTCAGTCAGACATGACTGATTTAGTCTATGCATTACCTTCTTATAAAATCCATGCTTATGTTGGTGCATGTATCTAAGAAGTTTTTAAAATCTGGAGACAATTATGTGATGTCAGTGTTGGGTTAGGTTACCCATACTAAATCCAACCTAACCATATAAATAAGCAAAAACCAAGGCAAAAAATGGATGAAGTTTCAGCTACTTGGACAAAATTGAAGTATTTTAGCATTTATTTTTTTTTATAGCTTTAAATTATGAGACAATTAGATATTTAATATAACCAGAACTACTCCATCAAATACAATTTAAATCATGATTAAATACAGTCTTCATTTTTTAAATAACTGTACGTCTGAACAGTGGGCCTACCTAAAAGAAGACCACCAATTAGCTCTCCTCCATGCATCCGTCTCTTTAGCTGGCGCCACTGGAGCATGCAGCAGTGCCAGCTCTAGCTAGCTTTGCCCCATTGCAGTGCCGGGTACGATAAGATTCTCCATCCAACCATTCACGTCCTCATCCATCCACTCTATTCAAGTATTGTTAAAAAGGTCTCATTTCATACCAAAATTCCAACTATAGTGACTCAACCCAACACTTACTTGGATGCCTCTATATCTTATAGCCTAAGCAACGAGCATTGATGTCACCTTCAAAGTATTTAAGGAAATAAGGCGACCCAGAACCATGAATGAAAATTAAGAATGCACCACCTAAGATTTCCTCCATTAATCTTTAAGTTAGTCATGACAACTTTTCTTGGAAAGCTCTGCTAATTAAACAAAGCTGAGCTCACTTTGAGCAATTAGACGTTGTAAATCCCTGTCACTGCTGCTTGCTCACGAGATTCCACCCCACAAAAGTACCTCTTTTAATCCCCACTTGGTCCACTTCTATATTCTATATTCAACAAAGGCAGCTTTATTTCAAAAGCTAAAGACCACTGACTTGTTCATCGGATATACTTCATGCATGACCCACCTACCTATATTTATGTCCCAATCATTTAATACCCTATACGTGATTAGCCTTTATTTATGATCTCTAATTTTTAATTAATAACACGCCATATTGTGAGTTACCCACCACTTAAAATTAGTAAATTATGTAACAAATCCCATGTTCTACTATTTCTCGTGTCACCCGCCTCACACAAGCCCATACCGAGACGCCACGTTAGCAAATAAAAAACCCGGGAAACGGACCGCCGTCACGTGTCCCCCAGCGGCTGGCCGCGCCGGCGACCGGTCGAGCTTCCCGTGGAGCTCAGTCAGCACGTGCCACGTGGCATCACCGGCCTCCATCCGACGGTTGAAGACCAGCGCCCTCCTGATCCTCGGGTCCCACAGCCTCCGCTGTATGGCGGTGAGGTTCGTCGCGGCCACGTGGCCGAGGATCTTTTCCAGCTGCTCCCCGACGTCGCTCTCCGACACCGTCAGCGAGATGTCCGCCCACGGCACCGCCGCCTCGAACGGCAGCCTGATCCCGTCCGCCACCACGACCGGCACGCACCCCAGCGCCACCGCCTCCACCAGCCTCGGGCTCCACGGTGCCCACCCTCTCGGACACAAACAGAACACCGATCTCGCCATCTCCTCCCAGTAATCCCCTCCCCTCTTCCTCTTTATATAGTAACCTTTCTTATCTCCATACCTCTCCCAGATCACCGTCCTCACCTTCCTAGATTAAACACAAGATACAAATTAATGGAGCGATCGGTGAGCCGATCGACAAGGGTAAGAACACCGTACTCATGAGTGCTAGCTAGCTTGCTTACTTGGAGTAGAAGCGGCCGGAGACGTTCTTCGGGTGGACCTCCATCTTGCCGCGGAAGTGGACGAAGATGTCGCGCTTGGATGCCTCCGGATGGGGTGCGACGGCGAGGATCTCCGCCGGGACGTGCGGCGGGATCACCACGTGCTCCGCTTCCTGGCACCGGTGCGGCGTCCGCATCCCGAACGTCTGCAAAACTATGGATTCCCTCATGAACTCCGGTATCCCATCCTCCACCGCCACCTCCTCCTATAAGGATTTAAACCAGAGAACAAGATTATACCAATTGCTCTAAAATTGGAAAAAAAGAGGAAAAAATAGAGCAGGGTACGTACCATGGCGTGGAAGCAGGCGCCGAAGTCATGGGAGGCGACGAAGAGGTGGTCTCGGCCACGGGATCGATTCCAGAACGGGAAGCTCGAGGACACGAGGGAGACGGCGGAGGAGATAAGAGGACGGGCGTGGGACAGCGAGGGGAATCCATTGGGAGTGGAGAAGTTGCAGGAAACGTAGACGGGGATGAAGAAGAAGTCGGCCTCGTCAGGGTCAAGCGTCCGCGCTGGCGAGTCGAGCAGAGCTAGGTGTATCGCCACCTCCGCCGCAAAAAGATGCCGGCCGCACCGGTCGTTCCCCACGAGCCAGGCGCGGTTGTAGCTCGGCGGGAGGTCGTAGATGTAGATCTTTACTGGGGAGCTGAGGGCGGCCGTCGTCTCGATTAGAGCTCGTTGGTTGGTGTTAGAGGAGAGAGTGGTCTTAGCGAGGGAGGTGGATTTGATGAGGTAGTAGGACGGCGAGAAGGACGACGAGAGGAGGAAGTAAAGAGAGAGGGATATCCAGATTACCCATTTGTAGTACTTCTTTAGAAGGCGGTGGTAAAGATGGTGGTGGTGGTCGGCTCGCCGGTGGAGGGGCTTCATGCGAGTAGAGGCAGCGGCGGCGGGATGGTATGACATGGCCGGAGAGGGATCGAGTCTGGAGCTTATAAATGGGTTGAGCGGTAGCTACTAAGGAAGTGGAGTAACAATGAAGAGCTTGGATTGGATGGGGCCATTGTTTAGGGTGGGTGGTCTTGTTGCTGGTTTCTTACTCGAGTTTGGTGGCGAAGGGGATGAGAGGAAGGAGATAACATATGTATCACCGGAGTGGGGGCTCTGAGCTCGGGCATGTGGGAGGGGAAGGGGTCGTACGGTAAGTTTACCGCTGCTAATCTTTTCGAAGACCATTTAATAATAAAGTTTAAAGTTTAGACTTTAAAGAGGGCTTTTAAATAATTGTACGGGGATAATTTCGAGAATAGCAGCCCATCAGGTTTGCGTTGCACCATGGGTCGGGTATTTGGCAAGGAAAGCCTGGCATTTGGCGAGGAAAGCCTCGTCCGGACAAAGAGATTTTAGGATGGGTTCTGTTTTGGGTACCTGGGATGTACCCATGTACAATTCCTACCGTTGGATTAGAAAAATTAAAATAATAAATGAGAATATATTAAAATATTTTTTACTCAATGAATAGAAATAAGGATAGAAATTATGGTGGAGTTTAATAGGAATAGGATAAATTCCACCCTCATTTTTTGGGATGATCCATAACCCATCTTATTCTTTAATGGGCGCTGATTTGTGTACATGCCGATGTCTTATGTGCATTACACATATCCGAATCGGTAGTGGACTACCGATTCTTTTATGTAGTCCATCAGTAGTGAGATATCGATGGACTCTATCAACCAATCGATACCTCACTACCGATATAATTCAATCGATAGTCCACTATCGATTCATTGATATAGTCCATCAATAAATCACTATCGATGGACTACATTGACGAATCGATATTAAACTATTAATTTAATGACATGTGCATTACACATGCCATTTGTCAATATGCACAAAACATTATTCTTCCTAGATTGCTAAGCCATTTCCAAACGGAAATGACGTGGGTGGGGGGATTTTATTCCACGCTATCCCCAGACCAAAAGGTATTGTTTATAATGACTGTCGCCATCTGTTGATGGTGAGTGCTTAACTCCTATAATGGTGGAGGGTCACGTCTCTGAGCAGATTACTTCATTTGTATGGTGCGGAAAACGGTGAGTTCTTTACTCCTGTAATGGTGGAGGGTCACGTCTGTGAGCAGATTACTTCATTTCTATGGTGTGGAAAACACAGCATTAGGAAGTATTTGAAACCAATCCAGGTAGAAATAGGAACACGTTAGGCCAGATCAGTATGTATGTTTAAGAAACTTTCAATGTTGAGAAAGACTCAAGGAAAATGGTTACTTTTGATTAGAACCTAATTCAGTGACCCAACAACGAAACCTTCAAGAAAATAGGTACTTTCCCGCCAGCGGTTAAACATTCAACTCATTTTACAGATCAAGCAAACAAAGCCATTAAGAATACATAGAAGCACGAGTAAGAAAGACTTTTGAGTTCGTATGAGATTGTTAATGCTAAATGCCTTGCTATATACATAGCTTTCGGGATTCATCATTCATCTGAGCCTCGTACAAGAGTTTAGTATTGTAATTTCGAGAATAGCAGCATGACATGGGAAGTTTGGGATGTACCTAAGAGGATTACATACCAAACAGAAAGCAATTTGAATAACATGGTATATACAAGGGGCAATCGTCGACCACCATTGGCTGCCTGAAAGGATTTATTTGTACCTGAAAGAAGAGCCAGATGACTTTAGCAGTCTCGAACTAGCAAATCAAATCACTGTCTGAGAAAAACAAGCATCAGAAAATGCACATAAGAAATGCAGAACGAACCGGAAATCGAAGGGGGCGACCACTGACACTTGTGATGCAACTTCCGGCTAGATGTGCAGCTTCTTCACAAAAATCAGAAAATATTGCTGGGACCCCAATATCCCTAATAAGTTCCTGGAGAAAAAGGATGATCGGATGAGGCATTTGGTAAAATAATGTCATTTGCATAAAAGACTTCAGACTGCCTTGGTAACATAGCCAATCAGCACATTAGAATACAACTGAAAACTTGCAAGGGTACCAGCCATACAAACAAACAGTAGATTTTCACTAGCAAACCACATTGATAACAGCGACTTACTAAAGTATCTTCAACTTTTCATGCTTCTGTAAACATGTGATAATAATCCTGCTTCATATTGCTAACTCCTATCTTTCTAGTCATCAAAGAGATTGGTACAATCCACAAACAGCCTTCTTTGTTGTCTTGGTATGTGCATTCTATGATTGATCTGGAAAGGACCTTCAAATCTATGCGCACCTTTCTACATACAATATTTACAAAACCCTAGTATTTTTGAGCATATCAACTCTACAATTCTACAATAGAGCAGGACGAGATTCTTACAATGGTTGGAGACCAACTAGAATAAGCAGCGACACCAGCGTTTAAAGCGATGATTAGGTCAGGGAAAGAATCCTGCCCAAGATCTAGTATGTGAGAAAGTTGAGAAAAGAAGACACGCATAGAGAATATATAGCATGATCAAATTAAGACAAATCACACATTTCTGTTATAAAGCGATGAAAGCAAAGAGATGAGCATTATAAGTGATGAGGTGGTATAATAGTTGATCTATACCATAGTTAAACAAGATAGCAATATCATTTGAATTTACGGATGCTAAAGGCGAAACATAGTCACAATGTAGCAGTTATCTGCCATTATAACTCCTGGCAATTAATGGATTGCAAGGTAAATAATGCTGCTTCATAGTTACCAACAATGAGGCCGAATACTTGGCAGCCAATCTTACAGCTACAGGCTAGTATGACATAAAAGGTAAGAAACGGCACTGAGATTCCGCTACTCCTCTCCTTGTAAAGGACTAAAGTACATAATTGGACTAGTTGGTGGGAGCCCCCCTTCACTATATGAGCCTCATGAAATGCCAACATACCTACAGAAAACATGCTAGTGTCATTCAGACCTCAAAAGATGGCTGAATCTCAAAACACTGTACTTCACATCCTCATCTTCGAACTAGGAACTAAGTGACAAGTCTGCTATATATATTAACCCACTCTCTTGCTCATCATTAAAGTAAGCCCTGAAGGTTAGCAGAACACAAGTAGGAAAGCCAAAAAACATAAGATCAATAACTTCTGTCAGTGCACTTCACATTTTCATGTCTGCAAAAGGCCCTTTTAAAGACGTTTCTATGAAAGTTCGATTACAACTTTTCTATTGCTTCCATCTTTTGTTGTGGATCACAATTTGACACTTACTAAGAACATAATCCATTGTGTGATATAATCATCAATAACGATTGCAATCAATCTCCTAAGTTAGTACAAAACCACCTGAAAATCAGTTGGGCATTCACCTATTTACTAACCTTGACGTGTAAGTGATAACAACAGATATAAGTGCAAAGGAATGCAAAGGCAGCTACCCTCAAAACAATTAATGTGTATCTCATTTTACATTTAGTGCAAACAAGATGCATATTACACATCCCTAAAGTACAAAAATTCTATAGAAGACAGAAAGAAGATAACCTTTACTACATCTCTGTATCTATCATGATAGAATCCTTTATTGAGTTTTACTGTGAAGGTAGAACTCTCCTGTATCAATTCCTCAGCTTCAGAATTTGCCGATGAAGATTTGCAGACGCAACCATCCTCAGAACAATGAACATAATTGTTGAGATCTATAACCTCCCCATCCCTAATCAAATACAAAAGATGGTTACTAATACAAACAATGGGAATCTAAGGAGTCAATAAAGAGAATGAGTCTATAAATGCACGAAGTGCAACTATTGCACATATATATGAAACTCTTCTAGGTGCATCAATTTACGCCTACATAGAAGTACAAATAGAGCTTCCAGTGAGAACTGTAAAGAATTGCAAAGGCACAAGTCCAACTTGCCCCACACATGCCTAGTGTTTACATGTTGCCTTATATACAGAGATCACTGGAGGCATGTCAAGTTTTTGTCCAACAGACGATATTCAAGTAATTAAACTATAAAGCTATTGGAGTCCAAATTTTCAGACATATGGGTGCAACTAAACTAAAAGAGTGATGCTCTTCCTGACAAGGACAGAGAAATCAAACAAAGTGAAAAGGAGAAGGAGCACCAATAGCTGAGTGTTAGAAGTCTTTTTTTACAAGGATCACACAAGAATTCAAGTCTGGACCCCCAATTACCAGTTGGTTTAAGGACCCAGTTAGAAGCACAGGGAGGGAAAAAGATATCCACTTTGGCATTTGGTCACATAAGCACTTAGACATGACCATCAGATCAAGGCAATATCAGATGCCTACTGTTCTTGCAGATGAATCTAAAGCAGATTTAATCCCAATTCCCCACAAATGCATAATTGTGACTGGGATTAAATGGTAATTACGCAGTTTAAAAAGTTAACTGAACTCTTAACATACAAAAACTAAACGAGAAAGAAGAAGAAGCGTCATCAAATCAGTTGTAAAGCAGGTGAGAACCAACCTAAAGTCCGGAACTGCCGGTCCAATAAATTCCATGTGCAGTTTGATACCAGGAAAAAGTGCCCGCAACTCCCCAAAGATTGCCAGTTGCATAAGCTCTTTATCAGGCCCTTAAAGTTACAGTTCCCAGATCAGAAACAAGAAAACCAAAAACATGTCCCAGGCACATATGCATGAGCAGAATAACTATAGAACAGTTTCTGGTCATCTAGAACTAAATCCTTCAGAGACAGCTCAAGATGAGCTCAACTTGAACAGCAAGACTGAAAAGTTCCAAGCAGCTGCTCACCTATATAATGTAGGTGCAATTTGCGACCTCCTGAAATAAAGCTTTGAACAGAAGAAAGTTGAAGACAGTGGTATATAGTGAGTGGCTGCAATAAAAAACATGAAACTATGAGACCAGTAAACTTATATATTGACAAAGAAGAAAAAAGAGGAAGTATCCTTTGCTTAAGTGTCAAGTGACAACATGTCAAGGATTACTGTGGCAGTCCGTGCTAGTTAAGATGTTCTGTGCTTGAAGCATTTATTTCTTACATGGAAATGAAAACATACCCAATGGAGTAATAAACCAACCGGTGAACAGAAAGGAAGGCCTCTCCATTGGTAATAATCCTTCCAACTACTCAGGGAAGTTGGTAGTGGACATGTTGGTCCTGCAGATATTAAATGGCCCATAGTGAATCATAATCAAGTTGGTTTGACTAGTAACATTAGAGGGGTAAGAATGATACCAGAACATGGGCATAGTGAACTGGGAAGATTCCACTTAGCATTCATCCTGTCAATAAACCAAGACTCATTAAGCACATTATATGCTTAGTACTCAGCCAAAATCCTCCAAATATAAAAGCTTTGTATAAAGGAAACAGGGGTTATCCTAGTATTATTAGTTTTGCTTAAGTTGAGTTTAGGCCAAGTTGAACCACCAGATTGGCAGATTGTAGAGACCTGACAATTTGCCACAATCATGCACAACACAAACACAATAATAGGGGGAAGACCATGATTTTTCAGAGGAAGCAACTGATGACGCACAATTGCACTCAGATTTCCACAGCTCTGCCTCATGAAGGCCCATCGACGTCAAAAAGGAGCACCTTGAACCCTGCCTCCCGCTTGCCTACCAGAATTTGCAATTTAATCAAAACAAAAAAAGCTCTTAATTAGCTGTAGAAGAGATCTTAGTGAACTAAAGGTAAAAAACTGACTGTGAAACTCAAATATACGTAAAGAGCATAAAATCACTGCCCATAAACAATCTGAACATCATCCATTTGGCCAAATTATTTTCCAGGCATCAAATTTGTAAACACCAAGAACACAAATTCCTAAGCACGGTTGTGAAACTAATGAAGGTGAAATGAAAACGTTATGCCATCTAAAACGGGTCAACTCATGAAACACAAATTTCAAAGGAAACAGGGTAGTCATCGAGGAGATATCCAGACACATTTAAAGCCATCAAGGTCCATCAGCTTCGATCAGATTCCCATGCAAACAAGCATTGTAAACAGAAAACAAATGGAGAAATGAATACGCCGATTACCATGAACGTAAACGGGAAATCATTCAACACATCTGCACGTTTCATCTGCTGCTCAAGCCTCGTGCATTCTTCCTTGTGCTCATTCCAGTGTGCCAACTGAAGAGGTGAAGAATGAGAAGCTGGAGCTTTAGTAATCAATACAAAGAGAGTGAAATGAACCAAAGCACTGATACTTGAAAAGGAATTCAACCACATCTCCCAACAAAACCTCGCACTCTAACGAGATCAAACCAAAGACTAAGCCAATTGGAAGACAGTGCGGAAGATTTAACAAGATGCGGCAACGACAAGAACGCGCTCACAACTCCACCTTTCTCACAACCCGCTCAAGGCCATACACATCCATGGCAAGTGCCCCCCGCCAGCGATCGATCACGGCGGATATTGCAACCAAATATTGGTCGACGCATTGGAAGGGGAAACAAGAACTCGGACGAGGATAGATACATAGATAGATAGATAGATACAGAGAGAGATGTATGTGTGTGTGTGTGGGGGTGGGGGGGGAGGGGGGGGGGGGGGGGGTGTCACCTGATGAGAACGGGAGCAATAGGCGACGGTGCCGCAGAGACCGCAGCGGCGGGTGGGCGGACCTTCAACGCACGGCGAGCTCATCCCCTTCGCCGCACACTCCATTAATGGCGCCTTCCTTCCTCTCTCTCTCTCTCTCTCTCTCTCTCTCTCTCTCTCTCAATCAATCCGATTGAAGCAGGCAACCAGATTAGCTGAGAATGCCAAGAGGAACCGACTCCAAGAGCTCACTTGTTTGGTTTGAGAATTTAGATTATTTGAGGAGCTTTTCTGTAAATATGTTTTTTCTTTCTTTTATTTTTTACACATAGCGCCATGCCTTCTATTGGTTTTTAATGAAAAACGCCGTAGGCTAATATACATGTCCACATTGCAAATTAATCGTTTAATTAAAAAATAGACAAATTAATCGATCAACCAAAAGATAGTAATTTGATCATTGTTTTTTGAGTAAGCTAGAACATCCATGATTAAAGAACGTACGTAAAATGCCCCTGTTCTTGAATCTAAATTTAATTAATATAAATTAATCGACTAAATACTAGTAATTTGTTCATTGTTTATTGAGTGAGTTAAAATAAACAAAATTAATTTGATTGAAAAAAGGAAATTTCATAGTGGGGGCTTTTTGCTGGGAAAACAAATAAGAGAATGGGAAAAATACAAACACCAATATAACAATGAAATAAGAGGCTATTTGTAAATAAAAAAACCAAAATAGTTTAATCATTAACTTACTCTGTCCCATTTTGTGAAGCATGGGTCGATCTCTGTTGTCTCTTCAATCTAAGGAAGCTCATTTGCAAAATGCAATGATTTCATAAACAAAAGAGCCTCAAATAGAGTAACTTGTCACAGGAGTAGTAATCAAATCTAGCCAACAAATGATGGCTTCAACCCAAAACTATCTGATGTGATTACCAATTAAAATATAAGAAGATTCTCAGTCTAGCAAGTTTGTAAGCGAAAACACTGGCTTAGGCTTTGCTCAACAAGAAGTTGAAGAAACTAATAGAGAAGTAGTACAAATATATACATTGTATTCAACTTGCATCCTTTGGGACTAATTACTATACAATCTTTACCGAACACTGGCTTATCCTTCTTCTCCTCTCTTGGTCTGAGAAAGGAAAAGTAGGCCTTCATGTGTATGTATGTGTGGATTCATGAAACATACAATGGAAAGATGTGAACTGAACAAGTTAGGTTGCATGGAGAAACACTGTACAACAGATGAGCCGAGGGAAGGTACTCAAGACCAAATATGAAATGAAAGATCTCAGATGCCAACGGGGATGATCGTGCATATCATTCCCAACCCATCAACATCTTAGTCACTCCGTCTATGATCTTGTCCCTTGAAACAGAGTGCTCATGGTCTTCACAAACAAGGATTCTGTAGACTTCCCATTCTCTGCCAGCAATCACATGTCTTCCAATCTCAGCCTGAAAAACAGAAGTTCAAATGACGAACGTTTCAGTCTCAAGTTCTTCCTTTCTGAGCCAAATTGTTCATAATCAGAATTGCACACATCTTGATTTATCAAGGAATGGTATACTTCTCATATACGGTGAAAATTTTATGAAGGAGATTCGGTAATGCTTTGTTAAAGTACAAAAAGAAATAGTACTTGGAAACTACCATTGGCAGAAAGAAAAATGAAAAAAAAAAAATCGGAGGAGACTGACCAAGAAGATGCATGTGTTAAGCAATTTGAGGGCAAGCGTGATGTCATAAAAAACAAGAGGCCGGCCCTTGCCCGATAATTCAACAGGATTGGCGACTAGCAACTCTACATCAGGCCCACGGTTCACTACAGTAACTCGGAGTGGACAGAACGACTCCATCGTCAAGCGCAAACATAATGCCTTCTGCTTGCTGGGATCAACAATCTTCTTTCCATCCGTTTGCCTGACAAACAAGTCGATTTCACAGCTACCATTTTCCCTTGCATAGAATCGCCCGTAAGAAATCTGATGCCATTGTACGGAATATCAGCTTTGATATGATCAAAACATACAAAATTTAACAGCAAACATTGATAAAAGCTTTCCACAGACAATTAACTAAACTGATTGTTTTCCCTTCCTGGGTTGGCTTTTGAAAGCCTAGCTTCGTTACCTGAATATTATAGTCCTTCAAAGTCCTCATTATATCGTAAAGAAGGCCCTTGTGGTCGCGGCAAAGGATTTGAATTAGTGTATGAGAAGGGCTAAGGGAGTTGTCCATAGTGACCGACAAACTAGGAGATGTGGAAGGAGACGTTTCAGACGGTTCTTCAGGGAGCTCTAAGTGGAACACTTCTTCAGTAATTTCAGGGGGGAGGCAAGATGAAGCTTGCAGAATCTCTTCACTAGCTAATTCAATGTCACAACTCATTATGCAGTCACCCAAAACAGCCTTCAGTTGCTCGTGTATCTCTTCCCTTCTCTTTTTTGTGTGAAGGAGTTCTCTGAAATTCAATTTTAGAGGCACATATCATATGCAAACTAAAATAAACCCCCCAAAAAAATCCCAAAAAGATGCCTAGTAGATAATAATATCGCTGAGGTACAAAAATCCACAAATTTTTATATAATATGTCTTAGCCCCTGTGACAACCACAAGAACAAATATACTTCAAGTCCAGGTAAGATAGGGAACCTATGCTTACCATGTGAAGTTAACAATAAGATGTTATCATAAGCCCAAAAAGATTTCATGAAAAGCCCAATTCGAAAGCAAAGAAAATGCGTCGCATGAAACATATTTTTTTCTTTGCTTCGTCTGATTTGGTTCCATCAATGTTACTGTGGCAAAACACATGGTAGTCGAAACACATGGTAACAAAACTTGCGGCATGCATTTCAATTATCTTCACTTGAACCGTTTTCATAATGAAATTACTTCTCCATCTAATACTCATGGAAGTTGATGCAAAATCAGTTATATAATCAGCTCTATTCAGATTCGAATGGAATATTTACAAGACTAAAATTTTTAAACACGAAGAGTGCTTTATTCCAACATTTGTCACCTGCTTAAAAACGGTAAGATTATGATGCTAGTCGAAGCAGTGACATCCGAGGTTTCATGACTACTATCTAATACCTAGAAATAGCCAAGGACAAAACATGAATATTTGAGGAGCAAGAAAATCAATAATTGGATAATGAGGCAAGATAGAACCTGGTATCGGTGATAAAGAAGAGGTCCATAACTCTCCCATCAGGAGTGGTGGACACCTTCACTCTCATTATTGTCAATTCCAGCTCACATAGTACTTGTGTCACATCTGCAGAATGGAAAAAAAACAAACCGCAAGGAAATGAAACATTAAAGCTAGAAGAATAAAGCCCATATTCCATTCACCTCTGCTGTGGGGGAAAAAACAAAAGCAAATTCAGAAAGATCTAAAAAGGTTAGATTGCTCAAAATTTCAGGAAGAGAAAGGGAAGAAAGATATGCACAATTCTCATAATCCAAATCTACATTTCCTTATAAGTACCTGCACATATTAACAAAAATCAGACTTCTAAAGAATCACAAATTTCAAAGGCGAAACTTAATCCAAGTAATGGAACAAATTAAACATAAGTCATAGGTACTGAACAATTAACAATTTTAAAGACGAAGAACTAGTTTCAAGATCTCATTCACACAAACTTATTGCTGAAAAAGAAAAAGAAAAAGAAAAAGAAAAAGAAAAATCCAACCAATTTGATTGACCAAGAATTAAAAAGCAGATAGAGTCAAGAAGAATACCAAAGATTCTTATCCCCGCAACAGAGAAAACAAAAGAAATAGCAACATGAAGAGCAAACCAGTAGACCTGAGATAGATGAAGCATTCCAATCAAAGACCATAGATGCTTACCATGCAAGAGACCCATACGATCGTAGCAAGAGAAATTGAGAAGAAAGACTTGAGGCTGCTTCTCTGCCAACATCATCTCCTCTTGCTTGTAAAAGCAATCGTAGAGCCCCGAAGCTGACGAGGCAGCTGGGCAGGCACCCAAGAGCCTCTTCTGCAGCAAACTCCATCGAACCTTCCTCCCGCCCGTCCCTACCACCCAAAACACTAGGAAACACCACTTCCCATCGGTGTTCACATCTGCCAGCATGACAATAATTTCAATCCAATCAATCATCCTTCTATGCAAAAAATGAGATAAAACAAAGATAACCATTATGGCTTTCTGCCAAACAAATCACCTGCAACTCATCAATTCTTGCCAAACACACACACACACACACACACACACACACACACACACACAAAATAATAATAATAATGATAATAAAATCAAAGAACCCATTTAGATCAAAATCACAAAGAACCCTATTTCAGCTTTTTACCAGAAAGATCAAATCCAAATTATATATCATGTAAAGAACTTTGAGAAAACCAACAAAAACAGGGGAAAGAAACAAAAAGTACCGATTTTTCCTCATCCTTGTTGTCTTGTTGATGAAAAGATCAAAAGAAAAGCAAAGAGAACTAATCTCACCTCCACGAACAATGCTCAATCCAAAGAATAGAATAACGCGACACAGGTCGCATCCGAGCCCGGTCTTGTCCGGGCAATTGATGGTAATCACGCTGGGCTCCCCAGCGTTCTCCGGCTCCCGGATGACCACCACATCATCACAGGCTATGCCCATCCCTTAAACCCCCGTCTCTCTTCTTCCTTCAAAGACCCACAACAGCGTTCTCCTCTTCTCCTTCCTCTCTAATTAGGTAGATGACTTGGGTTTCCTTCCTTGACTTGGATTCTCATCACAACATCCATTACACAGAGAGAGAGAGAGAGACAGTGGGAGATGGCGGAGTTCTCTGTTCCTCTTTCTCCTCGTTTCTCTCTCTAAAACTAGTTGGTTGGTTCCCAGACAAGTGAAGCTTATTGGCAAAGGCTGCTGCCTGCCCATTTTTTATAACTAAACTCTCCGGCTCTTTGAAAGACCTCTGAAGACGAGTCACGAGTTTCTCGTTTACGAGACGATAAACATATCACCCCCCTCAAATCTGACAAGCTAGATAATAATCACCTCGACAAGGATAGGAGGATGCCCACGTCATATTCTTATTCTTATTCTTTGTATCATATTTTGGGGGAAATTAATAACTAAAACACAAACAGAAGAACCATCTTTGACTTGGCCTTCGAAAGCGGCACCGGCCATATCCGACGGCTGATATCCGCCCACGTCATCGAAGCTCGACTCCGCGCTCACACGTGCGGGATCTGGACACGATACGAGATGATGCGAGATCTCACTTGCGAGGAGATTGGAGGAGTGAACCATCTCGTGCTGCGGGTCATGAGATATTGTCGAGATTCCACTGGAAGTGAGTTAGATTTGGAGGTCCCAATCACGTGTGGCTTAATATTTCCCGGGTCACGTGCTATGTTACAAGAAAAAAGATACTATTGGATCCAACTATAAATCGACTCACGAGAGACTTTTCTTTCTCGGGTTATTTACATATACCCTTGTCTGGTACGGAATTAGTTTATTCCGGATTAAAGAATTTTAGGTTAGAAAATATGGAATAAAATAATAATTATTATTTAAAATAAGGAAAAAAAATAGAGTGACAGTAGTAGGTGGAGTGCGGATAAATAAATAATGATTCCTTGAAATAGAAAAAAAAATGTTTTGGGATAGTTAGTATGAGAATAAGGGGGTTATTCCCCCTTTATTCCCCTACCAAAAGAGGACTGTTTTTTTTTTAAATCGAACTTACATTATAAACCCTGAAAATATTGATTATTGTCATACAACCCCTTTAGTCACCTACGAGTGGAATATTCAAATATATTGTGAAAATTTAAAGTGGATGATATACATGAATGTGAACATGGGAACTTCTTTATGATTAATGGTGACGATGAACTCAGAAATTGACCTTATAGAAAAAGAAAAACGAGAGAAATCGAAAGAGTAAGGTGGATATAGCTCTCTGGAGAGAAGAGTAGTGATAGCTTGCCGAAGAAAGCTCATAGAGGAAGGTAGAGATAGCTCACTAGAAAAGAAGGTGGGTACGAATATACAATCCTGATTTCAAACCCTAAGCCCTAAGCCTTTGTTTGATATGGGGTTAAGGGGGAATAACTTATAACCCCCTTATCCTCATTTCTACCCCCAAACACTAAAAGTAATCATTATTACTTTATCATCATTCCAACTACCACCACCACTCTACTTTTTCCTATCCTCATTCCTTAACCCCACTTTTTCTAACCTTATTCCCCATTAATCCCACTTTTTCTAACCCCATACCAAATGAGGGCTTAAGGGTCATTTGGGTTATCAAAGGCAAGAGGGCAGTAGTTACAAGGGTGAGGGTAGCTGAGCAATTTCAAAAGCCACCTTTTAACATCAAAAGGCTTCATCAGAATATTTCTTGAATATTTCACTCTTAAATAAGTAATGATTTGTACGACAACAATCAAGGTTTTCATGATTTTATAGTGTAAATTTGATTTTTTTTTAAAGAAATATTTGTAAAATCTGTAAATAACCCTTCTTTCTTTTTTTTATTTTGTTTTTTTTAACTAATACTGGCCAATGGCCGGCTCTCTTAATTGGATCCAAGCATTTGGATTTTACCCATAAATGAACCGTTATACAATTAAGATACAGATGGGTCTTGTCTAGACCGATTCAAAATTATATGATCACCAATACATCAACCTGTGAATATGTCACACAAGTTTGAAGTTAAAGGAAAGTTTTATTAATCATATATCGCGGCAACTTGGCATGTTAATGGTGTAGAAAATAGAATGGATGATAGTTAATTGGGTTAAACTAAAGTGGATTCTGGTGGTCCAGCTATGAAGGCACAACTTGGGGGACTTTAGTATTGCATTCTTCCAAAGCCGTAGACAAAGACATCTTGATCAAAACTAGATGTAATGGAATCCACACAAGATGTAGTGTGATTTTATTTTTTTTAATCACGAAGTGGATAGAATTTTGAAAAATCATTCGCATCCTCCCCTCTCAAGTGAAGAAGAGCCATGGCCCCAAATATATTCTTGTCGTCGTTTGCGTTATAAGCCATGCTGGCAATGGCCCCAAATATAGAATGCATCTAATTTATTATTGACATATGCTTTTGTCTCGATTTACATGCACAACTTGTTATAAGCCCTAGCATATATATTTTGCTTAATCTGTTGTCTCAATTTGCATAGACAGCTTGTATTTAAATCGGACGATACAAAACTAGATGTAATGTGTACACCAAGTTTTTATACCCTATGTTTGATGGAAATTTCATAACTAAGACAAAATTGTTACGAAATCATCGTCTTTCGACCCCCATATGGTTAAAGAATTTTAGCCATAACTTTCGCATACCGCCTCTAGATAGACTGTTTTAACTATCGTTGGAAAGCTTAATCGAAGACCTACAAGTTTGATATTGACAACTTTTTTAAATGTCGAAGTTTAGCATGCGAAATTTACAATGGAAAAAAGTAATGGTAAATACGTGGCCGAAACCATTATCCTCCTCCTTGTATTTTCAGCCATGTCTCCTTTCCCGGGACTCGTTTTCAACCATACTCTTTCGTAGATGACTTAATGACCAAATCATTAGATGAACTTAGTGATATAACAAATGCTTTTCGTCCATAACTTTCTCATTCGGTTTCCAAATTGAATAATTCTTAAAATCTTGGAAAGAATATGTGAAAAGCTATGTGATTTGATATAATGGATGAATAAAGTGGAAGGTTGGACGAAGGGACGAATACAATGGAGCGTCGTCCATCGTTCATCTCTTCATGTTGGACATAGTAAGACTATTTTTCTCATAACTTTTACGTCCATTATCTAAATGAAGTTATTCTTAAATCTTTGAAGAGCTAAAACTTTTGTCTTTAAAGTTTTAGTGAATTTGAAGGTCATCATAAACCGAAATGCAAAAGTTGGACGAAATCGTCTATCTGACATCCAATATAGAGAGTATTTTATTCATAACTTTTGCATCTAATGTTCAAATGAGATAATTCTTTGACCATTAGAAAGATAAGTCGATGATCTACAACGTTGGTTCTTGAAGTTTTGCCAAAATCACATTCTATGAGGCAAAGAAATGTTAGGTTAAAATCTAGTAGCAATTTCATTAATATGACGAAATTGCCAGAAAGAGGAGTGGAAAGAAGCAAAGATAAATGTGTGGATCGTAGGCTTAACTATCTGGCAGTTGAAGGAAGTTATGGGACATTTGGCATGATAGGAGCAATCAAATGAGATAATGAGAGCAGTTTGGAGATCGTGGGAGTAGTTGTATGGAAGTTATCTCAAGCCAAGTATTAAAGTGAAGCAATGAAAATAAAGAAACTCTCTTAAAACCTGAAATCAAAACCCAATCGCACAGACTCTTTGAATCCTAGGAGTAGACCGTTCGTAATTTTTAGAGTAGGTTAAACTTATCTTTCGCGAGCGGAACTCGCACCCTTATATTACTGCTGTTACGACTGCAGTCCTTTGATCCTTGAGATCAGTCTTCAGAACCATCCTCGGTACCGCGTTTTTTTGTAAATTTAACGGAGCCATTTTCGTGGTGCCGTTAGTTGTAATTAAGAAAACTATCTTTCGACGGTGCCTCTTACAGGTGCCATCGGAGCAAATTATCTCATGTTATTTACATTTTCGTCGCGCATGTTTTTTGCAATCGCGCACCTTCTCTTGCTCGTCGGGGAGGTTGGAGAGCTCGCGTCTTTGTCCACTACGATTTAAAGTGTTTTCGCTGATCACAATGAAAACCAGCCCGAACATAGTGGAATCCACACAAGATGCATTGTGAGTTTGTTTAAATCACGGAGTGAATAAAATTTTGAATAATCTTTTACACCCTCCCTCTCACGTGAAGAGGAGCCATGGCCCCAAATATACTTACGTCGTCGTTTGCGTCGTAAGTCATTCTGGCAATGACTATTTGAGCGAGAACATCTGCGCTCGAACTCAAATCGCTAACTCATGTTTTCGAAGTCACATGGTACATGATACTTGCTACCAGTATATTGCACAAAAAAGTTTCATAATAATGTACATGTAATAACATTTGGATCATGGAATCAAATATTGTTTAAAAACTCTCTGATGCATTTGGTGCTTAACGCTCACGCAATTGATTAAGGGCTCGTTTGTTTCATGGTATTATAGGTGGGATAGAATTAGTAATCAGGTGGACCCTATTTTATCCCATATTTGGTGTGATTTTAGACACGGGATAAATAATCTCATTGGGACTTCCTATCCCATGTACATGGGATAAAATAATCCCAATAGGAGGTGGGATATGCAATCCCATGAGATAAGATCCATTGAATTAAAAAATAAAAAAAACTTAAATATTTAATTAAATATTCTCTCATCTTAACTTTCGTTTTACCAAACATGAGAGAAGAGTTTAATCCCTCACATCATATCATAGGAGAATATATCCACCCATATCATGTCTCGCGAAACAGACGTGACCTAAGGGTATATAAATTATATATTTTGTATTTTATTGTGTACAAACGACTTGTGTTAAAACCAGTGGCATGTAAATTGCATATTGTGTTTTTTTTTCTTTCTAAAAATATGCCTTTGGTCTCAATTTCCATGGACAACTTGTATTTAAATCCATGGTATATAGAGTGCATCTTGTATATTCTTGACATATGCTTTTGTCTCAATTTACATGGGCAACTTGTTATAAGCCCTGCTGCCCTAATATACATACTATGCTTTAGTCTCAATCTGCTTGTATTTAAATCGAGTGATATAAAGAAGGGGTATTAGACCATAACCCCGAATCTAACCCCCTGCTTGTCCAGAGCCCCATACATTTTATTAAATAACAAACCAGCTAATACACTATAATGGGGTTTTCACTTTAAAAATATGATTAATGGGGTTTTTAGCAATAAGAGGGACTAAATTGGTGTTATCACCAATTAACTAATAAAATTACATATTTCCCTATTTTTGGGCACATATATATGCTTTAGTCTCTGTGTGCACAATGGCTTTTTTTATTGTGCACATATATTGTCTAGATTTGTATCAACAAATTGTATTTAAGTGGCATGTAATTAAATTGCATATTGTCCTTGTTTATTTGCGAATATGCCATTGTCTCAATCTGTATGCACAACTTGTATTTAAATCCTAGACGCATAAATTCCACTTTACTCTTTTTTACTTTATTGTGCGGATGTGCTTTGTATCAACAGCTTGTATTGAAAATTTAAAATATTCGTATATAAATTGCTTATTTGGCCTTCTTTATTCTATAAATATGCTGGTCTCAACTTCAACAGAAATTTTTATTATTATTTAAATCGGTAGTTTATCAGTTGCACATCATGCCCTTCTTTTATCTCGATTATTAATTATAGCCGGACACAATTTAGGTCCCATTAATTATTGAACATCATGACTAATCATTGCATGAAGTCAGCAATGAGGTAGACTTTGACGTCATTCCATCCTTGATCCTATCCAGAGACAATAGATATTTCTTCTTTTTATAAACCGACCTAATACCCCCCCACAAAAAGAGTTCTTAGTTGCTTTCCTAATTTTATCACTTATAACTCGTTCAATTGTTTTCAAAACCTAAAATATTGCTCAAATTTCCTTAAATGGGGTACAAAAATTTGAAAATGTTTGAATTAATTATAGCTATGTCTCCAAATTTTTTTTCAAACTGATCAAAGATTCAGGTTTTTTTTATTACCAAAATTTTTTCTTAAATTTATTGATCAAAATAATCTTTTAATGTCAACGAGTTTCAAATTGACCCAATGTGGAATAAACACATGATGTGGTGGTTGGCCAACCTGACTTAAGATCACGTGAAGAAAACTCCCCAATATTCGTAAACTAGTGGGACGGTGAAATGGACGGCTTCCATTCCACCGCCGCCGTTTGATCTCTTGGATGGACGGTTGGGATGGTTCCAAGTAGTCAACATGCTAACCAATCTAGTCTCATGGAAAGGAGTGAACATTGGTAAAGCAAGCAAGCAAGCCATCCCTTTCACTGGAGATCTGTTTAAGATTCTGTAACCAAACCTGGGATTGACGCCTTCCTAGTTGAGCAACAGAGATGAATGAAACCTAGGCATAAGGATCACGGCTCTTCGTTCCCACTCCCACGTCATTACTGGATAATTATTTATTTACATGATATTGTATTCATATCATGTGAATTCCGGGAGTTACGGCTATATTCTCTGTATCTATGATGATACTAAAATTCGTCATAATTCCTATATGAATATGGACTCTTTCGGTCGTCACACCCATGAAAACTAGTATGACTCGTGCCACCAATCACGCCCTTGGATCTTGGATTGAATAAGGTCCATCCGATGCCTTTTATAAGATTGGTCGCTTCCAAGATACGTGCATGTTACAATAAAGCAATAAAGCATGACTTAATGCAAAGTATGGATGTAGACATGTGATTAATCCATTTGGATAAACGATTAAGCTAAAAAAAACTCAAAAATAAAAAAGATATTTTTTTTCCTCCCGTTTGATGTTACTATTAGACAACAATATGAATATATGAGAATCAATGAAGTATCAAGGAATCAAAGCGGAGTCACGAGTGGAATACAAAAGTTATGAGTTCGGTTTCTGAGTCGAAAATGACTATTGATAGTGAATTCAGAGCTATTTTTCAAGGTTTTTTCCAGAGTCACTGTTTTCTTAAAATATCTTCTTGTTTTCCTCACGACCTTCTCGCAACCGCATAATCTACTTCGCATAATCATTATATACAGTTATCAATTCCATATCCAATAGTAATATCTTTTTTCTAATTCTATTTTTAAAATATATATACAACTCATTATATAGAGATATTTCTCTTGTTTTTTCTTGTTATTATCTAATCTCTTATCCTCTCGATCTTCGGCGGTCAAATGAGCACAAATTAAGAAAAAATGATATAATAAAATAACAAAACAAATAGTCAGATTGAGAGATACTCTGTTCAAAGTATTACGCATTGCTCTGATACCATATTAATTCCATTTATAAGCCAAAAACCTCAAAGTAATCTAAAGAAATGAATTCATATAATTACATCCTAATACTAAAAGAGGAAATGTATTTGGACTTTCAAGTGAAGTTATTGAATTATAGTTCATAGTTCAACGGTGGCAGCGGCACCGTTGACCTATGAACTAAAACATTTCATCCTAAAACATTTCAACTAGGGGTGTACAACGGGTTGGGTAACCCGTTTCGACCCGAAAAATTAACCCGATCTGAACCTTAACGGGCGAGTCATAAGGTAGTCGTAAACGGGTCGGGTCTGACCCGACCCGTTACAATAATACCGGGTCGGGTAATGGGTGTTTAAGTTTTTGCTTAACGGGTAACCCATTTTACCTGTTTAGAATAAAGACTATTTACAAATTACAAGTGTATATATATATATATATAGTTGTTTTGTTTATTACTATACACTTGAATTCAGTACAAAACTCTCCCAGAATGACATCTTTTTAGATACATTGCATGCCTTGATCTAATCTAAATTTTTTATGTGGTGTTTCTTGGAATTATTGATAATTTGTACCTTTGGTTGTGATGTAGAGATAGATGTCCACTAAGCTCCTAACCAAGTTCTGATAGTCGTCCATCTTTTACAACCACCCCAGGGCCTTCATCCTCAAATCAACTCGGAAAAGCTCAATTATGATTTAATCATTTGTTATGCTATTTTTGGTTGAATTTTGAATTAATAGATTGCACTTTAAAACTTGATATTTCTTCATGTGGCACAACTTAGATTTATGTGCTTATGTTGTTTGAATTTTGGATTAATAGATTGTAATTTAAAACTTTATATTTATTCATGTGGTACTAATAGCGGGTTAATGAGTTACCTGTACCTGTTTACCTATTGACCCATTAACATGTTGATAAATTAACAGGTTAACGGACGGGTCATAAGGCCCTCAAAAAATAACGGGTCGGGTTCAACCCGACCCGTTAACCTATTGACCCGACCCGTTGTACATCCCTAATTTCAACTATTAAGTGTTCCAAAGAGAGTTGACAACCTCATGAATCATTTAGGCATGTTTTAGGATGAAATGTTTTAGGTTCAAGACCACTTCGGAGGAAAGTTTGGTACGGTGCCACTAGTATTTAAAAGCGATATATTATTCATATAAACACATGTAAATCATCTTAATACTCACAGCGTTTGCTAGCTGATAGGCACGCCCAACTATATATTAACAAATCATAAAGTACTTTAGGGCAACAAATCGTGAGGGTGACTCAGACTTTAACATTCTAAAATCAATAAAGAAAAACTAGTAGCTGAATCTTCCTCATAAGTAACAACACTGCCCTTTAGTTGCCTTAATTATGCTGCAACTAGTTCTTAAACTCATGAGGACTAACTAATGATATGGATATGCAATCATCAATTGATGTACAGATGGAAATAAATCACAAAAATAGCAGCCAATATTATTCTTTTTGGTACTATGTGGTAGCCTTGGGCTTTCTTGTACAGGCTCTCAAACGGGCCGTCATTCTCATACAGACATGCTGGGCCCATATCCAGTGGAGTGAAAGGTTTACGTTATGATGATCCGCAGGGACTCCCTACCCTCTTCTGGTGCCACGTGGACCTCGCACCGTTCCACGTGTTCGCCTCTTGGAGATCCCCACCTGCATGCAAGCACCCCGACGCACCCAGACAAAAGATTACTAAAATACCTCCAATGGTTCGGATTATTTACAATGCTACCATTCAACCGATTGCCAGGCATAAACAAGCCTTTGGACATCTGGAGTTACGTGATGGCACGTTCGTAATTAAACGGAACCCTTGGGATTTTCTTTTGTCACACTACCCGAAGCCACCACCTCTCATATTAGTAACTGAAAGGAGGCGGTGCTCAGAGCTCAGTCACCGGAACCGCCGCCGCCATGTCCTCGCCGCTGCTCCCTTCGTCTCTCCTCCTCCTCCTCCTCTCATGCTTCTCAGGCTCATCGTCCGCCTCCGTCGATGAAGCCAATATCCTCCAGGTCACCGGCCGCGCCGCCCACCGCCGCCTCGAGCGCCAGTTCGGCGCCTTCATCCAGACGTACGGGAAGCAGTACGGCACGGTGGAGGAGTACGCCCACCGCCTGGGGGTGTTCGCCAGAAACTTAGCAAGGGCGGCGGAGCACCAGGCGCTGGACCCCACCGCGAAGCATGGGATCACCCCCTTCTCCGACCTCACCCCGGAGGAGTTCGAGAGCGCCTTCACGGGCCTCGCGGCGCCAAAGCGTCAGTGGGGTTTGGGGTCCTCCTCCGCGGCGGAGTACGACACCGCCGAGAGGATGGAGACGGAGGGGCTGCCGGAGAGCTTCGATTGGAGAGAGAAGGGGGCGGTCACCGAGGTTAAGATGCAGGTGAAGAACTCACTCAGCCTTAACCTGTTCCTCTAAGAATCTTTAATTTTAGATAGAAATAACATCATTTGCAGTATTCCTAGACCCAAAAGAAAGAAAAAAAAATCAAGAAGATCACTAAATAATTTCTAAGAGTTTGTTAAGAATGTTAGGTTATATGTATATATGAACAACTTTTGGTTCGAGTGATTAGAGTTCTTTGATGATAAAATTTATCCATACGCAGGGAGGATGTGGATCTTGTTGGGCATTCAGCACCACAGGAGCTGTGGAGGGGGCAAACTTCATAGCCACCGGAAAGCTTGTGAGCCTCAGCGAACAGCAGCTAGTAGATTGTGACCACCAAGTCTGTTTAATTGCCATCCTAAATATATATATCCCCTCTTGTTCATATTACTTGCATGTTTTCTTAATGATTTTGATCAATCATGTATAAATTTTTCGATATTATGTAGTGTGATGCAGCGGAGAAGGATGAGTGTGACAAGGGATGCGGTGGGGGGTTGATGACAAATGCATACAGGTACTTGATTCAAGCAGGTGGTCTAGAGGAGGAGAGCTCATATCCTTACACTGGGAAACAGGGGGAATGCAAGTTCAAAGAAGATAAGATTGCTGTCAGAGTCACAAACTTTACCAACATACCTCTGGACGAGGATCAAATTGCTGCCAATCTTGTCCACCGAGGTCCTCTTGCGGGTAATTAAACATACATGATCTACAGTAGCTACTTCCCAATTAGGTTCATGCATGCATGCGTGAAACTATATAGAGAAGATGGTTAACAAGTTCTCAACTGTGATTTTGTAGTTGGTTTGAATGCGGCATTCATGCAGACGTACGTGAAAGGGGTGTCATGCCCGCTGATCTGCTTTAAGAAGTGGGTGAACCATGGGACTTTGCTCGTTGGCTATGGCTCCAAAGGCTTTGCTCCTCTGAGGTTGGGGTACAGACCTTATTGGATCATAAAGAATTCTTGGGGTAAGCAGTGGGGTGAGGAGGGGTACTATAAGCTCTGCAGGGGCCATGGCGTTTGTGGAATCAACACCATGGTCTCTGCAGTAGCAGCAACATCATGAACATGCTAGCTAGGAGTTGTGGCAATATTGGTGTTGATGCATTTAATCTAGCGAAGTGTCTTGGTTGACATGTACTTGACGGAAGTGCTATATATGTATGTTTTCGACTATATGTCTCGCATTTTATTTCTGAGATCAGCGATATTACATGCAGCTAGAATTACATGTGAGCTAAGTTTGGCCAGAGCTCATCTCAAATCTGAAATTCGTGTATAAGATTAAGATTGTCCTCGTATAAAAGACCAATAGATACAATTCAATTGGGCTCTCTCGCAGATCTAAAAACCAGAACGACTCTTGCATTAGTAGGCTTAACCACTATCATATCTTAAATTTAGATCTTTCACAAGTTCACCTCACACCCTTTTATCACCGATCCGTCCTGTGTTTTTGTAAAACTTATTCGCAACCGCTAGCAAATAAGTAAATTTATCGGTGCTACCTTTGTAATTAATAAAATATATTATCTTTTCGATGGAGCCGATTTTAGTGTCATTAGAGCAAATCATTTTATCAGTATTCTATTACAATTAACTCATTTTTGTCTTTATTTCTTTTCATAATCTTAACACCCTCGTTCGCTTTTGAGGAGCGTGAATATTTTTGACATGTCCAGACCCAAGTGTGCCAAGGAAAATTATTAGTATGCGATCGAGATAAGGACAAATGACCGGAGAGCAATTTGTAGACGCGACTCTCGTCGAGAACATCGATCAGATTGATGCGTCTCAACAAAAAAAACTCTTCGTTGGAAGAGGAATAAATTCAGAAAACAATGAGATAGTTGCAAGTTTAAAAAAGGAAAGAAAAAAACCAAAATCCTCTATGATTCACCACAGACTCGGCGTGATCCAGAGCGGAGGTGAACGCGAGCGGCCATCGTAACAATAGCCCACGCACCCGATGTTCTTGCGGAGGTGGAGCAAGGCCGTGTCCCAGCCTCCTTCCCGATCTTCATCGGTGCAATAGATGCAGTCGCTTCTCCATCCTCCGAGCTCGAGTTCCGGCGCAGAGACAGAGATGGAAGCACTGCTTATCCCAAGGAACAACGAGCAGTCCCCTAGGCATGTCACCGGCTCCCACTGACCTCCACCACTCTGGAGGTTCCAGTCCACCAGCTTGAACACACAATACCCATAGACCGGCTTGAACACACGAAACCCATAGGGGTCATAGCTCCTCCAAGGATCTCGCCGCCGCAGCACGTGCAAAAGATTCCCCGATGACTCCACAATGTAACAGTATCCACTCAAGAACATGCCTTCAATCGGCGGCGGTTCCGCTATCTTAATCACCACAGCTGGATCCTTGGAGATGTCGTAGCTCACTATCTCGTTTGAAATCTGGATGACTGCTATGAACTTGCCTTCGTAGTATATGACGTCTTCCGACGACTTTTCCTCATATGGGATAGGAGTCCATGCGACGTCTCCCGGACGGGCGAACGCCAGTTTCTTCTTACGGCCGTAGATGACGAGAACCACGCAGTCTGAACTGGAATCTAACGGACTGCAAGTAAGGACCGCCTTCTTGATGAACGTGTGGAAGCGATCTTTTGCTTCGAGTCTGAGACCTCCCTTCAATGTCGACTGCCGGGGGAGAGGTATCTCGACCCTTGTCACTGGATTCAGCAACCGCATCTCCTCCCCTTGGAAGTTGTCGCCAAGCAACACCAGCCACCCGTGTGAGGATCCGACGCACCGCCTCCCGCAAGACTCCGGCGACATGATCTCGAGGATACCACGGCAGGCTGGGTTATAGAAGCGGCGGATGCCACTTCCGGTCGGATCATCCTCTTCGGCGAGGAGGAGCCAGGGGATTTGAGTGCGTGCAGGGTAGTTGTCTTTGTTGGCGACGGAGCGCCACGACCTGCACACGACGGCGAAACGAGAGAAATCCGGGAAGGGACTCAGCTTTCTCACGATCAGAGATAAGATGTCTGTTGGCAAATCGTCCCAAGATCGCTTGCAAGCCTTGTGGTCAACATCCTCCTCCTCTTCATGCACGTCTGAGAGAGCCATCGCCTCCGCCTTCTCTCTATTCATGTTGAAAAATACCCTAGCCTTGCTAATTGGTTTCGATTTTATGGACGGTCGGTAGATATCAACCGATTGATTGATCTAATCATGTCTACCGATTAAAGGCGATGTATCCTATTCCTAAATTCCTATTATTGGCCAGGATCCGATCTCAACTCCACGTGGACCAAATTCTAATTTACTTAATTTAGAAGTCCAAGTTTTATTCGGTTCTAGCAGCAGCGATTTTGATACTAATTATCTACTTTGAGAAGGCCATATGAGTATTCAAACACCACTGATTGCACTATGTATCATAGCAGCATCAGTAAGCAAAGATTTGTTGGTTTCTTTACATGTAAATTCTTAAAAAGTTTCTGAAAAGAACAGTACTACAGGCTGGTAGAGTGTTGAAATCAAGACTCCTGGTTCTCAATGGCTGGTCTTAGTCTTTCTTGTCAACTTTGGCAGCATCTTTCTGATGATCTGTTAGCGTTTGCGTTTCACTGTCTACACCCTGCAAACAGAAGTATCAGGGGATCTAAGTTAGCCATAAGTTAATCCAATGACAACCGAGACGGGAAATATCTTGTAAAGCATGAGAACTGGTTCTTGACATATGCAAAGAATAACGTTTGTAGTCAAGAACCAATACACCAGCCAATGCTGAAATCATGTCCTTCCAGCATTTGGCGCCTCGAACAACTTTGGAAAAGCCAATTGATAGCCGGAGCTATTTGGATTCAAGAGCAGCCTGGTAAAAATGCTTCTTGGCTGAAGAGCAGGTAAAAGCATATGGAGTTGAGGTTGCATAAGGAAAGGTCTCATATGATTTATAAGTCAAAGGGTTTGAAATCCTCCGAATCTATGCCGAGAATCTGCCCATCTTTCAAAGACCTCTGATATGTAAGTCGATGTGCATGAAAGGTCTGGTATGGCCATCCACAATTGAAAGTTAACTAAGAAATGGGCCAGCTGAGAAAGTTACACTTATCCGCATTTCAGCTTTTACAAGAAATTTTTTTGACAATAAGTTTCTTTTCATTTTGTCTTTACAAGAGACAGTGAATGAAACATCAAGGAATAGAGCAATTTGAGAGTTCATGAAGCGAAGGCAGGTCAGTCTCACACCATTTCGGAACAACAAAGGGACTAAACTTTCTATATGAAAAAACAGGAACTTCCTATGCATATCTAGCTCTCCCCAGGCTGGATATTGTTTGGTTACAATTACAATCCTTTTCTTTTCTTTTGCTCTGTTTTTCCCTTTGTGTGAAACCATATTTGTGGTTATCATCTTTAGCTTGCACCAGAACTGATTCAACTTATGCATGTCTCCTTCATGGGTCATCACTTCATTGGAAATCTTCTGCTATCGCCTCAACATGAACTTATTTATATCACCTTAAATTGGTCTCCATTATTGGTCATCATCATTCCAGATAATACAACTTGAGAATGCACGGACATCAACATTATGGTCCATTTGCTTGGTGCACAGCTATTTTTATCAGACTTACGACTGGCTAATGGTTTCGTAGGACCTTGGGATCTACAGTTGTGAAAGATGATACTCCAAAAGGAATCACTCATGAGAAATATGACGATAATGTAAACAAAAATGAAGCATTATACTGGCAAGTTGACAATTGAAACTCAAGATATGGAAAGCAGACAAGATCAAGCTACCATATAACTTCCATGAGAAACAAATAAAACATGATACTTACACTAACACTCTTATTGGCAGCAGGCTTGTAAGGACAAGCAGGAGGGACCCTTTCTGGTTTCCTGTATTCCCATCCAAAAAGTCCATACACTTTGGCCTATGGAGAAGAAAGAACTTGTAAACATGTGAGTAAGCAAGAAAGAGGAAGAAAAGAAACAATAAGCAGATGAGAGCATAGCCAAAAGAACAATGCAGGATGTGTTATTAAATTTTGCATGAAAGTTGGCAGTTTTGGAAGCATGGCAAAAAGAATATTGCTTAGTAATGAAAGTTTCCACAAATAGAGAGGCAGAATAGAACAGGTGAGACCACAGATACACAAGCATAAACCCCACTAGTAAAAAAAATAGTTGATGAAACAATCATCATCCAAAACAACAGTTATAGAGCTATAGTCTCATTTTTCACATTCTAAATCTCAGGGATCTGCTTTAGAGTCTTCTGACCAACAAAATAAGCAAAAGAGTTTTCCAACATTAAGATTGATAGACAAAAACAATGGATCTTCAGAACAAATGTCATGATGAGAGTATGAAATATTAACAGCAAAGACAAATTTGGCTTAAAGAACATATTTCTAAATTGCAGGGTCTTCTACCAAAATAGGCATCTTTCAAGCGTTTGATAGATTTCATATATTAAATGACCTAAGCACACTTACACAATAAAAAGAGAAAAAGGTCAGAGTTCCCAATTCTCAAAACTCAATGCATAATAAGAACTTAGCATGACAATACACGATTTTTCTTACAACTATCTAAGATATAGCCTCAAGTATTGACCTATGTAGGCAAAAATCTAGTGAAAAGAGACACCCAGATGTAAATCCGCAAATCCAGACAGTTAACATAAACATATGATTAAGAGGAACTGAAGCCATATCTATGCAGACGAGTGATAGATAACATAGATAGGCATGAAACCGATCAGCAAGCGAAAACCTCCTTCATCAAAGTCTCCAATAATTAAACCGCGTACACAGTCAAAACAAGAGAAACTTCGAACCAATTCAAAATCCAATCAAACAACGAACTAACGAAGGATAAGATCGGATCTGACGAGTATAAAATTGATGAGCACCGGCAGAGCGTTGACCACTGGGATGAGGAACAGAGGCAGAAGGCACGCCAAGCACACCTGCGATCACCACTATTCCATCAAAACAAAATCCCCAAACCTCATATAGACAAGACAAGCAAACAACAGCGCAAAGAATAAGGAATCGATCGGAACGACGAATTCTCACCATCTTCGAGGAATTATACTCGACAATTTCCTCGAGAAAATTAACGATAGATCAAGATGGTAGAGGGTGACAACGACTCTGGATTGGATGGATCTACTTATTTCTTCGCTTATGCTGCGCCGCGACCACTAACGGGCACCATCACGGGCCGTATCCTTATGATGGATGGGCCGTGTTTGGGTTTCCTCAGACCATGTTGATGTATGTGACTGGGCCGGGTCTACTCCATTTGAATTTGTAGCTTAATAATAAAGTCAAGATTAGACAGCTAAACCTCCATATTTAACAATAATAAGATTACATAAAATTTACTGTTGTTTCCTGAAAATAACCAGCTTTTACATAAAATTTGATGTCTTTCAAGTAATTCAACTTCCTTTCCAAGTTGTAGCATTTCATCCGTGAATACCGAAATGCTAGACATTGAGATAATACTTAAATACTTTTGAAATTCCAAGGACATTGTTTTCAGTACGTAGCACAGCTGGTGAGTGATACATTAAATTGTAAAAAAAATTAGAATAACGATGTTGTTCGTGTTCCTCGCCTCTGCCAGATGATGCTGGTGTTGATGATGGTAACTATGCGATTTCACCTTTGCAAGGAATTTCAGAGCAATTACAAACAGGTCGTCCAGAGGATTGCCATCCATTGAAGCCGCGTTCCAAAACCATGATGTTCTTAATTCCTGCATCTTCTTCTGCATCTGATAGATGTTCCAGGAGCATGCGGGCACAGGATGGACCTCTTACCTACAATTTTACCAAAGATGAGAGGCTAAAGGGTCAGATACAATCACTCCTGCAGACATGGTACATACGCATGAACAACATTTCGTATATAGCGCATGTGCCAGAACCAAGTACAAAAGAGCATAGGCTTTCAATTTAATTGTCGACTTGGTTGATTTAAAATTTAGAATAGAGTACTTCCAACCATAATCAAATTCATCACATTTGAAGAATTCTCCTCTACCATGTTTAAAAGTAAATTGAAATTGCCTTTTTCAACAAATATGACATCACATTTATTGAGAGAATATACAAGAGAAGTTAGTCATACAATAGCTTTCTCAACATGAAACCTGTGTCTAAGATCAAGCTCATACTTGAAACACCATGCACGTCATAAGCATGTAATAATGTTCAGGTTTTAGCAACTTCCAAAACATTCCACCATGCCCTTCAAGTAATTATTGCCTAATAAGTTCACCAATTGCTTTATAATAGATTACATAGAAACATTAGTGTCTCTGGATCACTGAATAGCTTGTTCATAGAAGCACATGCTCATACCACTTGAGCGAGATTGCTTTTAAGTTAGAAGAATGAAATAACTAGCAGCCTCATAACTCAACTTTTAGCACACAATAAGTTTCTCCATTTGTCCAATTTTTCTGATGAACAAAGTCTTTCCTAGAACCAGGTCTGTGAATTGAACTCCAATTTCTCCACAGATGTGCATTGGTAGGTCTGTGGGATAAGCATAGAATGACGCATACTAACTACATTGACTAGTTAGAACCTCACTCAGGTCAGCAATTCATTGCTTAACAACTTTGGTTTACAGAAGAAACATGCAGACTTCACATATTCTGTATATGAATCACGAAGAGAAGATCATAAAACATAAACTTTGCTAAAATTTCTAGTTCCCAAAAATTCTCTTTACCATTTCCCAGAAAAACGACCACAAAATGCAATCAATCCTCGATGGTGACTACAAATATATGAGCTCATCTTGACCAAAACTATCAAGAGAAGCCGACTCCTAGTATCCTAGAATCGACCTCCAAAAGAGAGTTCACAGATTGACTTGCCTAGTGACGATGTAATTCGAGTGGAGTGGTGCATACTCCCATCGCTCCCAAAAACTTCTAAGGCAGATTCCATTTAAGATTGACGATATACATTATCTTCGTGGAAAATGGACATATGTGAGGGTTTTGAGACTTCTCATATAAGTTTTGACCTCTCATATGTTTCCAAATAATGCTTCTCATATAAGTTCTCTTCCTCTAACTTTGCACTGCTACATTGGATAATCCAGTTTATATGACTCACGTTGATGATTATAAAAGGGAGAGCTAAACTAACACAACTAGACTCTGCTAATGTAGCTTGAGATGACCTGCATTGACTAGACCTATCATAAGTATGAACAAGTTGCTGATGACAACTGCAAACTGCAAAGGTCCCTTTGATGGACGAGATGCAGTGCAGCTTAGTGCTAGGCTAAGGTTCCTCATATAATGAGTAAGACGCGAGGATGACGATAGAACTAATTTCACCTCTTTTTTAATCATCTATTTGGCATCCTTTCACCCATTTGGGTGTAGACTTATTTTTGATTAGTTCAGCCCGAAGGCTGCGGACCAAAGGGAAAAGGAAAAATTACATCAGTTCAAAGGGGATCAGGGATTGGCCCCAGACCTCCACGCTGAAGCAGCGATCTCATGTGCCACCAGGTTTAATTCCCTGGGGATGTGGACAAAAAGCACAGACCTAAAGGAGGAAGAAAGGCGCCAAATAGACAAGAGGGGAGAACTCAACTCTCGCGGCCAGTGAAAACGTCCAGAAATAAATCCACTATTCAAAAAACATTGGGAAGAAAAACAAAGGAACTCGGGAACAAGACGAAGCAGACATGCATTATATGGTGGGCAAGGCACAAGTAGAAAAACATCCTCTCATAGAAAGGTCAGCTAAACCATGCGACATGTCTCCTTCGTGTTCATGCACCTTTGTCAATCTACTTCCTTCTCAGCAGACTCCATGTACTAGGGATCAATTTTAACAGAAATATTTTGTAGGGGAGCCTTTCCATCTCAGGTCCCTTTGACATGGCAATTTCTTTTGCCATTAAGCTTAATATGCAATAAAGAGCTGAGGCTCAATAGAGGCAAGGGATCATTGTAAATGCCAAGCCAATTGTCCTTATATCGACATACAAAGTTCAGCAAATGTTGACATGGACTTCAAGTGAAGAAATCAAGCAGCCGCATGAATCTATGCATAATGAGGCACTCACTTCATTCGATTTAGAGGTCTCAATACGAGAAAGCTATGCATAATGTATCTTCCAGTGTGAATATTATGAAGATACTTTTCTGAAACATAGTTCCTCTAATAATCAAACTCAACATACCCAATCTAATCAACAAACTAAAACATGAAAAATGTTCTCGAACTTTCATTAATTAACAACCCCACACAATTTAAAAGAAAAATATGGATAAAAGGGAGACCTTGCTGAGGGCGCAGTGGAATACGAGGGTATCCTTTCCCTTGATAGCTTGGAGGAGGTCAGGCATCTTCTCCTGAAACACGCCACTCGCGTAGTGATGCGACCCCGCTATGTGAGCATCATAGCTCCTCTCCTCATCCCTATACATCACGATAAAGCTCACAAATCACAACACCAACTTTTGCATCAGATCTCAGCGAAACAGAAGATGGGCAAGATGGAATTCGAACTACCTGACATCGATGATGACGATCTTGGGGTTGCGATTGATGGAGAGGAGCTGAGAGGGCGTGATGTAGGAGAGACTTCTCGCCATCCTTCTCTTCTCTTCCAAGTTCCACCTCTCTATTCTCATTCCTCTTCTAAACCGTGTTAAGCTTAAGCATCCAGTATATTGGGCCAACGACGAATTGGGCTTTCATGGAATTTATTAGCGGGTTGGCCCTGGCTTGGCGGCTGATCCATAATTAATTCCGGGTGAGACCCAAACCAAGATTATACCGTTTGCAACCTTTTTTTAAGTTCTCGAGCGGTATATATAAGTTCTTGCAAAAACCCCAAGGTCCGGTGAATCCCTCGCGGCATCGCCTTCTCTGCTCCGCCCCGCTTCGAGTCACCCCGATGGCTTCCAACTTCTTTCCCTCGCATTTGCACGACTCGGAAGAAGAAGATGATCCATCTCATGACGCCGAAGAGGAGTCCGACAGCGTTGATGGCGGTGACGAGGACGAGGACGAGGAAGAACACGAGGAGGATCCAATGAATCCCTCGCGGCCTCGCCATCTCTACTACGCCCCGCTTCGAGTCACCCCGATGGCTTCCAACTTCTCTCCCTCGCCTTTTCACGGCTCGGAAGAAGAAGATGATCCATCTCATGACGCCGAAGAAGAGTCCGACAGCGTTGATGGCGGTGACGAGGAGGAGGACGAGGAAGAACACGAGGAGGACGAGGACGAGGAAGAGTACGAGGAGGAGGAGGAGGACGAGGAAGAGGATGAGGAGGACGAGGACGAGGAGGACGAGGGTGAGGACGAGGATTTCGGCCTCTCTGTCAACTCCGATGAACCTGCCACTCTCCCCGCAGAGTCGATTGGCTATCCCCTCGAAGTCGCAAGCCGAGTCGATCAAGAAGAGGGGTTTCTTGAGATCCCAGCGATCTTGAATGATGACGGCGCAAGAGGAGGGCGAGGGGAGGAAGAGGGGGAGGGGGGAGGGGAGGAGGAGAGGGGAGATGTAGAAATGGTGGATGTTGAATGCTGTGACAAGAAGGATGACGGTGGAGTATTGCAGAGTAGTGATGGAGTGGAGTTGGATCGGTCTATGTTGCCTACTTGCCTTATTTGCTTTGAGCCCTGGACTTCTGAGGGTGCTCATCGAATATGGTAAAGAAAGCGAAGACGAAAAGATTTAATCTTGGGATCTCATAATCTCATTACAATGACACACTAATGACTTTTTATGTATCTCACACGCTTTAGTGGCTTCTCTTTTATATATCATTCAGCAGTTTCAAGTTATATTTACGAGGAATGGGTACTAATCATTAGGCGTTCTTGTTTCTTTGTAGCTGTGTTAAAGGCTTTACAGTTCTAAGTGTAATTTTTAGCACTGTGATGATGTCTTTTGCTTTAACATCTGTTTCTGTTAACCACTGGATGCAGCACTATACTGTAATCTGCATGCTGTTTTATTCTGGACTATAGGTTTCATAATATAGCTGGGGAGTTTATCAGTTCCTGTCTATTGTGGTACTGTGGTCATATGGATTATTTACAGAACTAGCAAGCATGTACGTTATAGGTTTTTAGAATTAGAATTTTCACACACCTTGAGGTGCTTTGGTACCATTATCTCCTTCTTTAGTGAAGTTGAATGTGATCTTTGAATGCAGTTGCATTCCTTGTGGACACGTCTATGGAAGGTCTTGCTTAGAGAAATGGGCTCGAAAATGTCCAAGAAATAGTGGAAAGGTTGGTGGTTAACTGAATTAGTTTAAAAAGGTGCAATCCTCTAGTGCAGTCAAGGTCTATTAATGATTTTTCGGTGTACGATTCCTAGTGACGTTCTTGTTTTCTACTTTTGCAGTGTCCTCAATGTAATAGGAGATTCCGGAAAAAGGAGATTATTAATCTATATGCTCCATTACTCATCGCACGAGACAATGAACTAGAGGAGGTTGTATCTGTACCATGCATTTCTGAACTCCTTTCTTAGGACATTCAACATGACAAGTGATTTCCCTCTTTTTAGGAATTGCATTCTCTACGCACAAAGAATGAATTGGAGGTAAGTTCACCGATTTGTGTTATTTTCCTCTATTCAGAAATTTAGTATTATGTTGCTTAGAGCTATTTCTACAATCAAAATGTAGAGCTCAAATACCAACTAGATCACTTGCTATTCACATGCTTCTTCATTATTATCTTGTCAATCGTGTGCTATATCACAGAAAGTGTTTTGCTCTTAATTTTGCTATCGATAATTTATGCATAATAAAGTGTCAATATGGTTCTTTTGTGTCACCTTTTGGACAACTTTGCTTGACTTATAGAAAAGAGAAATATATTCTAGAGGTGCATTTCAAAATTTCTCCTTATGACAGGCTCTTCTCCATCTTGTTTCTGCGCTAAAACAGAAAATTACCTCATAGTTGATCATGCATCTCTTTTCCCTTCCAAGATACAGCTGTAGTAACCTTTTTGTTATCTTTGACTTTTCATTTTATATTCCTTGAGTGAAATGAACCTCCATATTGCTGTAGCATTGTCAATTAGGTGACTGATTGAGCCTTTATGCCTTCTTAAATAGCATCATGCCTCAGTGGTAGTAAAGTCCTTAAGCATTGACTCTTTGAATACAATGCAAAGTCAATGTATCATGGATTGCCGTCTCGGTGGCACGTGCCGTGCCGGCAGCCTACTGGCATGGTACTAGCCCTAACCCCCTGGCATGGTACGTGCCCTAACCCCCTGGCACTGTGCGTGGCGGCATGCACAGTGCCAGACCGGCACGGAAATCCATGCAACGTATGCGCTTTCTTATTGCAAAAAATATTACATCTGCAATGAACTATGTAATTGGCTCTTAATAAAAGAAGGAACAATTGCATCAGAGGCAACTTAAAATTGATTGGTGGTTCTTGCTGTTGCATTTCTGGTGCTAAATTACTGTCACTCTCACAAATCTACACATCTTTAGCCTCTGTCTTTTCAGAGGATTCTTTTTATTTATCCAAGTTGATTCTGTATTACATGGTACTCTCTGCCATGCACATCATGGTTAAGCTAAAACATAAGAATTAACCAATCGAATTTCTGCATTTAAGGCAACATATCTCGTAATGACATAATAACCATTGATAGGGAGCATATGTGTTGCAAGCCCATATGTGCTCCTTCTATCACAATCTCCACAGCTTACATAGAAATTTTTATATGATTCATACATATTTAACTGTATATTTCAATTGTCGATGACAAGAAGAGTAAGTTAAACATATGCACGCATAAGAAAGATAAGGCCGTTTCAAGTCTTGTTGTTATGTCATGCTTGTAACTGAGCTGAATTATCCATCGAGTTTTCATAATGATGTATAAAAAGCTAATAAGTAATATAAACTGCTATCTCAATGATAGAGGTCAATTGCTCGATACTTTCTGGAGAAACATCTAGTATGGCCAGTTATAAATTTTAGAATTGGCTGCATCCGAGTGTTATCTGGCTTATGGATGCGGATCTTAGTACTAAGGTAGTTAAAGAGTGATTTTGAGCGTTTGGAGAGCATGCCTAAGCAGCAAGAAACATGTTTCCAGGAGCTAGTGAATGCACACATGGAATATATTCACGTAAGGAATGAAGTTTTACAGTTTTGAGCTGAGATGCTTGGTTCTTGCAAGGTCAGAGAATCCATACTTAGACAAAGGCGAAAAACGTTTAACATGTGTTTCAACAGCACAACAATCACATTAATGTTATGGCTATAGTGCAGGAGATATATTGTAGTTTTAACAATTTTTAAGCACTTGCACCTTCCAAGTTTATTCTCTGAATTCAATCCAGAGAAGTAACTCCTCTCTTGTTAACATGTTTTTAGATTGAAGTAGTTCAATAGTTTAAGCAATAAGATAGCTTCACCATATGGGTTCTATGTTTTAGACATAGAATACCTTCAAACGTAGGTTATCTTTGGATGGGGCTTGGGTTCGGGATTCTCTATCTTGACTCGCTTGCTACTTAACACTATGATTGACGTCTTAACCAAATTATAAGTTTGGTCCTAACCAAAATTTGGGATCGCCAAACACCCATTTCAAGAAGCTTACGGACATCTTGTAGGAGCCAAGCTTGTCTTAGTTTTTCATCCCTTCCAGCTTCTGTTCAAATTTCTTTTTGTGTAGCACTTACAACCCTTTTGTTTCTCTCCTTTGCTGTGATGCGTTAATGTTCAATGCAATTTTTTTTTTGTGGGATCTAGTCTTGAGGTGCTTTGCTCTAGGCATTTGCAAAGATCAACATCATAGACACAATTTCAGTTTCTTTTGCTTTGCTCTTTTATGTAAGCTCCTCTTCATCTCTTCACTCCTTATGCCTGAACTTGCCTATGTTTAACTAATGTTGTGAAGAAAGACTTTCTTATGAAAAAGCGATGTGCTAACACAGAAGTTGTGATCTCGGTTATCGAATGCAAACTGGATAGCTTGGTTGTCATAGCGAATTGCAATTGTGCTGGCCTAGCTATGTCCTTCATATGATTGGTTATTTAAACCCTATTTTACTTGTTTGCTAGATCGTCTCTCAGGGACACATAAGGAAGATAACATTCATGTGAGAATGTTTAGCGCTATTACATACGTGTCCCTATGAAACTTCAAATCCACACATTTCTCCCCGAAGTCTATGTCATTAAAAAATAGACCTGTAATCTATTGGATTATTTGAAAAATGCCTCGTCAACCTTCGTCTCTTAAAGTACCTTATCCATGGTAAAACCAAACAAGGAGTGCAAAATGTCTTACATTCCCCTCTTCATTATGGTTTTAATGCGGTGGTGGGTGGTGAGGCCGGCAGCCTTGGCACCAGTGGATGATGGTGGAAGAGATAGTCGCGACAACGATGGTGGAGGTGGTGGGAAACGGGAACGGTAAGGGCATTTTAGACATTTCAGGCATGAAGACACAATTTTTTGAAAATTTAGTTATGGAGGGCATTTTGTTTTTCTTGGACTAATATCATTTCTTTAAACGACACTATGAGGAATGTCTCGGCCCTCTGGGCATACCTGATGTAACTCTATTAAACTGGGGGATAGATTTGTAAATATGATAACTATAGGGAGAAATGTGTAACTTTGAAGTTTTTTAGGGATACATATGTAGCTGACTCTAATCTTTATGGGTGATTTCTCATCTATTATATAAGATCCAGTGTATCCTATCAGACTTATAGGGATGCATGATCCAAGTTAAGCCTGAATATATCAGGTGATCAGAAAGTGGTGGAGGGTGGTGGTTAGCGGGTGATTAGGAGAGAGAGAGGAGTATGGGGCTGATGGTTAGTTGTGTCAGGTGGCACGGGGCCTCACCTAGTTCCATATAGAGTTTCTTGTTTTCATTTCATTCAGTTGCATACGGTACCGCTTGTATTGCTTGCTCCATTTCATCACTAGAGTAAGTAATCATTCCCTGTCTTAGTTGAATTTTGGATTTCGTACTGATAAATTTCTTTCTTTAGAAAAATCTTCCCTCGCTCTCTGATCTCTACCAAGAGTTCCACGCTTTCAAAGACGAGGTCCAGACCTTCCAGAAACGTTATCAGGCCGAAATGGACTACATGCGGGAGCAGCTTGCAGCACTTCGAGCGCACGAGTCATCATGTGCTCTGCCTCCACCGGACCATCAGAACGATCCCCCTCATGGAGATGATTTAGCTTAGAAGGGGGTGGGTCTTGGTGTCATTTTGTCTTTGTACTTGGATCTTTTCATGTTTTGGGATGGTCATGTTTTGTATTTGGATATTATCATGGATGTTGGGATGGTCTTCTTATGGTGTTATGGATGGATATCTTTTATGTATGGATGTTGGATGTTTGGATTGGATGTCATTTTGAAATTTACTGCACTTGATGCGTTTGATTTATATAGAGGATATTTTGTCCGATTTTTTTTTTTATTTGTACCCTATTGCTATAGAATAAGGTTATGTGTACATGGGCATGTTACATGTGTAATGTTCATGTCATTGAATCGGTAGTTCACTAACGATTCTTTCATCTAGTCCATCGGAAGTGGTCTATCGATGAACTAGATCAATAAATCGATAGCTCATTATCGATTGAATTATACTGATAGTGAGGTACCGATTGGTTAATAGAGTCTATCGGTATCTCACTATCGATGGATTAGATGAATAATTTAATCGGTAGTGAGATATTGATTCATTGATCTAGTCCCTCAGTAATCCATTATCGATTCATGCACGTGTAATGCACATGTCACGTACACAAATCATGCTCATTGCTATATCATTGTACTCTGATGACTTCTGGCCTTTTCCTCTTCCAAGCTCCACTCTATTCTCTTCTTTCCTCTTCCAAGTCCCACCATATAATGTTCCCAATACATGGGCCAATGGCGAATTGGCCTTTGATGGAACTTATTAGTGGGTTGGGCCCTGGCTTGGCGGGCTAGGGCAGAATTAATTCTGGGTCCGACCCGAACCAAGATTATACCATTTGCAACCTTTTTAAATTCTCGAGCGCTATATATTAACCTGAGTTCTTGTTGAAATCCCGAACCGTTGATGCTGGTTTCAAATCCCTCGCCTTCTCTGCTCCGCCCCGCTTTGAGTCGCCCTGATGGCTTCCAACGTCTCACCCTCGCATTCTCACGGCTCCGAAGACGAAGATGACCCATCTTATGATGCCGAAGAGGAGTCCGACAACGTTGATGGCGGTGGCCGTGACGAGGACGACGAGGACTTCAACCTCTTCGTCAACTCCGATGAGCCTGCCGCTGTCCTCGCAGAGTTGATGGGCCATCCCGTCGACGTCGCAGCCGGATACGATCAAGAAGAGGGGTTTCTTGAGATCCCAGCGATCTTAAATCGTGACGGTGCACGCGGAGGACAAGGAGAGGAGGAGAGGGGAGATGCAGAGGTGGTGGAGATCGAGTGTTGTGACAAGAATGATGGCGGTGGGGAATCACAGAGTAGAGACGGAGTGGAGTTGGATAGGTCTATGTTGCCCACTTGCCCTGTTTGCTTCGAGCCGTGGGCTCCTGAGGGTGCTCATCGAATATGGTAAAGAAAGAGAAGACGAAAAGATTTAATCTTGGGATCTTATGATTTCGTTGCCGAATCTTGTCTAGACTTTTCATGTTACGGTGAGGTTCTATTGTCGCATCAAGTTCTTGATGTACCACGTTCGTAAATTTACGTTTGTCACCAATGGGTATTAATAATTATTGGTTCTTGTTTCTTGGTATGATGCTTGTATGCCACACCCTTTAGTGGCTTCTCTTTCATTTTTCATCAGTTTCAAGCTATATTTATTAGGGCTAGGCGTTCTTGTTTCTTTGCAGCGTGCTTTATATGATGAAGGTTTTATTGTTCTAAGTGTAAATTCTACCCCTATGATGATGTGTTCTGATTTAGCATCTATTTTATTAACCACTTGGATGCAGGACTATAGTAATCTGCATGCTGTTTTATTCTGGACTGTAGTACTGTGGTCTTATGGATTATTTACAGAACTAGCAAGTTTGTACCTTATAGGTTCATTAGAATTAGATTTTTCACACATCTTGAGGTGCTTTGGTACTGTTTTCTCCTCCTTTAGATTGTGAAGTTGAATGTAATGTTTTAATGCAGTTGCATTCCTTGTGGACATGTCTATGGAAGGTCTTGCTTAGAGAAATGGGCTCGAGAATTTCCAAGAAATAGTGGAAAGGTTGGTGTTTAACTGACTCAGTTTTAAAAGGTGCAATCCTCTAGTGCAGTCAAGGTCTATTTATGGTTTTATGGTGTATGAGAAGTCCAATTGAGTTCTTGTTTTCTACTTTTGCAGTGTCCTCAATGTAATAGGAGATTCAGGAACAAGGAGATTATCAATTTATATGCTCCATTACTCATCGTACGAGACAATGGACTAGAGAAGGTTGTATCTATACCATGCATTGCTGACCTCCTTTCATAAGACATTTAAAATGACAAGTGCTTTCCCTCTTTTTAGGAATTGCAATCCCTACGCACAAAGAATGAACTTCTTGAGGTGGAGGTAAGTTGACTGATTTGTGTTATTTTCCTTCATGCAGAAAATTAGTATTATGTGTTTCTTAGAGCTATTTTCACAATAAAAAAATGTAGAGCTCAAATACTAACTAGATCACTTGCTATGCGCATGCTTTGTCATTATCATCTTGTCAATCATGTGTAATATTACAGAAAGTGTCTTGCCCTTTATTCTGCTATTGTTAATTCATGCATAATAAAATGTCAATGTGGTTCTTTTGTGCCACCTTTTGGACAATTTTGTTTGACTAATACACGAAAAAACATATTCTAGAGCATTTGAAATTGTCTCCTGAAAATAGGCTCTTCCTTCATCTTTCTTCTGCGTTAAAACAAAAAATTACCTCATAGTCGATCATGCATCTTCTTTCCCTTCCAAGATTCAGTTGTAGTAACCTTTTTGTTTATTATGTAAATCTTTGGCTTGTCATTTTATACTCCTCGAGTGAAATGAGTCTCCATATTGCTGCAGCATTGTCAATTAGGTGACTGATTGAGCCTTTATACCTTCTTAAATTGGATCCTATTTCAGTGGTAGCAAGGAGTCCAAGGACCTTAAACATCGACTCTGTGAACGAAATGCTGAGTCAATGCATGCGCTTGCTTATTATCACGTCTGCATTGAACTATGTAATTGGCTCTTAATAAAAGAAGGAGCAATTTGCATCAGAGGCAACATAAAACTGATTGGTGGTTCTTACTGTTGCATTTCTGTTGCTTAATTTCTGTAACTCAAGCAAACCTACACCTTTTGGTGTGTACATTTTTTATCTTTAGCTTTTCAGAGGATTCTCTTTATCCATCCAAGTTGATTCTGCATTACATGATACACTTCGCTGTGCACATCATGGTTAAGCTAAAACATTAAAATTAACCAATCGAATTTCTGCATTCGAGGCAACATATCTCGTAATGACATAATAATCTTTAATATGAAGCATATGTGCTGCAAGCCCTTAGGTGCTACTGCTATCACACAGCTTATATAGAAATTTTTATATGATAGATACATACTTAACTGTAAACTTCAATTGTCAATGACAGCAAGAGCAAGTTAGACATAAGCAAGCATAAGATTTAAGTCTTCTTGTTATGTCATCCTTGTCAATGAGCTGAATTATCCATCGAGTTTTCATAATGATGTATAAAAAAGATAATAAGTAATATAAACTGTGATCTCCATGAATTACTAGATACATGTTTGGAGAAACATACATTGTGGCCAGTTATAAAATTTAGAGTTGGCTGCATCTGAGTGTTATCTGGCGTATGAATGCGGATGTTATTTCTAAGATAGTTAAAGAATGATTTGAGGGTTTGGAGAGCATGCCTAAGCAGCAAGAAACATGTTTCCAGGAGCTACTTAATGCACACATTGAGTATATTCACTTAAGGAATAAACCTTGAGAGTTTTGGAGCTGAGATGCTTGGTTCTTGCAAGGTCAGAGAATCCATACTCCTCTCTTGTTTAACATCTTTTTAGATTGTAGCACTTCAATAGTTTAAGCGATAAGATAGCTTCACTAAATGGGTTCCTATGTTTTAGAAATAGAATACCTTCAAAAGTAGATTGTCTTTGGAGGGGGCATGTGTTCGACATTCTCTTATCTTGACTCACTTACTACTTAACCCTATGATTGAGGTCCTAACCAAATCATAATTTTTGGTTTTTGCAGTGAATAATCTGCTGCCAAACTCCCATTTGAAGAAAGCTTACGGACATCTTATAGGAGCCAAGCTTGTCTCACTTTTCCATCCCATCCAACTTCTGTTCAAATTCTTTTTGTGTAGCACTTATATCCCTTTTGTTTCTCTCCTTTGCTGTGATGCGTTAATGGCGAACACGAAAGCTTTTGTGGTATCTTCTGTTCAGTTTCTTTTGCTTTGCTCTTTTATCTAAGCTCCTCTTCATCTTTTCATTCCTTAAGCCTGAACCTACAGTCCTACTTCATCTAACTAATGCCGCATAGAAAGACTTTCTTATGAAAAAGTGATGTGCTAACACAGAAGTTGTGTTCTTGTTTATTGAATGCAATTGATAGCTTGGTTTTATTGCAAATGTGCTAGCCTAACTATGTCCTTCATATAGTCGGTGGTCTAAACCCTATTTTACTTGCTTGCTGGTTGATTTCTCAAGGACACATAAAGAAGAAAACATTCATGTGATGAAGTTTAGGGTTAATTACATATGTGTCCTATGAAACATCAAATCTACACATTTCTCCCTGAATTCTATGTCATTAATAAGTAGCCCTGTACTCTATATTGGAACAGTTAAAAATGCCTTGTCAACCTTCGTCTCATAAATTACCTTAACCATGGTAAAAACCAAACAAAAATGTCTTAAATTCCCCCTTTCATTATGGTTTTGGGGCGGTGGTGGGTAGTGGTTGTGAGGTGGCGGTGGCTTCGGCAGCCTTGGCACCAGTGGATGATGGTGGCAGCAACAGTGGTGTGGTGGGGCTCTGGTGGCGGTGGAAATGGGAATTTTAAGGGCATTTTAGACATTTGAAGCATTAAGACAAAAAAAATTAAAAAATTTAGTTATGGATGGCAGTTTGGTCTTTTGGACTAACATGGTTCGTTGAAACGGCACTATGAGGAATGTCCCGGGAATATTCCTCAGGGCATTTCTGATGTAACTCTATTAAACTGGGGGATCGATTTGTAATTACGATAAATATAGGGAGAATGAGTAATTTTAAGTTTTTTAGGGATACATATATAATTGACCCAATCTTATAGGTGATTTCTCATTCCATATAAAGTATATTGTTTTATCTCATTCATTTGCATTCGTCACCGCTTGCATTGCTTGGTCCATTTCATCACTTGAGTTCGAAAGTAATCATTCCCTGTCTTCGTTGAATTTTGAATTTCCTACTGATAAATTGCTTTTCTTTAGAAACATCTTCCCTAGCATTTTTATGTCTAGAATTGTAAAATGCCATATATAAGATGTCGGGGAACTCTTTGTAAGGTTTTATATTGTGTGATATTTCTCTTATGCATGTTTTTAACTTATATTTAGCCTGCATTTTTTTCCTTTCTTAGTTAGAAGATGAATATTGACAATATCTGGTGCTTTCATCCTATTCTAGTGGCTAATTAATGTTCTTCTAGTTGTCAGTGCAGAAAGAACTCTTGCTTGGGGAAATCGCCAAGCAGAAGGTATCTCTGTTCCTTTTCCTCAATCAGCCTAGAACTTACTTTTTTTGCCATGTTTCTTGATTCTTGTATGCATTTTTTATGTTTCGATATTTGTACTTTGTGATTCACTTGTTCTTATTTATTGTTCTTTCCAAAACTTTTTGCTGTCAGTCAAATCTTGACATACATGTAAATATGTGCTATGATTCTCTCGTTAAAAACAAATTTTCCTTGCTTCCAACTCTTCCGAGGAACTTCATTTTAGTTGAAATATAAAACAGGTGATTTTCATGTTAGATCACTATAGCGTTTATTCTTCTCTGTTTATTGTAATGCAGAAGCGTACAATGGAGCTAGAAAATTCGGAGAAGCAGGTATGCTATTGCTGTAGATTCATTGCTTTTCTACTAGTTCTATGCTTTAATTGTAAAATTTCTAAGTCTAGGTATACGAGTCCATTTAAATCTTTACTTGAATTTTGATATTAGAAAAAAGCATGTTGGGATCGTGCAGCTTCAGAAGTGGCACAGAGGAGGTTATTTGAGTACCCTGATTGGAGATGGATCACTCCAGGAGGTGTTACAGGTGGTGCTTGCATTTTTACATGCCAAGCCATACCAGGGTATTATGATCCCTCGTGTTGGCTGACATCATTACTGATTTTTCTCTTCAGTTACATTAACAATAACCTTTTCTTATTTTGCTTTATGTTTGATTCCAGATCCTAAATTTGTTGCCCCGCGTACGGCAAGATCATTCCTTGGCGGTGACTTTGCTTTAGAGGTCCTTTTTCGTTACACCCTACTGAATATCATCCATTTGTAACATTCATTTATTATTAAGCACTTGTAACTGTTTGAGCAAATTAGTCTGGGAGGATGGTGTTTACACCTTGCTAAAATTTTCTTCTTGATTTGCTTGATAGCTAGTGCTGCCCAAGTCTATGTCACTAACAGCTCATATTTGCAGAACGAATTGATGGTAAATGGTGCTCGGGTCTTGGGAATTGATGCTTCTAGTAAAATTTCAATAATCTCTAGGAAAGCACCTGGGGTTGGGGGAGAGCATCTTCTCTGTAAGGTGTCTCTCTTTCGTGGAACCAAATGATGTGTCTTAAAGTGCTGTCTTCAATTTTTTTTTATATCTCCTTATGTTTTCTAATATTGTTTTGGCAGATTAGCTTGTTAGCCCAACGAGAAATATATGAAATCCAGCTTCCTCCTAATACTGGAGCTATCAGGGATATCAGCATTCTTCCTGATAGTCATGCACTTCTTGGATCCCTAGGCAGAAAATTAACTCTTTTCAGGTTCTCTTTGTTAATAATCATGTTGTTAGCTGAGCAATCAGTTCTTGAGTCTTTTTTAATTTGATTGATTGCTATATTTCCAGCATGAAGAGTGACCATCTCGTTCTCAAATACGACTTACCGGTAATGCTTTGACTTTGTCCTCTATATATCAGCACTCGACTTATTTCAGTTCTGTTTTGATGTTGCTACTGTATGACTCATCTCTAGTTTGAATACTCAGTTTAATCTTAGGGACTGTCGGATCGATAAATATGTCTCATGCTATGAATGTTAAACCAATTCTAGTAACCAGAAAGCAACGAAATAGCATATTGGGGAATTGTGTTACACTGGAATATTGGAAGTGTTATTGTGTATTGCTAAAGGCAATAAATAAGATACTGTATGTCCATTAGGGCTTAGGTTTGGTTGAATTAAAGCAAAGTTCTCCTCTGGTGGTGATGTCGGAGAATGATTTTAATGGTTACCCTTCAAGTGGTGATTCTTGGATGTCGTTCGGCATAAAAAATGGGTGGGGTCGGGTACTGATCCAGATAGATGAGGCAGAACTAGCTTGTGCTAATTAAATGAGTCATATCCATGTTTTGTCCGATCTGATCTGACATAACCAATTTGTTATTTAAGTTAAAAGATTCAGATGCAATTTTCATTTGATTTGATTTGATATGGCAGAAACCATCTGAATTCAACCTGTTGTAAACTGATTGGTAATGACAGGCAATTGTGCCATTTATTTCCTGGTGAGGTTAAAGTAGCATGGATTAGCTTAGCTTATCGAAAAAGTTAATAAGAGAAGGGATTTGATGCAATATGAACAGATAAGGAAATTGCTTCATTTATGAAGGCGTTAGTTTAAAAATGACTAGGTTGAATTTTATTAATAATCTAGGGTGAAAAAAAGAAATACTAATAATCTAGGGTTTGCAATCTAGGCATAAGGTAAGGTCAGGGCTATTTGTAAAGAATCCTAAAAAACTGATGTTAATAAAATCATTAGTTGAGCTTCTGTCTTGCTTAGTCAGCCTAAGCTGCAAGCAAATATATACCATCTTGCATTTTATTGTAGTTCAAGGTGCTTATTTTGTCATCATATCGTGAAGGAAATTGTCAATTATTGAACATTTGCCTTCCAATTTATGAAGAAAAATCTGAACCTCCTTTTAGTTCTCCATTTTGAGCTTGTTTTATTAAGATATAGATGGCATGATGGATTGTAATTTTATCTTTACCAAGAGCTGTCAGGGGACCTCTTTATTTACTTCGTAGGAGCAATAGTACAGAAGATAGCTGGAGAAGGAAAATCCTGGGTACCTCCAGGTAGGCTTGTCAATGAGTCAGATTGAGGGTGGACCTGAAGATGAGTCTGATAAGATTTCAGACAAGAACCTGATTAGAACTATGGAAGCTCAGGCAAATTCAAGCTCTAAGTGTGATTGTTGTTTGAAGATTTAGTGATAATATATCATCGTACAGTACATTCTAAGTTATTGGGATTGTTTACATGAGTGGTTTGGCAGCACACTAGGGACCTGTTTTATAGGCTCATTTAGAGGATTTATGACATTCTAGTAAGCCAGCGCTGTTTATTGCTTTTAATTGCATAATATGACGGAACTTAATGGAAATGGATCAAAACTTTGCTACCGTGAGATTAGCATGACTGCAATCAAATATAATGCTTTGGATAAGGTTATCAGAGGGAATCGGTTCGAACCATTGTGATGTGGGAGAAAGTCCATAATTGGAAGGATTTGAATTTGAATTCCATTTCGGAATCAATATTAGTCCAAATTTGAATTTGTAATTGATTTGAATTTAATTTTAATTAGATTTCTTATTTAGATTAGCTTCTTGTATAGGCTATAAATAAGAGATTTGATTAGGTTCCTATCTTAATTAGCCTCTTATATAGGCTATAAATAAGGGAGTGGATGCCCATTAAGGCTTAAGCTTTTGATGGATGAAGAATAAGTTATTTCTTCTTTGGGTGGTGATGCCCGGGTTCCCCTAGGTGCTGATTCATAGGGTTGGCGGATGACCTTCTTGGTAGTGATTCTTGGAGGACGTCCAACATCATATTGCCAATGAAGTGTGCTCAGGTATTATTAGGAAACCCATTGCAAGTTTATTTAGGGAAGCTAAACTCTCAATCTTGCTCATTTGAGTCTTCAAGTATTGTAGCATCATTTTGGAGTTTTCTTTAATGTGCACTGAGCCTGGCATAATGGTGCAAAGTTACATGTAAGTTTGCCGACATTGTAGGTTGAAGCATACCAAAAAGAGATATATGGCACTACTACGTCTGTAATAGGAATCTTTTGGTTAGTAAGCTTTATTTTCTTTGTCCTTAATTTTTGGATAGTGATCTTTGGAATCATCTAAAATGTTCATGTTAATTGATATGTAACTCGTGCATTAACTATTTCACTGTGATGTGATTGGTTGAGTTTTGTCTACATTGTAGTCTAGTACTCTACAAGTTCTACTCTATGTAAACAATCCTTTAATAGTGAATCTGAGTGTGTGCATTATTTTTGCTAGGGGCCTGTATGGTCATGCTCATGTGACTTGAACAGTCCATGTTATGTTTATGCTGGATTACAGGTCTCATTCTCATCTTGCACTTCCTGTCCCTGCTTTGAGCTGCCATGCACATGTTTCTTTCTTTTGTTGTGGTACATCGCTTTGTCTGACATGTCTTCTTGTCTTAGCAGAATGGAATGCTGTTTGTGTTTGACATACGTCAAACTGCAAGGCATGTAGCCGCCATAGAAGGTTTGTCCAAGCAACCAATCCATACAATCCACTCCATTGTGCAGAATGGTAGCACGAGGAAGGTTCTTACTGCTTCCTCTTCGGGCCCATGCATTTGGGATACTGGTGATAGTGGAGAAAGGTCAGTGAGGCACATCACTTATGCATGTGAACTCATTCTTAAATCGCAATCAATCGCATTTTTTATGAGGCTGGAGCTGGGCTTCAAGATTGATTCACTTTATAACTGTTGTCAAATTCATTACTATTCTGTTGCTTGTTTAAATATCTAGTAAATACTTTACCGTATGTTTATTATATGCTATCTAGATTCAGTAGACTGGGATAAGCAGTATAGTATGATATTAAGTATTGCAGATCATAGTGGTTAAGCACATCATGCCCTCACAGTTTCTTCGATGTCTCTTGTTTCTAAATTATTTAGCACTTTTCTTAATTATGATTGCATGGATATTGCAAATTTTGTTTCCAAATTACTTTTCTTGCTGTCAGCAAATAAATCAAGGTTTGACAGTTTGTTAAGTGCAGAAATATATAATAACCACTAGAAAAATACTGATTTGATTTGATTTGATTTGCTTTTGACAGCTCCATTATGTTTTTGATTACTCTCTGAATCTTATGTTGGTTCTACTTTTGATGCTATCGATTAATTGGTTCAAATAAGGGTGAGTATGGCAGGAAATTTGTGTTTATGCAACTTTTTATGATCTTTTCGTTTTGTTACCAATGTCTGCATCTATTGTTGGTCAATAAGCATCAGAACTGGCTGATCCTTTGTAAGACTCCCTGGCCAACAAAATAAAGTTACTGTTTTGTATCTGTCTAGTTGATCAAGTATGATAGGTGTAGAGAAGAATTAGGTGTGTCCTGGATTCATAAAAACTATGTAACTTTATGATGCATTTCTGATTATGCAGGATTCCTCTCAGTAGAGAATGGTGATTTCATATGAAAGAATTTAAATCCTTTAAGAAATTTTGAGAATCTGATATCTTTTCTTCTGTTACATATGTCCCCTCGGATTCCTTGGACTTGTAAAAATTGCCTTGATATTTAAATCTTCAATATGGAGATACTGTTTGGGACATGCTCCCTTAAGGTAAGGAACTAAGGATGGTTCGAAGTTTAGTATATCGGTTCCTTCTATGAGATGGATATTTTATGGAGTTCCATGTACCTCTGGACCATTCGATGGAGAATGCTTTTGAGTTCTTGTATAGAAGTGTCATAAAATGTATAGTGACACAATTTGAAGCATACATACTCATCTATTTTTGCATAATTAAACTTTTAGTTGTTTATGGGAATTTTATTTTGTATTATGCTTTACACAGTACATAATTACTCATCATCTTTTCTTCTGTTTGATGTGAATCCTCAGTAATTTACTAAGTTAACATGCAATGATAAATGCACCATGCAGTGCAAATATATCGAAAGAACTTGTTTGCTGGAGTCAGGCAAGAGATTTTTTGTGCCTTTTCAGTTTTAATGATTCCTAATGATCAAGAGAATGGGAAGATATATTTAGTTCAAGATTTCATAGATAGGCAAGATTTCAAGAGAATGCAAAATGAATACGAACCTGCCCGCAAAGAAAATATTTGACAAATTTCAGGATTATCGTAGTTATGATTACATGAGTACCGAACCCTTTTTTTTATAATATGCAGCTGATTTATTTAACATTCTTAAGAATAGATTTTTGATGCTCGGAATACCAAGATAACATTACTTTATAAAAAGAATCAAGTTGAGAGCAGTAACTGTATCTTTTAGTATCATTCAATCCACTCTTTGATCCATCTTATAAGGTAACCTAGGGATTCAGTTTCTAAATAGACCATAATATGCGCTCTCTGCCTAAACGATTGCTGCAACTTAGGAATGGCACTTTCATGGCAAGCTTGGCAAATTATGGTTATGCTCCACCTCAGGAGAACCCTCTGTCCCCAATAAGTGCAGTTTTGCTCCGAAGAGAAGCCTATGTGAGCATTATACTCGTTGAATTCTTTTCGCTTTATTTCAATACCTTGTGCTCAGCATTAGGTGATCAAACAATATGAACTATATGTATGTTATTAAGAGTGGGATACCTATAATTCCAAGTAAAACAACTAATTAATTATGGTATTTAAATCAAGATGATTCAATGATGTCTTTTTAGATTTAATCTTCTCATGCTGAGATGATCTAACTAGTTTGTGCTTTTATTTGGATTACTCAAAATTTACTTGCAAGCAATAATACTCTGCAATTGTTCTTGGAAGAGAATACCGATGTGTATTAGCAATCCAAACTTGAAACATTTTGTTGACTGTCACGTGGCATCTACTTGTAGACTAATCGCATTTCTTAACCTGTGTGTTGCTGCAGGCCAAGCTTGATCCCTGGACTGGGAAATTATGGCATATGCATATCACTTGCATGCAGTACTTCTGGTGATGACTTAGTAGCTTCATTTCGCCCTAAAGTCGAGCTCTCGAATGATGCCATGACCTCTCAAACTTCATTGTCACCTTCACCTCCAGTTTCTGGATCTGGGAAGTTGGGAACCCATGTTATGATCAAGAAGTTTGGTGGCCTATATTATGAACCATGTTATAGCTGTCATGGTCATGTGAGCGAGGTTCGGATGTCAAAAGCTGCAGTTATAAGTACAGGACTTACTGGCCCATTGTTTGCCTGTGGGGATGAAGCTTCAAGGGGAGTTACCATCCGGGACTTGCCATCATTTCTGGTTTGTAATGGTCTCAAACCACATCAGAGCCCCATTCTTGATCTTAAGTATTCTTGCGTAGAAGCCTCTGGCCTCCTTGGCTGCATAAGCGAGGATAGGTTTCAGCTTTACACTGGTCCTTGATATCTTTCTTATGTTCTGTTCTATGGATACGCGTCTTCCAAATTCTGTAACTATGTAAATTGGGGAACACCTTCGCCTCCAGGGTGGAGGTTTACAGTGGTTTTAGAAACCAAACTATTCTTAGTGATTACAAATTTGTCACAGGCTAAAAGAAATCCGGAGCCCTCAAAGTTAGTCACTGTTGATAAAAGCTCTGTTGAAGCAAAAATCTGAGGTAGCCATAATTTTTTTGGCTCAAAGCATTGTATCATATAATTCAATCCATGCGTTTTGATGGTTCTATCTTTTGAATCGAATACCTTTTTTACATGTTCCTCGGATGTGTAATGTTGCATAGCAGACCACATTGCTCGTAGTTTTTTTATTGTACAATCAAATGCTTGCTATATTGTTCACTTAATAATATGGGTACCATATAGACCAAGGACTTGGACTTCTGCTACTCCTTTTCCATCACATACATAAGAGTACTCACCTTATCCATTGCTCCCAATCTAACCACTTCCAACCTTACAGAAGTATATAATAGAGTACCTCAAACGCCTCAACTACTAGCTACAAGTAGAGGGCGGCTTTGTACCAGGAAAAGAACAACACATAGGACCACCTCTTCCTCTTTTAGATGAGGAGAAGAATACTATAATAGAAGCAAGGAGACGCTCTCTTTAGCACTCTGGTGTGAGGGAATGGTCCCTCGTGAAGTCCTTGCAGTAGTCATAGACCATGTAGTTGCTCTGGGCCCATTGCATCGCCGCCTGCTGCTGCGCGCTGAGCCCGGAGCCGGACGGCGACGATGGTGCCGGGCGGCATTCTGCCGAAGCAAAGGCCGAGCACCCTTCGATGATGAACTTAGTGAACCTAGCAACAAATGGCTCATACCGGTAGTCTGCCTTGTACCGGCCGTCGTCGGTCGCCCACGCCGATGCGTCCCAGATCGAGCCGTAGGCCCACATTGGCCTCATCGGAAATGTAGCTTCACTCTTCGTGGCGTACCGCCGTATCGGCACGTCGTCGACGAAGAATCTGTACATGTATACTATGCCATTGATCATTGATGTAATCACAGTCACATTCCTAGCTTTTAGCCAGCCTACTGTTCACTCTGATGATGTTCACGTTACAAGATTCACAACCAACTTATGCTATCAAACTAGTCAAGAAAAAGGACATACAACCTACCGGTAGTGTTTGTATGCAGTCAATATAATCCAAACAAAGTCCTGTAAGGCTGTACCTATCCACTGCTCATACCTATCATGTGCATGGCTTTACCCATGTTGCATTGACTACTAAAACAGGTGTCTCATTCCCAATACTCTGTTTTATGACTCCCTTGTTTCTCACTCCAAACATACCATGAACTAATATTGGCTATGAATCTTATGATCAAGTAAGTTTATATGAACACTTACACTATTTCATCAGAGTTCCATAGGATTCCATAGCTATGGAAATTGGCAGTTGGGTCGAACCAGAGGTGGAACCTCATCTCCCTACCAATGACCCTTCCATCTCCACTCCCCCTCACGTATACATTTGTTTGCAGAGTGTATGGCTCCCCTGTCGTCCTCCCCAGGAGCTCGATGTCCACCTCGTCGTGAAACCCCGGATGCGCTTCACTATTAGAGAGCTATCAAAGATGCAGCAATGGTGATCAGCCAATATGCTTGCCATTCTAATGTTTATCACAGAATGTTTCAATCAAGCTACGTAACTTGCACGTATATATATATGAAGAACTAACTCACATAGAAGGCAGTGTTCACTCCAGCAGTGTAGCCAGTCTGCAGCTTAATCGAAGCCGCAAAGTATCCGTTTCGGAACGGGCGAATTGACTTGAATCCACTCCCTGTTTTTTTGTAATTTCAAGAATTAGTCAGAAAGCTGATAAGCAATCCATAGTTGTTTTAGAGATATAGTACTGATTAATGATCAGAGTGATGGATCAACCTGAGTTCTTATCAAGCCAGATGGTCACTGAGGACTGATCTTGAGAAAGAACCTGGTGCTGAGGACCCCATAAGTTGTTGTAGACCTGATGGAATGTAAGAGGCCTGAACTTGGAGCTTAGGTAGTAACCAGGAGAAGGCTGAGCATCGGTAGAGTGGAGCATGAAGAAGAAGAGGAGGAGAGAGAGGAGGGGAGCCATGTAGGCCAATGATAAGAAGGGTAGCATCACTAGGTGGGCTATATTTAAGAGGAGAAGACAGGAGTGAGATAGGGTATGGAGGAGGTACTGATGGTATATAAATAGGAAGATAGGAGTGCCCATATATATATATAAAACTTGTGATATATGTGAGAGTGATGAGAAAGGTTGATGGGGAGTTATGAATAAGCCTTAATTGTTGGGTAGAAATATTTGAAGTAATTATAGAATCTCTTTGCTTACATGCATGTCTCATTTCTTGGGTTAAATTGGTCAAAGTTTCATTGTAGCTAGGATATGTGTGGACTATTTAAAGTAAAAAAAGAGAGGATGGGGGTATCATACTATCATGTGTAGAGTTTGATGAAGGGAATGGGTGCAGCTTGTTTGGGTGTGGCCTTCTGTAATATAATCCAATTCAACTTGTTGGTCAAGTGCTTCTGCTTGACTGCAGCATGCTCAATCATTGGAGTGCGTCTTGGCTTTATTTCTATGATTGTAATGGTAAAACTTAATAATAACAACAATTGTAGAAAAAATTCACTTGAGGTAAATGAATTAATCATGCATTTATATCATTTTTATGAGTAAGATGTGAATAATTTGTAAGACTATATTTAGGAATGGTAATGGGGCGGCCGGTCCCCGCCCCAAAAATATTTACCTCACCTCATCCCTGCCATGTTTACATTTTCCCATCCATTCCCCGCCCGCTTCTTCCTCACATCATTTGGGATTTTCTCATTTTCATAAAAAAAAAATTAAAGACATTGACAATTTCAAGCACAAATTTGTCAAGAATCATGTAGAATAATTCAAAAGCATGTCAGTTCCAGCTTTCAATCGCCACATAGTTTCAAAAAGTTTTAAAATAATAATTTTCCAGCCAACTTCCTAGTGTTCCCACTAAATTAGATCATACCAATTACAAAATATAAAATATGAACCCCAAAATCAAAACAAATTTACTCTATCTAGGATATGCTCAAAATTTTAATTAATCAATTCCCATGTCCATAAATGCATCCTGCAAAACAAAAACAAATCAAGTATAAGTGCATGAAGAATATATGCTAATATCGAAACAATCAGAGAATTAGAGAAGCAACATCACGAAATATGATGCAGCATCACTAAATGAAAAAACTTGTCCCACCAAAAAAAGTAAGTGAGAAACATAGGCACAAAACATGTTTTTGTTAGAACCCCATAGTTAATCACTATGTCTTGCTCCTAATGTTAGAAACAATGAATTACAAACCAATCATAAAAAAAACAGAAGTTATAATTGAAATAAGGAATTTAGAATACAACTGCATTTTATCATATCTACCTCATCAATATTAATTTCTTCATAAATAGTCTGGATATGTCCCAACTGTGCTTGTGAAGAACTTTTATTCATATGGAAAAAGACAGAAACTTGTTAAATAAATATAAGTACGTGTAACGAAAAATACAATATAATAAATTTGGTTAGTTACCTTGCCTTTCAGTTGGCATGTCAGCTCACAACCAACTCTGACCGCATATGAATGCCTCCAAAGTCTTTGAATGAAGTTAACTACGATGTGGGTGTTCGTGGATAAAACGTCGATCTCGTTGGGACGGGACCTCTATTTTATTTCCGAGCAAATCATATTTTAATTTCATTTCAGGAAATTGTAGGCACCACACCCCTGGATCTGCCGATCGCAAAGTCGACAGATCCATCATTTACATCCCCGTAGGGAACACCTCCGATTCTAAATCCAAAATAAACATTTTATAATAAAAGAAAAGATCAAAAGAAATGCATCACGTGAGGCTTCAGACCACCTTCATCACCATGCACTCCATTCTAGCCGCAGGGGGCTTCAAATCCGCTGGACTTGGGAGCGTTGTCGTGCAAATGTTTGAGAACAAGATCCGACCTCTGTTGTCGTTGATGAAGTTGGTTTGAAACTGGGGAACACACCAGCTTGAACAGGGGATTACACCGGCTGGAGCTCGAGAACGTCGGCTTAAAGGCTCGAGAGCGCCTGGGTTTGGACTTCGCCGCCTGCGGGGATGTAGCCGGAGCGGAGGAAGTCAGCGACTGGAGTGCAAGGACGTCGGCTGGGAGCTTAGGGACGTTGGCTGGAAGCTTGGAGATGTTCGCTGGAAACAGAGATCAAAACAGGGGAGGTTGTCTTCAAAGCCGCCGGGAGAGAGAGAGACTTGGCTCGATCTCCGTCGCCGGCGAGGAATCAAACTAGAGCAACCTTGCTGGAAGTCTAAGCCGCTGGTAACGAGCAAAAGAGTGAAGCTTGAACCGCAGGATCGACGAGCCTCCTACAGCGTCGACCCAGAGACGCGAGCGTCTCGATGGGTTTCGGCTGTGTTGGCTGGATCTACGTCGTCCGGTGGTGCGCAGCTTGGGAACGTCACCAGAACCTCTTCGTCTTCAACCCTCTTCTTCAGTTTCATCTTCAGCTTCTCCTTCGATTTCTTCAACCAGCTTCTTCTTCAGCCAAGCTTCAACGCCTTCAGCCTTTTTCACCAGCCTTCAGCCCAGCTTAAACCAGCCTTCAGGCGTTCTTCCACCCAGCTTCGACCAGACTTTTCTCAAGGCCATACTCCTCTATTTATAGGCACGAGAGGCGTATGTCCTCACATGGAATGGGATCATGGATCCCTTAATCAAGGGGTATTAATCACGTTAGGATGCTGATCATGGTCTCTAATCAAAGGGATACTGATTGCCTTGATGATGATCCTTTTTATATAAGGATAGCTACCGTGCAGCCCAGCTGTGTTTTGCCATTGATTTTATTATTTATTTATTTATTTTTATATGGTATGGGATGAGTGAGGCTGGTTTATATATATATTTTTCATATATATATGGTATGGACGTGTATAAGGACGACCAACCATGCAGCCCATGGGGATTTGCTGATTTTTTGTTTTTGGCGGATTTTTCTTTTGAAGTTCGAAAATGATGTTCGAATTTCAAATTTACCATGATTTGAATATTTTTCTTATGTCCATTACTGTTTGAATATTTGTCCAACTTTAATAAATCATCTGTGAATATTTATTCACGTTCAGAATATTTATCTGAATCCTGAATATTTACAAGAATTTTACCAAAATATCCTCAGCGGTCCTATATGTTGGACCAAAATATTTTGGAGGGTGGAATGATCGGACTTCGGACAATTGCACCCTGAGGGTGTTAATTGCCCAAGATACCCCTGGGGGCTAGCTGTTACAGTAAAATTACCAGAAGACCCCTGCGTTCATATGGCTTATTTAGGGTGCCGTCAAAGCCATGCAGGGTTGATGTAGAATGTAATAGAAATTCCAGGCCTGTATTTTGGCTCAAATTCCCAATACGCCCTTGGGCGAGTGAAACTACCCAAATGCCCCTGGATGCCATCGAAGTTAGGACAAGCATTTATCGGACATTTCAAATATGTTTTAAGCTTGCTTGAGTCTATCTGATGTTATTTTGGCTCAAACAAACCGTGGATACTGCGACCTTTTGGTCTAGTCAAAATTGATGTCAACAGTGGGCTCACTAATCTGCCTCCAGTACTAAAGGCAGATTCAGATGCAACTGTAGATATTAGGATAGCATAGATATCCTAAGCAATCACTTGTAATGTCGGATAGCTCAAACCAATCATCTTCCTCCAAGCTAATATATTAAAATCTGGACTCCTTGGTAGCACACTCTCATGAGTCTCATCTAAGTAGTGATCAACTCTGATTTCATATCCATAGAGGAAAAGCTCACATTAACAAATAAATCACAATTGAAAAATTCATCTTCAACTTCACCATTTACTGTCATAGGTTGTTGGCTTGAGGAAGACAAAGATGCACATTTTGATTGGTATGTGCATACCAAATTATAACAAATTGCACGAACTCTATCAATCTGATTCAAAGCATCACTGCCATATATGTAAGGGAAATAAAACTCCAATAATTTAAGTTTGTATATAGGATCCAAGATAACAGCCACACCCAATATACCATGAATAATACTCTAATAATTGTCAGATTTTGCCACCATCTTTGCTGCCATTGTTTTGATGATATTATCTGAACAAGTGAGCCACTTAGATAAAGCTATTCTAATCACACAAACATTGGGAAAATAAATATTGGCAGTTGGATATTTTTTCCCAGAGAATAGTTCAGTTACATTGAAGAAAAGCTTCAACCTTCCACATATATCTTTCGCCACATCCCAGTCATTTTCAGTTGGCAAGCAATTATATAAGGGCTCAAGTTGTTTCAATCGAGAAAACACGTCTTTGTACATCAAGGCAACATTAAGCATCAAGTATGTAGAGTTCTATCTGGTTTTACAATCAAGAGATAATGTTTTACTACATGCAATTGATAATTGTTTAGTTGCACTTTCAAATTTCTCAAGCCTTTTTCGTGTTGCTATCCAAAAAGCAACACTTTTTTAAATTTTACTAATTCCTGGACCAATTATCTCCAAATCATATTGAACAATTAAGTTCAATATATGAGCACAACATCATATGGAAAAACATAACATTTAACATAAGTGTATTCTTATCAAGCCTCTCTAACAAATAACCAATCGCAACATTGTTTGTTGAGCAATTATCCACCTGTAGATAGTTTTATATCAACATTCCAATCCAAGAAGCAATCCATCAAACATTTAGAAATAACTTCGCTTGTATGTGGACAATTACATACACAAACCTAAAAAAAATAATGATAAAAATCATATAAGTTTCAAAATTGTATCATTGAAAAAATAATTAAGACACTAATACTTCCAATTTGACACATACAATAAATTGATTTTATTGATAAAAGCTAATAGTAATAATTACTTACAAATAAAAGCACCATAAAAGAAAGTTAAGAGTTTCAAGCTTTATACCTTATAATTTGGCTTTGCATATTCAATTCATTCACAAAATGAGTTGTAATTGCCATGAGGTGTTACAATGAGCTTTATACCTTGTAATAGCTATCCTACTCTTGTAATCTTCCAACAACTTCATTGTTTTTTATTTCTTCACGTCATGTATTTTCAAAATATTGCCCATGATAGTGTTTCTAGTGACCGTTTTGAACAAAGGTTGAATAGTTTGCACAAAACTTTTGAAGCCGATGTGGTCGACTATGCTAAGAGGGTATTCATACAAGATTATCATCTTAACAATTTCTTGCTTTATTTTGGTCAAATACATACTTAGACACTCTAACTTTTCTATCAATCTTACTTTTAGAGCTACTGAGAGCATACCGTCTCATGTCTACTGTCCCCTTGCTAAAACACGTCTTATGATGATTAATTAAGCGTCTTGTCCCATCAGTCGACCTCGCCACGAAGTTTTTTTTTTTTACAATACTTACATATCACTTTAGCCTCCCCATTAATAGTTTTGACATCATAGTGATCTTAGATCCACGATAGCTTTTTCCTTTTTTTTACTTGATTCTTATGTAACCCTATCCTCACTTGATATGTGAGTTGCATTTATTTCTCCAGCATACCCCACAAGTAGTAGCTGAAGGTTGAGAATTGTGATCACCTTCTTGTGAATGGGAAGACATTGCATACCTACAAAAGATATTTGTGATAAAGTAATATATTATTTTCTATCTTTAATGGATGATAAGAAGGCTTAATTAAACTATCAAAGTAAGACTAATAAAAATAAAGTACTGCTCATCGAAATTTGCATATTAAAAAAGTATCCATTAATATATTAAAATGTATTAGGGATCCATCACATGGGATCCTTGGGATGTGAATGTAACAAAAAAATTATGCCAATGGTTTAGTGTTTCTCCTATGTCCTAACTAACTAATATAGAAACCAAATCATCAAATCAAACACTTTAAAATTAAAAGTGGACCTTAGGCTTTTGGATTTGTGGATCCATGAATTTAAAACCTATGTTACAAAGGAATTTGAGAAGATAGAAGATATATCGGAGAGATGAGACATACTTGCAGATTGCAGATGCTACTGTTGATTTGTTACAAGCATACCGATATCATGCCGCCCAAATTACCGATCAGCCTATGTCGATGTCGGATAAGATGAGAGGAGAGGATTGTGGTTTGAGATTTGTGTTTGAATGGGGGTGTCATGTGTGTGAGGTGGGCCAAGTCAAAGCTAAATTTACCTTGACATATCAATACTTTTTAGCGTTTGGATCCTAAATCCAACAGTCAAAGCTAAACTAAATTTATGAAAACATACTTAAAATTATATCTGGGCCGAGTCAAAAGCGAGACTCGTTGATCAAAACCCATCCATGCCTCGTCCCTGTGATTAACCCAGCCCGTTTAATCTGAACTGCCCTGTCAACCCGGCCATTGCTCCATTTTCGCTCCCAAACGGGGCGGGTCAAGCGGGTTATCGGGGAAACCCGGCCCGTTACCATCCCCTAACTATATTAAAAAAAGTCCTACTCTTTCTCTATTAGCCTAAGCTCTGTGACGAGTGATTAGAGTTAATATTATATCATAGATGAGTTCAAGAGTTCAACTATCTCACGTGGTCCTCTTTTTAAATTAAGAGTTCAACTATCTCATGGTCATTAGGACTCTAGCTTAAGCTATTTTAAACTCTTGTCCTGGACTATTAATTAATATAATTTAAATGTTCACCCATCGCACGCGAAATGTTACTAATTAATTAACATTTTATTTTCATACTACAAATATTAATTGATCTACAGAAGCCTAGCCTTACGTTTGCGATAGCAATGGCAAATCACATGAGACATGCAAGCAGAAATGGAGTGTCTGGAGATGTGCTTCAAAGGTACAAGAAACCATATATAGGATTTTAAGTTTGATGGTGTGATTCATGCCAGACAACTCCTCCAATTCCTACCAAAGTGTCGGTTCGGTTGCGCAACAATAAATTTAGATCCAAGGGTGTCAAAAACCTCTGTTCAAACCCTAAAATTATGAAATGGAGTATATATTTATAATAAGACCTTACAATAAGGGACATGCATGAGGTTTTTATAGTATATATAGACATAAGGCCCCTGTTTGGTATTTGGTATGGGGTTAAGGGCCCTCTAACCCCATTCCTATCCTCAAACACTAAAAATAATAATTATTAGTTTATTTTCATTTCACCTACCGTCATTACTCTATTTTTTCTTATCCTCATCCCTTAACCACACCTTTTCTAACTCTATTTCACCTTAACCCAACTTTTTCTAACTCCGTACCAAACTGGCCCAAGAAGATCTAGAGAGAGGTACATTGAAACGTTTTGTCTTCCAACGAGAATAGTCCATGAAACTTTCCCCGAATCTATGAAGGAAAGCGATGCAACAACCTTCTTTAATAATCACTATACCTAACCATATCAGACCTCTCATTTATAAGTCAACATATAAATATACAATAATATACTGTAAATAAACTAGCTACACATTAACTGCTAAAACTTTGCCAAGAAATTCTCTATTTTTTGTTTGGATATATGTACGTGATTATATGTGAGTAATTGGCTAACACTTCTAATTTTACCTTTCCTCCCATTTATAAATCTTAGAACTAACAATATATACCATTTACAGGAATTTTATAGGTCTTTGATCTCTATCAGCGTACTGTTTTAGATATGGTATTAGAGATCGATCCCTTGCAACTACGTACACCAACAGCGATCCAAGTTTGACATGCGAGCTAGATATAAATGATGCATAGTTGATAAGATTTAGACTTTTTGTTACGCTGATCACGTCAATCAATCAATCGAATTATATTTATACATGCATGAACGCCTCCAAAGTGTGGACAAAAAGGGAGGGGCGGGGTCCGAAGCAGCCTTCCATGATGTTGCATGGATGATGACGTGGCCCTCATTGGCCGACAACTATTGTTATTCTCAGGGTGTGTTTGGCGATCCTAAATATGATAAATGAGAGGGATCTGAATGAATCTGGTGATTCTAATATTTACATATTTTGATGTTTGATCGGTCTGTATTGAAATATTCAAAGAAAAGAGAAGGAAACACAGACATGACCAAGCCAATTAACTTTAAATCCAAAAGAGAATAATCTAGTTTCTTATTAAATTAATCAATCACGCTAATTAGTTGCAAGTGAACAGGGTCACCTTCAAGTGGAACGATGGCGTCCGCTCGTTTTGAGCGGACGGACGCCGATATTCAACAATTTCGGAGTCGGCAGAATCAACGATCCCGATCATTCCAATCTTTCGCGTCCTGGCCAAACGAGGGAATCAAGTGACTGCGGAGCGCGCGCTTCCACTCATTCCCGCGATTCCAGTCGCGCCAAACGCCCGACATCTCCGTACGCAGCCCAAGAAAGAATACAAGAAGCCTTTATTGGGTAGGTTGCTGGTTGGTTGGTCCTCTGTCGGCTAATGATAAGTTCAAAGATCGATCTCATACTAACTATTCATTAGTGGCGATGTCGTTTCAAAAGGACTACTCTTTCTCTCATCTCATCAATCAATGTGATATCATATCAGAATTCAGAAAAGAAGAGATGAATGAGAGAGAGTGAGAGAGAAGCAAACGAGGAACATGATGCATGCATGCAGGGAGGAGGGTTACCAGGAGTTGGTCTGTTTACGTTCAACTCGATCTCTTCTGGCCTCCTCCTCCAGACATTGACAGAGGTGCTGTATTCTGGCTATATAATAGAGAGTAAGCTCATTAATGACTAGAATAAGCTCTATTTTTCGGTGAGACTATATAATAATGTATGTATATATAATTAATATATTATATTATATGTGAAATGTTGATCGAGCTCGACTCGCAAGCTTTCCAGCCGAGCCTAAGATTTGTTTGAGTTTGAGCTTGAATTATAAAAATTCGAGTCTTACTTTACTTATAAGTTGGAGCTTGAGCCCGAACACCCATAGGGAGGCCTGGGGGGCTTTCTTTGGGCCGGAACCCATACCTTGATCTGATTTGGGCTAAGATACTCGGATCGGAGCCCAACTACTCTAACGATCTAGGTGGGATCGAGCCAGCCCTCGGGACTCGCGCTTCCCAGCTGGATCAGGCCCAGAACTGGCTCTACTAATGATGCTATTTGGTTGGGTAAGCCGAATTATTCGCTTATTGGGCTTTTGATTCTATTGGGCTTCTCGTAGGATATTACTCGGCCTTTGCATCCATTACCGCGACATCAGTGGATAAGCGTCATTAAGCGACAGTCTAACAATTGACGTCACCTATCCCGCGGATAATTGTAACTAAAGACGAGACCCCACAAAACTCCCGGCACGAATCACGATGCTAGTGTATTTGTCGCGGTGGACCCCTTCTCATTGGTCCAAGGACGTGCCGCGTGTGCTTGCAAGTTTACTTATAATAAAACTCATCTCCCAAAGTAGTATCCACGGGACCGACCGAGGAGTGGCGAACTGGCGATGGCGAGGATAAATAAATAAAGTCTTTTGTCGACCTGGTCTTCTCCTACGCCGTTTCCCCTACCTCGAGGACATCCCTTCCGAGAAAGAGGTTCGGATTCCAACCTCTCTTCTTCATCACCTTTTCCAATCGATCTTATTCTATGTCTCGTTACTGTTGTTATTGATGTGGGAAGCGATAAGGTTTTGATTTCTTGATTGCATCTTGATCTCCGGACGTGGTGGAATTTGGTAGATCGATGCCCTTATTGTTTGAATTTGTGGCTAATTTTTTTTTTTTTTTTTATGGGTATGATTACTTGGGGGTTTGTAGTGGATACTGCGGTGACAATTGGAATGTATAGTTTACGAGCCTTTGTTTGGCCTTTGCCTGATCATATTCCGTGGAGGAATGGGATTTGGTGATTGGTAAGTGATTAGACCGTGATAGTCGATGGGCATATTTGATAACCTAAATTTATTTGGTGTGAAAATCTTTATCTGCAAAATATATCGGGGTTTTCTTCTAGTTACCCATGTTAGAATATGGTGGTAGGTGAGTGCTTAGACCAAGATGATTGATTGGTATTATTTGGTGCAACATGCGTGTTCAAAAAATTGGTGAGATTACCTACGATGATCCATGTGGTCGAACTAGGGCCGAATGTTGCTCTTGGTTAGTAGGGTGTGCTCTTCTTGGTTTAAATCTATGCCTTGAAGATAAATGCATCTCTCCTCATCAATTAGTATGGAGGGTCGCTTGCAAGTAGCTTCAAAGATGGACTAAGAAGGGAGGCCTTTCTGGCAGATAGCCTCCAAGAATTTTTGGCAAGTCCCTTCGCCACAAGTTATCGTCAAGAACTTACCATAAGTAGAAATTGGCATTAGGTTGGCACTTGATCATACAATTTGTTTGTTTCCTTATGGAGCAATTTGTTTCAGCATTGTGCTACTAATCATCTCATATTGTTGAGGTAATGCTTTTTGATTGATGGTGACGATGATGATGCAACTTTTTGGAAAAAATGATCAATTCATCGATACACGTTTCTTACAGAGATATTTTAAGCATCAATGTAGATTACTTTGGCACGATTTTCAGTATAATGTCCCCCTCCATTCACGAAGACAACATAAACTAGCCAATTTCTTACCTAATCAAGTAAGAAAGACCAAACATGCAAGATGCTTCACTGCTTTGATACTACAGACATTTATGCACCAGCACTAAGCGGAATCAATGTATTGGCTCTTAGACTCTTTCCTCATGCTAGAATTGTTTTAATATAGCAATCAAATTCCTATCATGTCTATGCTGAAGTGCATTGTATGACTGAGATCTACTACAAGGCCGTAAAATTTTGTCGAAATAACTAGTTGTCCTTCTCCTATATGTGGTTATTCTCCTTCAACGAAACTTTTAATGTCACTGCTATTATGAATCATACAAAGAATTTAATATTTATTGTGGTTGGGAAAAAAAAATCGTGCTTGTTATCGTTATTGTGGAATTAATATCTGTGTGCTAGACATTTTGTGATAATGGCTTTTTTCTCTTGGCACTTGATGGTTATATGTGGAGTCAGAATTGGGACTTTCACATTGCTTTCACCAACCTGGAGAAAAGAGACGGTGGAGCATCATTTTCGATAAGTAGTGAAAATTAGGATTGAAGATGTAGAACAGCAGAAGCTGTGGTGAGATATGATATAAAATCTGATTCTTGTTTGGAGTTGGCCCATATTGAAGCCTGGACCAACTTTTGTCTCTTTGCACTCACCTTGATAGATCTAGAAGTAGCATTGGGGAGGATGCTCTTGCTAACATTGTTCGATGATTTGAAGAGTTGTAGTGTTGCAATGAATATATGTTTTGCAAATAAGAATCTTAAAAGCAGCAGTATAAGCTAGCTTAGACTGCAGAATGCATTTTCCTTTGATGATGAATGGATGATTTCTTTGAACATTGCTTAGACAGAAGTTAAAACATGCATGTTAAATAAGTTAGATTCATATGAAAGAATGGTGAAATGAGATCACAATGGTTGAGTTATCTTTAATTGAAATTTATGTGGATTGAAGATCGTTGCTTGTGCCACTTTGAACTCATTATGCAAGCCTTGGGGAGGTTGACAATGTTGTATGGGCGAAGGGAGGATGTGCGACACACAAATATATAAGATAGATTTATACTTTGAGGTAAATGTTGTTTTATTAAATATCAGATATGTATCAAGTAAGGGGATAGCAGACATGGGATTGAGAAATAAATCATTTAGAGTGCCGTGGGAAAAGTTTTGATCTTTGTATAAATTTTTATTTTTGGACCTTCTGATAGTAATGTCCATTAATTATCGTTGTTTTTTCATCTTTTTTTCGTGTCTGATACGCAGTATGCTTATCCTTGTATATTTTCCTCCTTGTCTGACTTCACGTGAATTTCTAACCCTGATAATTATCTTCTGATGTCTATGCCTTATATCGTGCTTGAGATTTTACTGTTCTAATGTGACAGGAATAGGAGCTTGCGAGTTGGTTAGTGATGAAAAGTGTGATATTCATCCCGGATACATGTAGATAATCTTTTTTATTGCCACCCTGCCATGCTAGATGAACACTCTTGCTTAAGATACTTTCTCGCATCCTTTATGGGGTAGGTGCTTTACTAGCTTTGAATAGTGCTCTATAAAATAGATGGGGGAATTGGGCTTTCTGCTACTTTTCCAAATTTAATTTACACATGAACTGAAGTCTCTACTTTTTGAGCAGTGTGTGGAAGATATAGGCTCATTTTCTATATCCTTGTTCAGAGCAGTTGTTGTGTTGGTGGTTTAGCGAAACTCCAGTCGATATCAAGTACATCATTTACAGATAACAAAAAGAGGAAGATTGACCAGTTATCAAGCAGCAGGAAAAGGCAATGGTTATCAACTCCAGAGGCAATGGAAAACAGTGTTAGCATATCTCACTCCATAGAAACACACATATCAATAGCTCCGACTATTCTAAGTGAAGAGAACAAGTCAGCTGCGGAAAATGTGGCCAATTGCTCCTTTACCAACCATGGTTAGTCTTTCATGGAATGTTTGTATTAAGTGCCGGATTTTGAGTTATGCAATTATCAATTTGTTTCCATATAAATATTATCCACCCATTTCATGATTACAATGATTGAGCAAATGCTTGTATTTTCTATACTCATATTTTTGTTATATCATGTTGGTTTTATGTTTCTGATGTGGGAGCAAGTTCCATAGCTAGAAGGAATTCAAATTTGATTTGATTTGATTTCTTAATATTGGTTTCTTATTTGGGTTGATTTGTTAGGATTTGAAATCAAATTTGATTTGATTTCTTAGGATTAGTTTCTTATTTGGGTTGATTTGTTAGGATTTGGGTTGATGTTTGTTTAGATTTCCTATTATGGTTAGCCTCTTGAAAAGGCTATAAAGGCTATAAATAAGGGATTTGTATGCCCATTAAAAAAAAGATGATGAATGAAAATTGAAGAGAAGCCTCTTCTCCTTTGGGTGGTGATGCCCAAGGCTCCCCTAGGTGGTGATTTCTAGGGTCGGAGGATGACTTTTCAGGTGGTGATTCTTGGAGGTCATCCTACATCAGTTTCTCTACCTGTTAATGGTTTCTGTCTTATGGTATGCATCACAACATTCGTATCTGTAGCTTGTATGCAGTTTTGTAGTTCTGATTTTAAGTCGCTTTTAAACCGGAGGTGAGTGGTGGTCCTTCTTTTTCGCCAGCGAACCTGTGCTCACTGCTTCGAGGGGGTTTTGGGACACGGGGGTTGGTACTTGTTTAGGTGAAGTAGGTGTTGGACGCCAACTTTCCTTTGATTCATTTCCGTAATGAAGTGAAGTTGGTGTCCAACACCAGCCACTTTAAAGGAAAACAATATAACCATTTCGAGTAAAATGCTGATATCAAACATATATTTTCAGGTTGTTTCTTGATTCCAAAACTACCCTAGACACTTGTGTGCCATGGTACGGGATATCTTTCATTTCGATATTCTCTTGTAACGGTATGTTTCAGGCGGCAGAGATTGTGCCTCCTAGCATTTGAAACCGTGATGGACTTATTGCCATAATTGATGTGCCTTTTCTTTTTGACAAAAGAATCTGGTAGAGGAATTGAAGTGAAATAAGAAGGTTACAAACTATTTGTAATGCAAGAGGGATGATTATATGGTGAGACATGAGCATCTAATATGATAGGAGAACCGAAGTGAAAGAAAACATACATACAAGAAGATAAATTGTCATACATTCATTAAATTTTCAAGCAACATAAGCATTTAGTAGAATTTGTGTCCTCGATGATTATTTGGCACTCTTTATCCATGGACATAGTACACCCCTTCACCTTGAGACGGAGGCAAAACATGCTTTAAGCATGTCCCCAAACCTACCACTGTGGTTTTTGTTGGGTGCCAATAATCTTGCTTGTATATAAGATTCATGGTGCTACATGTTATACAACCATTCGAAAAGGTGGCATTGGTGCTATAGGCTTGCCATTGCAAACTAAGACCAATATCGTCATAGAGTAAATCTATTAAAGTGGATCACTATGGTACTCTATAGTGTTCTTACTTGATGTAGAGTAACTTAGTTCTGACCTAGCTTTAAGAAACAAAAACATTTAAGCCAAGGCCTTGCATGAATTAATTCCAGACAAGGACTCAGGCTTTGCAGCCTAAAAGCCAATCTTCAGCAGCTGAGCCGAACTGGACAGCACGGCTTAAGATGGGTGCTCCAAATTTGAGGATCCATCAGGCTTGTTTTAGGAGCATGTTGAAGTAATTGAAACTTAATGTGAGAGGGTTTTCATGCTAGAGAAGCTTTATGCACCTGTAAAACCCCCAAGAAAAACCTGACCTTTGAGGAGAAAGCGAAACAAGTGTCTGGAGTCTAGAGGACATGAAAAGTCACATAAACGACTTTCCAAAAACCTGAAGATCCATTAACACCATAATGGACTCAAAATATTTCACAGCAAGGTGGCCATATAGATGCTAGAGGAGATGATATGTGTGGTCAATGTCATTATAATAAAATAGGGCCTAGAGTATTGGCCTGTGAACTTATATATATAGTAGTATAGTACTACTCCAGCACATCTCATAATATCCTACATCTATTGTAAAGGAAAAAATGTGATATCCTACACTACAGACTCGATTTATAATTTTGCTGGAGTCTGAGATATAAAAGGGTCATGTTAATTCATGGATATTTGATCGTTTAATTTCTGTGTTTCTTTTATTGTTCTTTTTATTGTATATGTAGCCCTTTTATAATAGCTTCGCTGTATCTTATTATTGTATTATATAGGCCCTCTATGAAACTAAGAAACTTCTGGCCACATTGCATCAGTTTACTTTGAAGGGAATGGACCATCTAGACATGTCATGCTTGCCATAATGCAATCTGAAATGTTGACACTAGTACACTTGCTTAGGTGTTCGGAGTACACACTGTTCCTATACATTACCTGTTTCATGATATGTATGATTTTATTCCTGTATAGGTGTAATCTTCTTTAGTACTTGAAAGTGGGATTTTATCACTCTCAAGTGCATTATGCAAGATATATTCTTTGTAGGCGCTATAGCTTGGCATGAGAAAAGAAAAGAGTGGGTTGGAGATCAGTCGAAAAGACCCAATAGACAACCAAGAGAACAAATAATAAGGTAAGCCATACTAATCTTTGGCCTACATTTATAACAACATCAAATGCACGTTTTCATCTCTTCTTCTACTTGTTTTGGAGATAGAGATGAAGTATATTTATCTCTTCTTCATAGTTACGGCGTTATTGTTAGCTAACTGCATTTTCTTATCATGCTTGAATAGTATAGATCATATATCCAATTGGATGAAGATCATCTGCATCAGTAATATATCTTTCCTGATTTTTTCTATCAAAGGCCACATCCTTTTCTAGTTCAGAACCTTCTTCAGGAATTACATTCACGTTTCCTGGCTTCTTTAGCCAAATCTGAGTTAATCTTCACAGGATTATGAAGATTAATATTACTTGGCAGCTGGCCAGTAACAAGTCCAACTATGAGCTCTTTAGTAGACAATCACTCGTAAGATATGCTGTTCACTACACTCCCCCCTTGGGATGCTCTATATATCTTGCCAGAATTCCAGTTCCCCCTTTTGATTGTTGATGTTCAACTTGACGTAAACTCGACTAGTTTATTTCCTTCAGAAATGTGTTAGGAGAATCTAACTCGCAAATCTGGCCTCTAGCAGCCCAAGAATATGTAATATGGGGAACATTCTAATTGTGGTTATAAGCTGGTGTGCGAACTTAATTTGGTTCTTGTGACGTGGTAGGCAAATTCTTAACATTCCATCTAAAGAAAAGACTAATTGGATGTGTTGCATTGTAGCTTCTCCCATATGGTTTGGTGTCGTAAATGCCTGACACAACAAGCCAAACAATGTGTGATGTACACAATCTTTTTTTAGGTTTCCTGATGCCGCTCCAACTTCAATAATCACCACCTGAAGTTGACGACGATGCCTAGGAATCACCTCCTAGGGTTTTCTTTGAAATCACCACCAAAGAAGGAAGAAACAAAAGCTTTTTTTAATCTAAAAAATCATCCCCCGTAAAGGTGCAGGGGCTCATATATATAGATGAAATAGAACTGACTCAACGTAAGAGGCTACTACAATCCAGACTCGGTACAAGAACTCAACCAACTGAACTAAGACAACCAACTGGAATGAAATAAGCAAATAAGACTCGAACCAATAAATAACAATACTCGACCCAGCAAATAGACTCAATTTTCATCCATTCACAAGCTCATTGGTGGACCTCTCCATCGGTGGCGGAAGTAAACGCGGTCGAATCGGCATCTAGTATCCTCACCAACTCCCCCGGGGTTGGGAAAACTCGACCCTGTCGAGTGATGATGTGGACGACAGTCATATGCATCCAACAAATCTGGGTCCAATTGCTGCAACTCTTCTCTATCAATCAAGGTACAATCGGACTATGGACGACCTCGCCAGCGAACTAGGATTCGCTGAATACCCCCATCTCTTGTAGATTCAAGTTCATCATCAATGATAGCATGAATACGTTCTTTTCATGCCGGTGAAGGAGTGGGTGCTAAAGGCTCAGGTGAAAATATAGGTAGTGGATTGTTGGTGGGAGTGGCAAAAGGATCATCTGGAATAGGCACGGGTGTAGTGTAGGCAACAAGATCTTCAATATTAAAAGTAGAACTGATCCCATAGTCTGAAGGTAGATCAATAACATATGCATTCGATCCAACCCTCTGCAACACTCTAAATGATCCGGCACTACGAGATTGCAGTTTCGTAATAATTCCAGGCGAGAATCGTTCTAGCCTAAGACGGATGATGACCATATCCCCTACTTGGAATTCTTTAGCTCGTCTGTGTAAATAAGCTCGAGCTTTATAACGAACATTGCTCGCCTCTATCTTTTTACTGATCATGTGATGTGTGAATGCTTCTACAGACTCTGATATTCTAGTATGCAATGAGGATGTGGGAAGGAGATCTAAAGGCTTCATAGGAGAAAAACCATGCACAACTTGAAAAGGACTCATGCCTAATGTCCTATTAAAAGAAAATTGTGCAATAGGCATAATGGAATCCCAGTTTCGCTTATCGCCTACTGAACATCGCAAAAGATTACCCAGGCTTCGATTGACCACCTTTGTTTGACCATCTGTTTGTGGATGATAAGCTGAGTTTCGTGCTTAGCTTGTGCCACAAAGTTTTCCAAAAATAACTCATAAATCGAACATCCTTGTTGGACACTATCGATTTTGGGAGGCCATAAAGTTTTACTATCTTAGCATAGAATAGTGTGGCTATCTTGGAAACATCAGAAGTTTTGGAACAAGGAATGAAATGAGCCATCTTAGAAAATCGATCAACCACCACTAATATGGAGTCGTGTTTATGAGCAGTGCGGGGTAGACCTAGCACGAAGTCCATGCTTACATCCTGCTATGGACGATCCGGGACAGGCAGAGGAGTGTAGAGACCTGTGTTTTGTCGCCGCTGTTTGGCCAATTGACAAGTGCGACACTGGCTAACTATCTTGGCAACATCACGTTGCAAGCTGGGCCAGTAAAATTGGCGCTGCACCTCTTCGATAGTCTTATCACGACCAAAATGGCCGGCTAACCCCCCAGCATGTGTTTCCCAGACTAAGAAATCACGAACAGACGTACGTGAAATACAGAGTTTGGTAGCTTTAAACAGAAGCCCATTTTGAAAAGAAAACTCATCAGTTGTATTGGAGGGTCTATCAGTCAAGGTCTTGAATATCTCGCCAAAATCAGGACACAACTCATACTCTTCTTTTAGTTTGTCAAATCCTGTCACATGGACACTCATTATGGATAGAAGATGAACGCGTTGGCTGAGCGCATCAGCTGTCCGATTTTCAACTATAGAATGATGCTTCAAGACAAAAGTGTATTCTTGAAGAATTCAACCCATCAACCTTGTCGAGCATTGAGTTTCTTTTGGGAATTGAGATAGCGCAAAGTTTTGTGATCGGAGTGAAGGATGAACTCCTGTGATAGCAAGTAATGACGCTAGTATCTCAAAGCTTGTACCACCGTGTAAAACTCTTTGTCATATGTCAAATACTTCTGCTTAGCATCATTTAACTTTTCATTGAAATAAGCAATAGGGTGACGTTCCTGAATGAGGACACCACCAATGCCGATACCATAGGCATCACACTCCACTTCAAAGGCTTTTGTGAAGTCCGAGAGGCGCGTCACTGGCGCTTCAGTCATCCTCCTTTTAATGTTTTCAAACGTTTTAGCAACTACTTTTGTCAATTGGAACTCGCCCTTCCTGAGACAATCAGTGATATGAGTCATAATAGTACTGAATCCCTTGATGAAACGACGATAAAAGGTCACCAGTTCGTGAAAACTACGGACCTCGTGAATGTTCTTTGGCCTAGGCCAATCGACTATCGCTTTGATTTTATCGGGTCAGCAGAAACACCTTAGGAAGAAACGACGAAACCTAAGAAGATAACTCTATCTGTGAAGAAGGTGCACTTCTTTCGATTGGCATATAGTTTCTCCTTCTTATAGGGTTTCACAAACTTGGGCTAAATGGTCATGGTGTTTCTCTCTCGTCTTGCTATAAATGAGAATATCATCAAAATAGACGACAAGAAATTTACCCGTGAAAGGTCGGAAGACTTGAGTCATAATCCTCATAAAGGTGCTAGGTGCATTGGACATGCCGAAAGGCATGACCAGCCATTCATATAACCCATCCTTTGTCTTGAAGGCAGTCTTCCACTTGTCTCCTGGACGGATATGGATTTGATGGTAGCCACTCTTTAAGTCGATTTTAGAGAAGATCGTGACACCAGTCATCATATCTAGCATACCAGCTTCAAGAATCATCACATGAAGTTGACGACGACGTTTAGGAATCACCGCCTAGGGTTTTCTTTGGAATCTTCCATCAAAGAAGGAATAAGCAAAAGCTTTTTTTTTAATCTAAAAAATCAGCCCCTGTAAAGGTGCATGGGGCTCATATATATAGATGAAATAGAATTGACTTTGCTTAAGTGGCTACTACAATCCAGACTCACTACAAGAACTCAACCAATTGAACTAAGACAATCAACTGGAATGCAATAAGCAAATAAGTCTCAAACCAGTAAATAACAAAACTCGACCCAACAAATAGACTCAATCAATCCTCATCCATCCAAAAGCTCATTGGTGGACCTCCCCATCGGCGGTGGAAGTAAACGCGGTCGAATCGGCCTCTAGTGTCCGCACCATTTCCTTTAGCTGACAAATTAATCCTCACTCAGCTTTTTTGTTGGATGTGATTCCATTCATTCCATTCAAGCTTCTCTTCTTTGCATGCGTTTATTTTCCATTGATGGATTCCTAAGTTTCACATTTTTTAACAGCTGGTGCACGACTTATGATGATTTACTGTCAACCAATCAACCTTTTCCTCAGCCCATTCTGTTATCTGTAAGTTTATGGTTTCTCTTTTTGAATACAAGCAGCTTTAATTGGCATAAAATTTCTAATTCTTATGGGTTCTCTCTTGGCCAATTGTGCAGGAGATGGTAGACTTCTTAGTTGATATCTGGCATGAAGAAGGGCTCTATGACTAGGCAAGAATAAGTATCACAAAATTTCAGTGGTGCATATTTCTGCTCAAGATTCCCTTCGAAACAGGCCTTGAACAATCTTCATGCAAACATAATTCGAAAACACCTAGCCTGTCTTTTGGATTTAACCGCAAACCATTTGAAATCTCTCACTCATAGAAAGCATGTAGTTGTGTAAGTGCATCGGTTACGCCTCATTGAATTCCAATACGAAGATTCTCTTTCTAGTGTAACCTTATTAATAATAGATGGTGCCTTGCATGCATTCAAGGTGTAAAGAATTCTTGTACATTTTAGACTATCCAAAAGGTTGATGTTTTCTTTTTTTTTTTTCCTTTTCCTTTTTGTTTGGGAAAAACAGGTTGATGCTACCTTACAAGGAATTCTTGTTCATCATCAAGAATCACTTCATCGACATATAGTAAGGGTGGCAATCCGAGTCATGACCCGTGGATTCGACTCGATTCGAAATAAACGGGTTTGGATTTGGTGTAATCGGGTTCGGACTCATGAATAAATGGGTCGGGTCGGGTTGATCCCAACCCGTTTATCTGTTTAAAAATTAAAAACAAAAGAGAGAAAAAACCCTAACCTCATCGCCCCTCTCTTCCTCTCCTCCTCTTTTCAACTCTCTCAACCCTCTCGCTAGCCGCCCTTCTCTTCCTCCTCTGTTCTCCTCTCTCTCCCAACCCTCTCACTAGCCACCCCTCTCTTCCTCTCCTCCTCTGCTCTCCTCTCTCTCTCCCAACCCTCTCGTCGTCCCTCTCTTCCTCCTCCTTTGTTCTCTCTCCCAACCCTCTCGCCGACCCTCTCCTCCTCCTCCTTTGTTCTCCTCTCTCTCTCAGCCCTCTCACCGGTCGCCCCTCTCTTCCTCTCCTCCTATGTTGTCCTCTCTCTCCCAACCCTCTCTTCTGGTCCTCCTCCTATGTTCTCCTCTCTCTCCCAGCCCACTCGCCGCCCACCCCTCTCTTCCTCTCCTTCTCCTCCTCCGTTCTCCTCTCCCAACTCTCTCGCCGATCACCACTGCTGCTATTGGCCATGATCCTGTGAGAATCCAATCCACCCACTCCCCTCGATGAGAGAGTTGAGGGGTGGGGAAGAGAAGAGAGGAACGAGATCTGGGTCTTAGGAGGAGTTGCGACCCCCCCCCCCCCCCCTGTCATATCGATGGTCGGGGTCTTAGGAGGAGTCGTGCAAGGAGGCCAATCGGAGGTGCCAGATCTGGGTCTTAGGAGGAGTCGTGATTTCTCGTTGCCTTCCTCGACCTCCCCGAGGTCACCTTAGCGCCGATGACGAGGCTCACTGACCACAACTGCGACCGACCACGAAGCCCCACCGCTGTCTACGACCGCGACCCCCACCACCGTCTCACCTCCCCACCTCCTCTAAGGCTGACAACCCCGAAGCCCAGCACCAGATTCGATGACGCCCACCAACACCATCAACGCCGCTTGCCCTGCTTGATCGCCCTGTCTTGCCGAGATCTCTACGAGCTCCATCACCCCTCTCGGATCTGGCACCACCACCACTCAATTCCCCGTCTTCGGCCTCCCCGACACTATTTAACACTGGATTTGTGACCCCCTCGCCGTTACGACTCTCTTCCGACAGTTTCTCAGTGAGATCCAGTCGCGGAGCACCGCCTCCTCCCTCTTAAACCTGGGTCGCGGCGGGTCAACCCGACCCGTCTAATAAACGAGTTAGACGGAACCTGACCCGTTTATTAAACGGGTCGGGGTTCAGGTTTGGCCTTTGGATCGAGATATCGGTGTCTGACCTGACTCGTGAACCCGAATTGTCACCCCTAACATATAGCGGTTCCAACCTAGCCAGCTCCTCTTCGGTTACCCTGGAGGACTTAGGCCTCAAACATGCTGCAATAACATAGGTAGCTTTCATAACCCGTCCTTTAGCGCCATCGGAATCAGGGGAAGTAGAAACCCCGATAGCCCCTCTTTGGTTGGCCATAAGGTCCGACGGTCGCGGCATTTTTCAAGCTCTGTTATTAGAAGCTTCGAAGAGCCCCTAAAGTAGGGGGTTGTTCAGCTCTTATAGAAATGTTTAGTCATCCACGCGGGCGGCATCTACTGGACTTGAGAATCAGTCCACATTATCTAGAACTGGATCCTTCGAGAGAGCTTGCGGAAGTTGCAATGAAGAAGACCAAAGAACACCAAAAAAAAAAAAAAAAAAACCCTTATAATATGCGATGTACTTTATTCATATGCCTGGTGTTTTTCAACCATTTCTCGGCCTAAAACTGCAAGTATGCAAACAGCAGCTGATACCCTACATTCTGTCCTCGTTTCTATTTGGAAATTGGAATCGATATTGTTGTGACAATTTATTATCCCCTAGCGGCATTTCTCTGTGTCGAAGGAATCAATAAAAACATGGACTCTCATTCTCTAAAATAGGTCGGGCCGGACTTTTTCCTAATTTGCTATCTTATAAGTTACTAGATGGTGGGTCCGTATTACCTGGCATGACTAACAGCTTGCTCACCCCCACTCTCTCTTTCTCTCCTCTCTTCTTCTATCTTTATAATAACTTACATCACGTCACCACACTATCTTTTTTTTTTTTTTAGTTACAATCTTATGCCACGTGTGTAATTTTATAATTCCGATAATGAGTCATAATCTGAATCTTAAAAATAACTATAATATGATCTTATAAGATAGATAATCCGCATAAATGGTTAGCATTTATGCCACTAAGCCTATTAAACTGGATTTTCCCTGTTTAACCCCTTCTTCTTCTAACTGGTTGTTGAGATTTTTTTGAGAATAATCTCACATTAAAAAAAAAAGGTGAGAATTAGTAGATGTGGCATTGTAAATATTAAAAGGAAAATTGTTTTCCACAATATCATCGACATGTAGCTGACTGTTAGATATAAATATAGCCATTTGGGCGATTGGCAAAATCAATGACAATTTTGTAAATATTGCCAATCGGCTAAAATATACTTCAATATTGACACAGCTGAAGTATTTTGGCCATACTTTTACACCAAGTGTCCAAATTGGTCGATTCTTGAACCATTGGAAAGAGGACGAAAAGATCTACAACTTTCATGTTGACAAGATTTTCAGAATCCATCGTTCATTGTGCCAAATTGGAAGTCGAAGTGACCAGTGGCAAAGTAGTAAATAATGGACGAATTTGTAATGTCATTGACCAACTTTTTTATCGTCCAAAATGGACGATAAAATTCAAATAACTTAGTCCAAATTTCTATCGTCCATATTTGTTAATCGGCCATTAGTGCAGTCTAAGTATTTTGGCCATAACTTTCTCATCCGATGTCCAAATTGGACGTTTCTGGTACCGTTGGAAAGCTAATTTGAAGATCTACAACTTTGATGTTCAGAGGTTTTTTAGATTCCAAGGTTATCATCAGCAAAAATACAGCGGAAGACAAGAGGCGTTGTTTAGTGGCGGTTCCAGAGCAGTTTTAGACCAGTTATGCAGTTTTGGTGGTTTCCACTTTCAAAGCAACAGTTGCAGCAACTGCAGAGTGGTTTCCTGACAGTTTTCAAATCAGTTACCAGAAGCCCTATAAATAGCCAAGAGGAAGAAGAAAAAAAGGCCCCCGCCATCAAAGCAAAACTGCTTTTTATCTTCATATAGTCTTTTTATATTTATTAACAATGTAGCCCTCTAAATTCGGCCCCGGCCACCAAACTTTTTATCATTATGTAACCTTTTAAATTCAGCAATGAAGCATTTTCCTTCCTTTTAATTCCTGCAACGTCCTTCATTTCTAGGAGTAGTGTTACATTAATTTCTTCCATAGGAGTAGAATTATCATATTTTTCTAGGAGTAGTGCTACCATAATTCTTTATTTCTAGGAGTAGATTTAACATAGAATTCCATTTTCCATCCTCCATTTTCCATTTTCCATTTTCCATTATTCCCATTTTCTATTTTCCATCTCCATTTCTCATTTTCCATTATTCCCATTTTCTATTTTCATCAACTCCACCGTCAATCAAAAAATATCTTCTTTGTACACTTCAACACCTCTGATTCGATCATTCGAAGGAGTAGAACTAAAACCACAATCTCCTAATTCTTCGAATGTGAAAATAGATTTTGACCTTGATTTTCGTCCCGGTCAACGGTGATAATTTCTGTTCTAACACTAACTATTATGTGCAAATAACCCTCTCAAATCATTTATCAAAGATTATTTATGTTACATAAAAAGTGTTGAATGCTATATAAAAATAAAAAAATTCTCACGTGGCGATGTTTGATTGGAGGAAACTATTGGGAACAGTTTTGTTACCCCGGGCCAGGTATACGACCATCCGAGCCGTCCGTTGCTGCTCCGCGTCGGTTCTCTTCTTGATTGAGGACGCCCCTTTACTTCCCAGCTTTTTTTAAAGTCTTTCTTTAAAGCATTCGATTTGGGTGCTCTCCATTTCTTCGTCTGGTTCGGATCTCCATAGGGATTTGGTGAAGAGTTAGAGAGAGATCGAGATTGAGATCGATCTCGGATGGAGACGGTGAAGAATCTGCTGAAGCCGAAGCCGACGCCGCAGCAGCAGTTGCGAGATTGGCAGCGGCGGCTCCGCCAGGAGTGCCGCAACATCGAGCGCCAAATCCGAGGCAACGTCTCGTACCCATCTCTTGGATCTCTTTTCTAGGAGGGATCTATGCGATAAGGTGTGGGTAAATTTAGGTGGGTTCTAATTGTTATGGTATGCCATCTCTCAGATGTGGAGAGGGAGGAGAAGAGCGTCCAGAAGGCTATCAAGGAGGCAGCCAAGCGCAGCGACATGGTTTCCGCGAAGGTATGAGTGTTTTCGCTTACCTGGTTTTCTTTTTAAGAGAAATTTGGAAATCTTTCATTGTTTGGCCATGCTGGATTGATCGAGTTGATTTCCGTGCTTTTTTATGACACAATTTTTCTTTTTTTAATCTGCTCTAGAATGCGATGACGACAGAAGATCGATATTTGAAGTTCTTTGAGATTAGAAATTGTTGGCCATTGTTTGGGAGAGGGATAAAAGGACATATCTGTTGGTTTTGCCACTTTAAATTAGCTCATCTGAAAATGTGTAGTCAATTGTCCGTCAATCCATATTGAAACCAGTTGTATTAAATTTGTTTGGCAGATGCTAGTGGAAGAGGTTTAAACATCATAAATCTGATATCTCCATTTTGAGTTCTTCATGTTTCCTTTCTTTTGATGTGTTTGAATGTATAAGTTATCTAAAAACTGCATATTCCTGTTGTTCAAAGTTGAGGCTTTGGAATCTTTGGTGTTGTATCTATGGATTAAGTTCTTGTGTATCTTACCTTGGATCAAGAGTGGGCACTGTGTGAAGCTAACTGCCTGCTGTTACTCTTTACCTTGAGTTCACCCGTTCCTTAAGAATTTCCAAAAGATAGAACATGGAAAAAGAATATCTTCTGGCAAATATGTTTTTGTTATTGAGGGGGTTAACTGCATATGGTGTATGGGTTAAATATTGAACTATCTTGCACCTTAGAGTGCGTCGAATTCAGTTGAGATTTGTTGAAAGATTTTCATAGTGGAATAAATACTAGAAAGCCTAGAGTACACTTTTCTGAAAATCGCCCACAACCAATGTAAAATCACTTCATGAAAAGTTTGAACTAGGAGATTTTTGAGTCTTTTGCTTGAGATTTTAGATCGAGATTTTACCAATGGTGAAGAACAGAAAAGGTATGTTTTGCTTCGATGTGAGGCCTTATAAGTTGTATATTTTTTTGTTAGTGTGAAGCGAGACTTGGGTTTGTTATTTCAACTTTTCTTAAATAATTGGGAAGACAAATCTCATCAAGTTGAAATTGTGGGACTGCTTTATGTATGCATCAACATAAATAATGGTGCATGATACACATAACTGCCACATACACAATGGTGCACATGCATTGATGAATGGATTGTTTTGCTTATCCCATTGTTTTCTGACTTCTATACCTGTTCCATTTCCTCTTTGATATTTCTCTATAATTTTTTTTTCCTTTTGTGTTAAACTTAACCGATGAACTCATTATTTGTTATCTCCTGATGTAGACACTTGCTAAAGAAATTGTGAGATCAAGAAAAGCTGTTGAGCGTCTTTACGAAAATAAGGCGCAGTTGAATTCAGTTACAATGCACCTTGGTGAACTTGTAGGTATGGCTTTATGGCATAATTGGTCAAACACTGAGTATTGGGCCATCTTATTTATATTCGTAACAAATTGTTGGTATGCCAATTTAGGAGTCCAGTTCAATGTATATATATGCAGTTCTACCCCAGATATACATTCGAGGTACATGGACTAGTGAAATAAGCTGGTTCAGCTGAATTGTTATTCTTCTGGAACTAGTAACTGTAATTGGGAAACATAATATTACCTCACTGTTATTACAATTCTGCAATTAGGCTCAAGAAGTTATATTTTTGGACATTTTCTTGAACTTCATGTGCATGTTTCATTCCCTTTTCATTTATCTCTTTTATCCACGTGGAAAATCAAATCCATTTGGTTTGTTCTGATTATCTAAAAGCTCAATTAGATGGTTATAAGTGTAAAATTTTTGCAAGTCAATATTAAAGCATAGTTATTTTTATCATTTATATTCAGGGTTGGTGTTGGTTTAGTTGAGCAATGTTCACTGTCTCATATCACTAGGCATTTTTTCTCGCTAGATAGTTTGATCGAGCTAGAACGTTTCATTTTGTTAGTTGGTCATGACGAATTATGTTATTGTTTTGCTAGTCATTAGCTTTTTGTTGGGTGTCATCAATTGCCTCAAGCAACCAAGATGGTTTACTAATTTTCTTTTTTCTCAGATATGTTGGCCTTTTGATGTGTTAGATACGGCCAGGACAGGAAAAAATTTATGAGTGCTTCAAAACTATAGTCGTTTTTTATTATTCCTAATGGAATTCCTCCCCATATCTCCTGACGATGCTCCTACTACCTTTATCATGTCTAATTGTCTATTGCCTAGTAAGGAGCTGTTTTACTTTTCTTCGATTTGTGCTAACACCAAAATAAATGTTTGGGCGTAAAAACCTGTTCAGTATCCCATAAGAGTACATAAAAGCCTGTTGTCACTATGTCTGTGAAATAGCATAGGTAGCACTCCATAAAGTGCTTAAAGTCTTGATTCCAATAGTTCATTTCTCTTCCATCTACAACCACCAGATATACATTAAGGTATTATTTTTGGCTGTTATACATGATGAACATCAGGAAATTGTTCAACTTTTCAGTGACGCTGTATTTCAGGATTTATAGTTATTTGGTTACTAAATAATTCTTATTATCCTCTTATGCATGCTACTTGACATTCACATATCTTATACTTCCCATCTTTGCAGAAAAAATTAGTTTCTTAATAATATCCGCTGCTTTTGTAATTGAGTTTCAACCCAGTTAAATAAGATAACTATAGTTATTTCTTTTGGCCTCCAGAGAGGACATCGTATTAGATTTTGAACCAGCAATTGAAACTTGATATGTATAGGCTCAAATGTTCTTGGACTTGGTGGAATGAAATTGGGGGATGCATATTTTCTTTCTCTAAAGCATTCTACTCTTCGTCAAGTGTTTGATGGATTCGGGAATGTATGTCTTAATCCATTTTGATTCAAGGTTAGGTAACATGATTTTTTAATTACTACACATAAAAAGCGAAACGATTTGGGAAAGCTACCATAACAAGGGGGGAGAGGAAAATACTCCTATTACTTTGAGCATTTCTGTTTTTCTTCGAAATTTGTAGCTTGTGTTGGTGGGATTCTAGTGAATCATTCCTACATGCTTCTCAGAAATGTTTGATGGATGCTCACTATTGATTGAATCTTCAGCAACTGCCAGAACTGTTGGTCATTTATCCAAGAGTGCTGAGGTCATGAAGCTGGTCAATAATCTTATGAAAGCTCCTGAAGTAGCTGCCACAATGCAGGAATTCAACAAAGAAATGACAAAGGTATATTCATTTGACTTGTTATTTTTCGCCGGTATTCTGTTAGCTTCCTGTCTGATAATTTAGTAATATTAAGTTGAAACTTCGGGTTTCTTGTGGATTCCATTGATTCGGTCATTTAATTATCTCAATTTTGTGGGGTTGAGTGCATTACATCAATTGTAGTCTGTAATGCATCATTTGTATACAGTTGCTTACAAAACATTTTACAAAACTGTCTTCTCATCATTTCGCAATTGCTAGCTTGGATGTGAATAAGCTTTGATATCTTGCACAAAAGCCATTAAGAAGCTATGTTTCCAGAACCACAACCTAATCTATGGTAGATCTTTTTTCCCCCAACTGACTTTGCATTGTTCCTTTAAACCTTATAGCAACAAGATCTTCCTCTTCGATCATTCTTTACAATGATAAGGGTAACCTGGGATTGCTCCCTTGTTGTTTGAACTTCAACTTAATATTCAGTAAGATGTGTTTCTCTAGCTACCGTTGGTTCATGTCAACACTCTATCAAGGATTAATGACAAGCTGACTGTTGACCATGGATATCAGTGTTTTCCATATTGGTCTTATGAGTATGACCTTCTGCCATACCCTGTGACCGCCTCCATTTTATGTCCAAAAGGCCTTGGCTAAATGGTGTCTAGAAAGGTAGTGCCATACTTGTCACTTAATGGTTTTAACAAGTGATACTTAAAACAGAACGTGAAAAATGGGTTGGCAAATATTTGGTAGAAGATGTATTATATTTGACAAAGACAGATCAATAATTGCATAACAGCCATCCTGCTTGGCATTACCCATCCTCAGAAGATATTGGTTAAACAATAGCCTGTGGTTGCTTCATGAACTTGCTTGTAACTGTTGCATACTGTTTTTGCATGTGCCTTTACATGTTGTAACCTATATATCTCGAGCTTAATGATCGTCTAATTTGCAGGCGGGGGTGATAGAAGAAATGGTCAATGATGCTGTTGATTCAGCTTTGGATTCGGAGGACATAGAGGAGGAAATAGAACAGGAAGTAGACAAAGTGCTAGCTGCAATAGCTGGCGAGACAGCTTCACAACTCCCAGATGCTGTTAGGAAGGAGAAGCTAAAGCAACCTGCAGTGACTGAACAAGCCGCCCAGGTATGCAAAGTTGATCATAGTTTCCACCCTTCTGAACTCTCCAACATTGGCAACAGCTGAGAAGCATTTCATATGTTGTTTTTGCAGCAAGAAGCTATTGCTGAGGGCGTTGAAGATGACGGTGACTTAGAAGAGATAAGGGCGCGACTCGCAAAAGTGAGGTCGTAGCTTTCTCACTGTATCCGATGTCTACTGATGTATAGTCTTACAATGAGACATATTACTTGTGATACACATAATAGAGCATTCAACTACATGTAACAATCTGCAACAAGATTCTGATCTCCAGTAGTTATGTATTCAAGCACAATGTATTTGCTTGTATGACCACTGTGATTATACAACGAGAAGCTGCCTCTGAACGGAATTAGAAGACGTCCATGCCCTGTCTAAATAGGACACATGATCTGGATTCTATATGCCCAGAAACTATGCATACTTTACAGGAACAATCTGTCTGGTTACTGCCTGTGTGTATACATCTTAGGTATGGAATTGTTTAGGACATGGCAATCTTCAGCTGTTGGGCCCTTAAAATAACCCAACTAGAATCTTGGAAGTCACAAGCACAAGATCTATGTATTTGAGGGTGGCGTAGCCATGAACAAGATCAGCAATAGAAGAGCTTACATACTCGTTTATAAGTCAAGCCAATGCTCCCAAAATCCAATGTGGCTGAAACCGGTTGGTCTTCCCGGGTGTTACGGTTGGCATCAGGAAACCAATGGTGGATTCAAATCAGAAGTCCCGCGTCCAAAGGACCGATCCACCAAATTCTCCAGCATCCACTGCCATCTTCTTATAAGCCAACCTCTCTTCTTCTCTTCATCTCTTCATCTCTTCATCTCTTCATCTCTCTTTCTATCTTGTAACCATTTATAATAAACACATACAAGAAGCATTAGCAAGACATAGTTAGCCAGCAAAGATGGGCGGCGAAGCCGGAGTGACGCCGGAGATGGAGAGGATCTTCAAGAGGTTCGACACGAATGGCGACGGGAAGATCTCGTCGGCGGAGCTCGGGGAGGCTCTGCGCACCCTCGGCTCCACGTCGGTGGAGGAGATACAGCGCATGATGGCCGAGATCGACACCGACGGCGACGGCTATATAGATTTCAAGGAGTTCTGCGACTTTTGCCGGGCCAACCCCGGACTCATGAAGGATGTGGCCAAGGTCTTCTAATTGAGTCTTCTTATATCTTTTGCAACTCTATGTTAGCTTCTAATTGAGGTTTATAGTGTTATTTCATTAAATGGTGGTTTGCCTTGTACTCCAATAAAGGTGAATTTTGGGCCAAGGCCATGATATATGTAAACTTATTAGTGTTCAATTTGTTCTAAGCTTTGTGTGGAGCTTTTATTGGATTCAGTGGATGACGTGAGGGTTAAATATAAGATTAATATCATGTTTCGTCTTTAAAAAAAGTTTTAATATTGCATTTATCATGCAATCTTTCATCAGAGGATCATATTTTCCTCTTATTTTTGCCCTCTCGTCTGCCTCCGTCTGGTTAATAGTAATCATGGCCAAATCATAATACAAGATTGTGAAATATCTCAGCTATCCTTCAACTTGAACATTACTTCTTGTGTGGTACGTACCAAGTTTTCTCTCTCTAAAAGTATTCAGCATATATATTATGTATGCTGGCATGTATGTGTGTGTATATAAGACATTAGTGAGCCCATGTCACCTCACACGATTCCTTTAATTCTAATAACCGTTCACTAGCCCCCTCTTCCATCATTAGATTATACATTATATAACAAAAAAGATAACCTCACTCAATCGTATGATAAGATGTACGGTGTCTTATAAAATTGATTTGACAGTTTTTTATGAATATTTTTTTTTATTATAAAAATCAAATAAAATATCAGTAGGATTGTAGGAATGGCCATGCTATAAGTGTATTGCACTCGTTTTAATGTTGATTAGTTGAGCCGAAGTGGATTTGTATCCAATTATACATAGAGACTACATGTTGAGATTTTATAAGCCATGGTCTGTGTTACACCAGAGCCACCATTCATGTCATAAAGCATGCTCGCCCTGGCCTGTTTGCTTCCATCAACCTTATAAGAGCCGGTGGAGAAAAAATAAAGAAATTTTTGCATTCTGATACCATGTACTTTTCCAGGAATGTATTTTAGTATCATCAATTTTGAAATTTGTAATTCGATACCACTAAGTTATAAATTAAGTAAAATTTAATTTCGATCCCCGACTCCGTCACTATAATTTACACCCATTTCTGGTCACGGAATGTGGTATTCTCCCCTAAGCTCTTCTTCCTGATGTGATGATCTCTCTTTGAAAACTTGTTCTTCTAAATGGGTGGTTGCCGGCCACGACCATCCGCCTTCTTTACATCCTTCCTCCGTCCCAAACTTGACTTTTTCTTCTCAGTCAACATCACCCCTCCTCTCTCTCCGTTCGGATGATCCATGTGGACGGACGGTCCAAAGACCTGCGTCTGATGACCGGCACCACTACTCGAAGCCATAACCAGCATAATTTGACGTGCACTATGCTCCAAACATGCCACCTTTTAACGCCCTCCTCAACTTTAAACTTTTTCTTTTTGACTAGTTTAGTGGCATTAATCACAGTCTTCTAGATCTATAATTAAATCACGTTTATCAAAAAGCCAATTTGAGAAATTCTAAGATTGTTTTTAGAGTGAAAAAACGTTTATAATAAAGTAAAAACATTCCATTTAAATAGGGTCCAAATGGTTAGTAGTACCACTATCATTATCGATACCACTACCAACCATTGCCATTATGAGCGATAGTAGTTGTACATGATAATGGTAGTGGAAATATTTGGTAGTGGTAAAAATTTGTTTGTTTACCACTACCAATACCATTATTTTTTTAAAATAAATAAATAATTAGCTCTATATTTAGTCTCTAAACCTTGGCAAGTACTTGGGATAGACTTTGAATCATCTTGGATTAGTACTTGGGTTAGATTCAGAATCTTAGTTAGGTTAGGAATCAAATCTGGTTATTATCATGTAATCTAAAACCTCTTTTAATATATATATATATTTTTTATCAGTTAAGCTCTAGGGCTGGGTTCTCCACCAGGGAGATTACATACTACTAGAGCTACTAGGGACAAACCCCCTAGCAAACATCATCCTCATGAAACACATCAGTTAGCTCTAAGGCCATCTTGCCACCCAGTCTGCACGACTATTCTCCTCTCTAGGAATATATCTGACTACAAACTCTACAAGGTTCCATCTCTCCCACCATATCTCCTTCACCAGTGGAGCACATTCTTCAATTAGGGGCATCCGACCCTCCACCATCTTCGCCGTGAACAGTGAGTCCGTCTCCACTAACACCCGGCGGAAACCTCTCTTTTGAGCCTCCCTTAGTGCTAATTGTATCGCTAGTAGTTCCCCCACAAGAACTGATGAGATCTCCCGAGAACCACTCTCCGACCATGGCATCACGTCCTCCCCATCTACACACACAACACCGATACATGCAATTCCTCTATCCATGTTAACGGATGCATCTGATTGCATAAGGACCCCTTCCCATTTTGCTTTATGGATCCCCATCCTCTTCTCCTTATCCACTCTCAGAAATTCCTTCTTTTAAAATTATTTTGATCGCTCACTTTTCATCATGACATTACAAAAATTTTCACGTGCGCGTCAATTGTAATTTACACAATTACAATTGGATTGGTTCTGATTTACTTGAATTGAGCTAGGATGCAGCTGAATTGGGTCAGATTGACTTGAATGGGTCTGATTTGGATTGTTCGGTTGATGCTATGTCACACCCTGACCCAGAAAATCCATCCAGATCAAGACGTGAGGCACTTAAACTTGTTTAGATCATCAATAGGCGCAACGAGTATATATCTGCTACGAATTTGAACAATTTGGTCCTTCAGTTCATAAAAATTTTGGCAGAATCTCCTTTAAAATTATAGCACAAGAAACCTGTATATTTTACAATTTTACAATTTCAACTTATACAATGGGCACGACGGTAAATAACTAATTATTACATTTCTCAAATACAACTGGATAATAAATTTATACAATTCTGTCCTCAAATACATCAGATTATACATCACAATATAAAACTGTAAGGAAGCTATGTAAGACTCATCGAAGCTCTAAGTCCTCGATCACCTCAACATGTCGTGCCATCTTCTAGAAGAAGACCTGAAAGAAGGAATTGCATCGACCTGCATCGCCGATGCAGCCCAGGTAAGGTGAGCAATAATGCCCAGTAGACGTCGCAAAGAAAGTAAGGAAAACTGCAATTGTGTCGTTCTCCGCCTAAGCCTAAGATATGCCAAGGGGCCCCATAACCCCGTCGATTCCCCGAGGGCTCTTGTCCAGGTCCCACCCTCACCGAAGAACAAACGAGAGGAAACAAAGACTGCGGGCTCCTGTACAGGTCCCACCCTGCCTAGTCGTACCATCTCTCGCGGGGACAACATGTTGGGATATTGATAACTATTCTTAGCACTTGGTCTCGAAGATCCGACACGACCTGTATACATAAAGTACAATAATATAATATATAGTCAACTATAACAATAATGTCAAATGTTAGCAAATAATATCATTCGATGACAATCACGTCCTAATCCTCAACTATCCAAAACCCCAATCATAGGGCTAGATCCGGGCTACCCGAGACCCCGGATCGGTGATCGAACCCATCGTCTACCACCTAGCCTGAATGCCTCTAATGCAAGTATCATGCATGAACCTATTCAAACAACTAGGCCTAGGTGTCTCTAAATGCCATATCATCAAACATTCATCCAATAGTATGAGCTAGCACGCTAATAAGAGAGAGGAAGAAGCATTTATGCATAAGGCCACCACAAATACATCAAGACAACCATCAATTAGGCATACACACTACTTGTATAATTATCCAAACCATGCATAATATCATTCAACACATGGGGCACACCTTCGGCCCATTTAATTTAGACATTCCCAAGAGGCATCACTCCCTGGTTAAATCACAAATGAAATAAAAACGGGCACACAGCCGGTCCTAGACTGAAACATGATATAGGCATACATGATTGCGATAATTTACATGCGATTCAAGAATTGAATAGGGAAGAATAGATGACACTATAGAATAGCATTGCATCTTCTAGATCATGGATCCTGCCCGTCTGATCGGCCTGAGATGATCATAGCCGCCCAAGTCCAGATCTTTATGATCTGACTCAGATCTTCCGATTTGGGATACTCCTAATGGTCTAATCAAACACATACATCATTACAAGGTCGTGTGTGCGCTACGCGTTTGTGAAATTAACTCCGCCAAGAGTAATTTATCAAATTACCCCATGGAGCCGTAGCGATCAAAGGAGATCGCGAAGCAAGGCTAACCGAGCCAACCCAACCGAACCAGACCCTCGACCGACGCGGTCGGACCGGGTTGGAAGTACGGGTCCTCACATGCTGGCTGAGTCGACTTGGGTCTAGCTTGGTTGAACCAAGTTCTGCTCGATCTGATTAAATCTGGGCCTGGGCTTGATCGGGTTAAGTTGGCCTGAACGAACCCACTAACTTGAATGTAGGCCTGGGCTTGATCGGGTCCGACACGACAGTTGAGGTTTGCCGGAGGTTTATCGGCGGCAATGTCGAAGGTCGGAGGTCAGCGTCGATGGAGGAGACGGCGTGGGAGGATGGGGAGGTGATCCAACAATTTGGATCAGCCCGGGAGGTGGTAGAAGGGGCGGATCCGGCGAGAACAGCGCCGGATTTGAGGGAGAAGGGGAGATCGACGGAGATCCGAAGATGAGGAAGGCTTGGCATGGCCTGGAAGCTTTGATAGGTTGTAGGGAAGGGCTCATGGAGCTTCTTGGGAGGTTTTGGGGCTTCGATGGGGCGGTAGGAGGGGGAGAGTGTCGGTTTGGGGCTTGAGGCCGGCGATACGGGGTGTGGTTGGTGAGAGAGGACTCGTTGGGGCCTGAGGAAGGTGGTGGATGGCTTGGACGGTGTCGGGGATGGCCGGAGTAGAGAGGGTGGTTGATCGGTGGTGAGGTTAGGAAGAAGAAGGGTTTGGAAGAGGAGGAAGATAATGATGACATGGCAGGATGTCGTCATGTGGCGCTGAGTGGTGATGACATGGCCGAAGAGAGGAGAGAGAAAAGAATTGGGAAAAAAATAAATTTTTTTTGGTATTTTCATCTTATTTTGGCTTATTGGTTAAAAAAAATACGAACGGGGTTTTTGACAAGATGTTAGGCTTTTGGATAAAGAGGGCCCATTTCCCCTATTTTTTTAAAAAAAGTAAGATTAAGTTCAGAAATTTAAACCTTTTTTTTACCATAAAAGCAAGATTTACTTCAGAAATTCTTTAAACAAATATCCCTAGAAATCTCTAAACAAATCTCCTCAGAAATCTCTCTCTCTCTTTAAACATGCATTGGTGACGTGTTCCCCTTTCCTCTCAACGGTCGCTAGCCATCTCTCCACCGACCACATTACTCACAACTGGTCAGTTGCTGCCGCTCTCTCAACCCTATAAAGCCTCCACCTCTCTCTCTCTCTCTCTCTCTCTCTCTCTCTCTAACACACACCATGGCAACCATCTCTCTCCTTCTCATCGTCCTCATCTCTACGCTTGTCTCCCCTTCCATCTCATTCTTCTCTCCCGTCGCCGACGGCCTACGCCTCCTTCCCGGCGCTGCCTTCCCTGGGAGGCAAGCCGAGCGGCTCATCCGCGCTCTTAACCTTCTTCCTAAGGAGCTCACGACCGCCACCTCCGACCCCGCCGGGGCCGGTTCCACCAATCCGGAGCGCCGGATTGTGGAGCGCCGTGTGGTGCTCCCAGGTCTGGTTTCTTCCTCTGATGGCACGTCCGTCGAGGAGCTTGGCCACCACGCTGGGTACTACGGCCTCCCTGACTCCCACGCCGCCAGGTATGATGTTCTTAATTGATTAATAAAGTTGGGGTTTTGGATTTGTGGGTATTTTGTGTTTGCTGGGGTTTAATGGGGTTGAAGTTTGAAAGATTTGATCTTGATGTTGTCGGCATATTGGGTTTTGGATTTGGATGGGAGATTTTTGCGCAGTTTTCTGATGTAACTAGGATTGGGTCTGAAGTTTTGTTTTGAGGTATGGTTACCGTGGGTTGGGACTTCAGAGGTTCGATCTTGATGGGTTTTCGGAGCTGGTTTTAATTTGCCCGAGGATTTCTCTGGGCAACTATGGTTTTTCAAAATGCCTCGATAGTTTGGATCTTGTGAGCACTGCTAGTTGGTGGCTTTTTATGCGTTTGCAACTAGAAGAATGGATCTTTGTGGTGTTTAATCCAAGGGAACTTGGATTTTAATCATGTTTTAGAGATTTTACACTTTTTTGTAATTTCTTACCGCTTTTGATTTTTGTGGGAATGATTTACCTTCTTAATTAAGGTTCTTGATTCTTGAGTGGCTATGGTGCTCAGGATTCTGGGCTCTTGATTTCCTGGAATATGAAAGCGAAGGCATTTGGGAGTGCAAGTTCTTGCAGGCAAAACCATTCTTTTCATTTGGTGGATCAAAAGAAATCGACTCTTATTTTTGGTCGACATTGAGATTTTTATCTGAACGAGGAGTTTCTCTGGTTGTCATAGGATATTGAATTCCAATCTATAAATACTTTATTGGTATTCATGGATTGTGTGCAATTTGGATAATAGGAAGTCTGTTTGTGCTTTTTAAGTGGTGGGATCTGTTAATTGCGTCTTTTCTATATGTTCTTCGTAAAATCTCTGTCTATGGGTTTCTCCGCCCTCTCTTATCTCTGTAGAAGGACTTCGTAGACTCATCAAACTATGATGTTATGATGATAGGACAGTTAAAAAATCCTGACACCTTATGGAATTCTATTTGTAAGATGTTCAATTTTATTTTGGAAACTTCCAGGTAAAAATCCCGTGAAAGGGTCAGATTGTTGCAGTTTTGAGAATTTTCCTTGCTGATAGAAACTTGGGAATGAGAGTTGTTAATTTGACTTCAACATTGTTCATAATGATTATTTAGGACTATTTGGTTCTATGTTCATGGTGTGGTCTCAAAGTTTGATAGCCTCTCACATGTATGAGGTTCCTATTAGTTTTGACTGTGCTGATGTAGCCAGTGGTTTATAATTTTAGCTTTTTGTGGCAAATTGACAGCTGTAACCAGTGAAAGGTTACTGGAGAAGATTGTACTACTTCATGTGAAAAGTTTCATGCTTCTTTAAGTAGGATTCATGGAACTACGCATGCATGTGTTGCTCTTGCCTTTTATAGTTATGTGTGCCTGAATGGATGTTTATCACTTGTAGGATGTTCTACTTTTTCTTTGAGTCAAGGGACAACAAGAAGGACCCTGTGGTTATTTGGTTGACAGGCGGGCCTGGTTGCAGCAGCGAATTGGCAGTTTTCTATGAGAATGGGCCCTTCAGTATATCTGATAACTTGACGCTTATTTGGAATGACTTTGGTTGGGATAAGGTATGTATTGCATCAGTGCAGTCTTTTTGTTTGATAACCTTCAATTGCTGGTTTGGTTTCTCTGTCCCATGTTGTTGCTTGTTTAAATTGAGGTAAAACAGTTAAAACAAAGGTGCTACATTTGACTACTTTCTTCACAGGGCTGTATGCTTCATATGTTTTAAGCTTCTGCAAATTGATGTGGATTTTATCTTCCATGCATCAATTAGAAGCCAAGGATTAATTGGAAATTGACCTTATTTGTGTCTTGTCTCATGAGATCTATATAATTAGTTTGTGACTATTTCCGTTACCTTTTCTTTCATTTACTTGTGGAGGCGTCAAGAAGAAATTTAAGGTGGCCATGTTTTGTCGAATAAGGCTAACTTCCATGGTCTACTTTTTGCAGGTCTCAAATCTCATATATATTGACCAGCCCATTGGTACTGGGTTCAGTTATACGTCGGATATGCGTGACATTCGTCATAATGAAAAGGGTGTTAGTGACGATCTGTATGGTTTTCTTCAGGTATGTTTGCTAGGTAAAGTTTTTTAACCACTCAAGGATTGCTGTGTGGTGGCACTATCATGCTGATACTTGGCTCAAACACTGTGCCAATGGCATGAATGAAGCCTCTTCAGGAGGGAAATGTACTCGGCATGGACCCCATGTTGAGTATCTCTATCATGCTGGCATGGTAATCCATGTTGCCATTTTAACCTAGCAAATGTGGTTCTCCATAGTGTGACTATTCTTTGGGTGAAGATGTTCCTGGAGATTAAGAGATTTGACTTACGAAAAGGGAAAAAAAGCACGGTTGGCTTGCTTCTTGTGTGCATGTGCATGTATGTGCGAGTTCTGTTTCAGGGCAAATTTTGTGTCCCTTGTCTTAAGCAGATTGATTAATTTCATCCAGTTTTTTCCGTTCCCATTAATTTCATTCTTGTAGTTCTTCATATGTTGGAGACTCTGACTGGTATTAGAATGGGATTTGGACATCAGCAGCTTCTGTTTTATATTGACAGGCATTTTTCACTGAGCACCCAGAATATGCAGAGAATGATTTTTATATAACTGGAGAATCGTATGCTGGACACTACATTCCTGCTTTTGCAAGCCGGGTTCATAAAGGGAACAAGGATAAAGAAGGCATTCCCATAAACTTGAAGGTATCTTCATTCTATTTGAAATTTTGAATCAATAATTACATCCTGATTTGCTGGATTTATTTAAAATATTCTCTTTCAGGGCTTTGCTATTGGGAATGGACTCACGGATCCAGCAATTCAATACAAAGCATACACTGATTATGCATTGGATATGGGGATAATTAAAGAATCTGATTATAACAGAATTAACAAGATCTACCCAGCATGTGAAGTTGGAATTAAGCTTTGTGGTAATTTTGCTAGCCAAAAACTTTGCAGACAAGTTCCAAAGTTTCTCAAGTTTTCATTAGCAGTATAGATTATTTTAGAGATACTGCCATACTGGCAAGCATTCAGAATGATGATCAGTTTAGCTTTGTGGTAATTTTGCTAGCCAAAAACTTTGGAGATAAGTTCCAGCTAATCCCAATTTTTCACCGGCAGTATATATCATATTTGAAATTCTGGCATGCATGCAGAATAAGGATCAATTTTCATGTTGTTTTAACTCTATTTTTCTTTTATTGGTGGTTTTAGATCCAGTTATTGGCCACTTGTGTCTCTGTATATCTACAAGCATTTACACTATCAAATTCCTAAAGCATCTTTTAGCATGAACTCCTCTACAGCCTTATTTGCCTGCTTATGAATAATTGACATATCTTCAATGCAGTTACGTTTATCAAGCGTATTTTCGTTTTAACATTGTATTTTGAGGGATGTTACTAATAACCAAAAAACATTGCAGGCACTTCAGGGACTGTTTCTTGCCTGGCCTCATATATGGTTTGCAATATGATATTTAATTCAATCATAAAGATTGCTGGAGGCATAAATGTAAGTAACATTCTTTTCTTCTGCCTGTTTCTGATTGTTAAGCTCAACTCTGACATTTGAGTACCAACCTTTGTAGTACTATGACGTCAGGAAACAGTGCAAAGGCAGCTTATGCTATGATTTCTCTAACATGGAAAAGTTCCTTAATCAGAAGTCTGTTAGAGATACTCTTGGAGTTGGAGATATAGAGTTTGTCTCTTGTAGCCCCACTGTATATCAGGCAATGCTCATGGACTGGATGAGAAATTTGGAAGTGGGTATTCCTGCTCTTCTTGAGGATGGAATTAAGGTGCTTGTATATGCTGGAGAGTATGATCTCATTTGCAATTGGTTAGGTAAGTTATGCTGACTTTAACTTTCGTATTGTCTATACCAGCGCATAGTTCTGTTCTTTTACAATGTAAGCATCAGATAGTTTGCTTCTTGTGCTATCTTGGAGACTTGCATGACAGGTTACGATTCTGTTGACATCATGTTTTGTTTGCCCATTATATGATGTGTTTTTTGCAAGCATAGAATTAGGCTGCATATTATTATTTTCATCTAAGCTAATGACTATTCTGAGATAATAATTTTTCATCAAAGCTAATAACTAGTCTGCGAAACTGTTCTTGAATATTAAGCTAGTGAATTTCTTCGTGTCCAGAAGTTCATGCATCATTTGAGGGCAACAGTTATTATAGTGAAAATTTGTTGCATGAAAGTATGAAGTTATAAGCAAGAGTAATATTGGATTATAAGGTCTTTAAGATCCCTCAAAGCCATGTAAGCACCTTATCTGTTAAAAATGCTATATCTTTACAGAATATTGCAATATTTAGAAGATACTTTTCATTTCACAAGATGCTCGAATACAACCTTGTTACACTATATGTGCCTCATCCAAGCTGTTTGGTTTGAGTTATATGGGCTTTCATAATGATCATGTGGCTACTGTTACTTGGTGCGACACAATTAAACAGTTGTTTGATTGGGAACTTTCGTTTTAAATTAAAACATGACGTGATTTGTGGTAGGAGAGGCAGATTGTGGGAGGTGCGAAGTGGAAAATTTCATGTGTGGAACCTCACAAAGACAATATTTAAAAGTAATACATCATATCAAGACCAGGTTGGGACTTTCTTACATTTAGCGAACCAGTTCAATTGAGCTGCCTAAAGGGCTTTCGCACTTGAGCAGTAAGGGTTGTCTACATGATATCTTTCAAGGAAGTAGCTACTGGATTTTATGAAGAGAACTTAGAAAGAAGAAACATAGAAGCTATATCACAACAAATATGATTTTGATCAGATGTTTGATTACAGATCTTATTTAGTTAGGTCAGCATTCATGCTCCACACACTACATGGTGACTTCAAGACTGTCACTTGATTCTCTTCTTTGAACTCCTTCTCCCACTCATCTTCCTTGCTGGAAATATTGACTATTAGTCCATCGCCGCTTTTCCACCGCTATTGACTATCATGCTTCTATGGAACCATACATAGAACTTAGAAGTGAATGAATCCAACTTTCTCTTTTATATCATACGTAGCTATCGGCTTTGCGTCTGCATGTACAAACACACACTTTGTAAATATATTGTGGAAAGCCATGTACTTTTATCCCAATATGAAAGCTGTTGTAATTGATCTGGTCAACTGGCCAGGATAGATGGCCTATTGCACCTGAACAGTGCCTTGGTTGCTTTCATGGTGCCTGTTAGACTAGCTGTACAGACCGACTACCATGACTATTTATGTGTTGTTCTTAGGAATTACTCTTGAGGAAAGGTGGTATCCTCTAAGAAAAGTTTAACGTTCTTATGAATGCCAGTCAAAGAACGACTTTTGCATCATTTTCTCAATAGTGCCGGGACTTTCTGGGACTTTTTTTTATTTTGTCTCACTTTACTAAATTTTTTGTGTCTTAACTCTTTATCATTCAACCTAAAATTTAGCTACCATTGAAAGTAATTCTTCACAAGGTTGTAGGTTTTTAACAATTGGCTGGACATCTGACACCATATATGCATGTTATCAATGTATTCCTATTTTCTGACCATAAGAAAATTTCATCATTAGCAATCCATCCCAATATTTGCTTGATTTGTTTTCTATTAGTTGAGTTTATTATCCTGGCTTGGTTGCTATTTGCTTTGTTGACTCTGGAATCTGCATAGTATCTTCGATGCCTGAAGACTCTTTTCCATTTAGACATCTCCATGTGTGTACCTTTGCTTGCATTGTGCAGGGAATTCTAGATGGGTTCAGTCGATGGAGTGGTCTGGTCAGCAAGATTTCTTGTCATCGCCTGATAGCCCATTTGTTGTGGATGGCACAAAAGCTGGAGTTTTGAAAACCCATGGACCTCTAAGCTTTCTCAAGGTGACCCTCATTTGAGTCTTATGCTGGAGTCATGCAAAGTGAATGAATCATTGGAAGCGAGCGAGAGGCCTGATTGTTTATGTTTTGCAGGTTCATGATGCAGGGCACATGGTTCCAATGGATCAACCCAAGGCTGCGCTGGAGATGCTGAGGAGGTGGACACAAGGAGAGCTTGCTGGATATTCTTCCGAACGGAAGACCTTGGTTGCTGGACATGGAGGGGAGGGTGAATCCATATTTGCACTGGGCGATTCCTCGGCTCCTTTTGATCTTACTTTGTAAACTATTTTCATGATGCAAATCAGTACCAGATAGTTTATAATCCTCGGTTCTTCTCATTATACTACTACTTTTGTCTCTTTTTAGTAATGCAACATGAATTAGAATGATGGTTTTATGAGATCTGCAAATATTGTTTGCATATACATTTGGAAGGATGAGCTTTGCTCTCTCTTGTTTTTTTTAGTGTTTGAGTGCTGGATCCATAGAATTTAAAAAGTGATAAAATGAGGTAGATACATATCAAACACATCTCTTTTTTGAGGCATACAGTGGTTCCCCTGCTCGGGCTTAACTAAAAAAAAAAGAAAAAGAGAGAGAGTTATGCTGTCAAATTTTTCATTTCTTTTTAAAATAGGAATTTAACAACATTGTTTTTTTTTCTTTTTAGTAATGTCCTTGAAGTCCACAAAAAGGGATTCAAATAATACAAGATCATTTCATACAAGAGTAAACATCGTCTTCTTCCAGAACGCTGCAGGTGTTGCGTTCCATCAATGTTTGCCGACAGCAAACGTTGAAGCCAATCAGTGATTTGGTGGTTGGGTTGCTACCTAAACTCATTTTGTTTATTTATATAGCTTGACTAAAACAAAGAAATATTACGAGGCTTTTAGCTACTATCTCTACGTACCTCATTCTAAACTATACGGTTATTTTCATTAGTCCCCATCACTTCAATGGCTCTTTGGAAAGATATGTTGAAAGGTACGTTTCGAAGCATTTCTTTAATCTAGTTTGAGCTGTAGGCCTGTGACTAAGCTAATAAGCATGCTGGGCTCCATTAGGGTTACAACTTACAGTGTTTGAAAAGAAAACATGATCCTAAATTCAAGTTTTTGATGGGAAAAAAACATGATTTTGAGGGGTTTTGTTGTTGCTGAGAACCTGAAAATGAGGTTCTATCAAATTAGGGTTTTTGAGTTTCTTACTATTTGATTTCAAATACGAGGATACAATTTCTGATGGACTTTCCTCATCTTTTCTTTATATGTGTATAGAAATGATCCAATATATTGGGATCTTTTTTAACCAAAACATTTGAAGATTTGGGCTCTTTCAGTACGCAATCTATTGATTGGAAAATAAGATATCTTAATGTAAAAGCATTTGCTTTCATTTATTGTAGTTTATCTCGTGGGGGTTGATGACTTGGTTTATGTGACGCTTGTGCAGTGCCAAGAACTGGAAATTTATGAAGCCTTGCCCTTTTAAAAACTTTGTATCTATCTATCTACTATAAGATCTAAGATCAGACATCAAATGAGTTGCTTGGATTTGTTCTTAGCTTCATTAGGGAATGTGGTGTTGTTCATTTTTGATTTGCAAATGTTCAGTTAGACTTTATATCTCAAAACATATCCCATCTTTGTAGGAGCATATCCCAAATCTTGCTCTTCTCTAATTTTTTTTAGTTCTTTCTGTCACATGCATGGAAGTCTTTATTAATTTTCCTTTGCTTGGCAAAGATTACAAATATCTCTGTTTGGTGAAACTTAATAACAAATATCTCTGTTTGGTGAAACTTAATAATATATTTGTTTTGTCAAGCTCATAAATCTTAGTACAAAGGAGATCTTTAATAACAAATATTTGTTTAATAACAAAGATTACAAATATTTGTTTAATAACAAATACCCTGCCCTATTTTGCACTTATTTTTTAGTTCTTCTCTCTTCGATCCTTGATCACGAGATCTTTAATATGCTCGAAGGCAACCACTCTCGGTAAGCTAGAGTTAAAGGTTCAACTAAATAAAGTTAAAGTTATAAATAAGTGCAGGGTGTGACAGATTTATTAACTTCTTTCACTATTCATGGAAGTACTTCAAGCGCATGCTATTGCAGTTTAATAATAGCTCTATTTGCCATGTAGCATATGTGGATTTGAGCCACTTTTAATCCACTCAGTTCTTTTCTCATGGTAGTTGTCCATCAAATGACAAAGATGAGGACTTTCATTGAGTGATTTATGAAGTTTTCCTGAACTCTTTGTTTCCTGCATTATGAGGAACTTATGGGGCAGAAGCTATCTTCATTCATACCTTGGATACATGTAACATGTGTCTCAATCTAATTTATTATTGCCAAAGTGATCCACATGTCTCTCCCATAACAATGGCATGAGTTGTTTAGCACTCTTCTGACCTTAAAAGATACCCATTGAGCTTATCTTCTCCGTCACAACTTTGGAGTTGTTAGGTTTCAATGACTTGTACAGCCATCACATTGTAGTTTTATATAGGTAGGAAATGAAGTATGCATTCTACTTTCATTGCCCAATAAGAATAAGCACTTGTAGTATTTCTCATTGGGTTTCAATCCTTCTTTGTGAAAGACACATGAGTCAAGATGTTCAAACTGAGTGTGACGTAATAACTTAATAATGACTGGGGCGTTTGATTGGTGAAATCTCTTTATGTATGGGATCGTAGGATGCATGTATCAGATGGTGTATGCATCGAGCAGTAGATGCACTTGTTTAGTTGTATTTTGGATTTCTGATATATATATAATGTTCACAACATTATATATATATATTAAAATTTAATTTTATTGTATCATTATGTGAACATTATATGAATAATATATATATTATATATATTAAAATATATTCAATAAAGTTATGTAAACATTAAAATTATGTGAACATTATTTTAATATCAATAAAGTAATTATATCATTTTAATCTCAATAATGTATATATCATTCATATAATGTTCACATAATGATGTAATAAAGTTAAATTTTAATATATATATATATATATTAAAATATTATATATATTATTCATATAAATAATATATATTAAAATTTTAATGTATATATATATATTAAAATTTAACTTTATTGCATCATTATATGAACACTATATATATATATTATTGAGATTAAAATAGTATTCACATAATTTTAATATTTACATAACTTTATTGAATATATTTTAATATGTTCACGGGGTGTGTAGGAGATGCACCACAGATGGGTGCATCGCGTGAAACGACCATTTTGGCCGTTTCATACGATGCACGATTTGGTCTCAAGAATGCATCACACGATACATGCATTAGCTGATGCATGGTGAACTAAACACATGATCATGAATCAGAGTGCATCACGCGACACGAGCTTGCCAACCAAACGGAACCTAAGATATTTCTGGTAACCATGGTGGAAAACAGTGCAGAGTCTTAGAAGTATTTCTTTAGTCAGTAATTTAGAGGAGGCTGGCTTACATTTTAACTGTAACGTGATTAACGGTGCAAAGTTCTGACCAAGGGATATGGAGCTTCTTGCGAAGAAGATATGGAAGCAGATGCTAGGTTTTGACAATATCCTGTTTTTAGCTATTCCTCGATGTACTAATGTCATGGCTGACAGAGTTGCCAAATGGTGCAGAGTTAATTGCACCAGTTTTGATTGACAGCAGGACAGGGACTAGGGCCCTGCCACATTTGCTGTAAATAATTTTAACTCTTTTGAGCTCAACTCATCAAAAAAAAAAAAACTGTTAGCGTGATATTCTTTTAGGCTAAGTCAATGGAGCCTCAATTGTTTTGGTAGGTGAAATGACATAAGAATAATCTTAGCTGTCTGAAAGGTGACAGTGGTTTTCTTTTTTATTTTCTTTTTTTATATATTGTACTTCCTAAATGAGAACCTGTTTTAAAAAAGCTTATCATTGAGGGAATGCAATTCGGCATGTATGTTGTTAATTGCATCTTATGCAAGTTGAGAGGCTAAGTAAAAGATATAATAACTTTAGCATTAAAAAAAGCATGAAATCCATGCTTCTAGCGTTTTTCAATACATTGTTGATTGTATCCTATGCAAGTTTGGTGGCTTAATAGTAATCTAATGCCTTCATGACTAAAGCTATATCAAGCCTGTGATTCTAGCTAGCATACAATAACAATTTTATGAACTTATACAAGAAATTGCAGTTATTGCTCGAAGGCATTATACTTTTTTTTTATTTATGAGTTGAGCCCTAAGGCTAGGAAGTAAACCTACAACAGACTATCAAGGAACTCCTTGCCATCCTCTCGAGTCCAGGACAAACATGACTCGGAGTAGCGATAAAAACGGACGACACTATCGGCCCGACCATTACAATCCCTAGGATGTACAAAAACAAAGTCGAAACGAACTGCAAAGCAGTGGACCAAATATCCTTAGCCAAGTTCTCCAACTCTTTCGGCCACAATCTTGCCCCTATTAAGATCTGAATTGCTTCCAAAGAGTCTGATTCAATAACAACTGCCGCATTGCCACGAGATAATGCCAGTTTAAGTGCAAAAATTACGGCCTCCATCTCTCCCTGTAGAACAGAATCATAGCCAATGACCCTTCCTTCTGCCCAATCCGGAATCCTCTAATTAGTTAGACCCACAGCTCTAATCACCGTCAAGCCAGACCCGACATCAATGGAGGTGTCAAACTGGATGATCCGAACACCCCTCCTCCGTTCACCTTGGTTCTCTGTAGGTGGTCCTTGCCGAAAAACTTCATTCGCCATCCTCCTAATCCTGCATGCCAAAGCAAAGGCACTAACTCCATCAAAGAAGATGAGGTCATTCCTATCCTTCCATGCAACCCATGCTCCAACCGCTTAGCATCACCTCCCCCATCAGAACTCACCATAAAACCCACCAAGCTTTCAGGTTCCCATCTTGGCAGTGCCAACTCCTCCTTCTCCGTAACTATCCTGAAAGCCTCTTACACAAATCGACAGCCAAAAATGACATGCTCAATAGTTTCAACCATCTCCCCACATCTCGGACAATTTCCATTCGAAGAAAGACAAATTCTTCACAAGAAATCTCGAACATGAAGCTTTCCTCTTAGTACCCTCCAGACAAAGTACCAAATCCTTGGCCCAACCTGCAACCTCCAGATGTTAGACCACCATTCATCATTCACCAATGTTTTGCTTTCATATTTCTCGTGGATGAGAAACAAATATGCTGAAGCGGACTAAATCTTCCCAACACTGTTAAAAGCCAACGAGCCCCATCTAATACAGTTAAATAATAAATCTACCAGCGCAATGCTGAAGAAGAAAAAGAAAAACTAGTAAGTGACGGAAAGAAGGTAATAATCGCAAATCCTCTCAGGTACATTAGTTGCTTAAATTAGATTTTTGGGGACAGAATAAGAAGGTTGCACTGAATCATAACTGGCCTTTTCATATGTTTTAACTAAACAAAGTATTGTTTCTTATCTAGCATGGTGTCCAAATTTTTCACAGTTGATGACATATAGTGATCTAATTTTAGCAACCTGGAAGTTTTTATCTCATCTTTCGGTGTGTGCAGGTGCAGCTAGATAGGAATAAGCAAGTTACTATCTATACCATGGACAATTTAGATTTTATGTTCTTCTCTCTAGGAAGGTTGTACTTTTGAACTTAAAAACTGGATAGTATTCCTTCTATTACTTATAAAATGCATCAAATTCTAAATCCAGATTTAATAGTAAGCAAATTCATGATTGGAAAAGTAATTCCTGTTCTTGCTCTAGACTAAGACTAAGTCCAGAACTCTTCTCATAGTCGTCGGCTATCTTTGAATCAATATTAATGGCACCTACTTTGCCTCACCTATATAATAGAGAAAAATGTGTATGTCAATGATTCTTGTGACTAGAGATCGAATGACAAAAAGACAAGAAGAAGTATAATCGTTAGGTGGCTCAAAGTCTTAAATTCTATTCACGATAACCATATGAACAGGCTAAGTCTAATTTTATGATCATAAGCTCATGAGGCTTTTTATATGTCTGCTGTAGGGAGAAGCCTTGGCATTCTTGTTTCAACAATTCAGAATATTTATGAGAAACATGTTGAGCTAAAACAACTCAAAACAACAGCTAATAAAAATTTGGTCGCAAGCCTATGAGGTTAAGTCTATGACTTTTAAATTTGAACTGGGGAATCAAAAGAGCTGGATTAGTTGACAGTGATTGTTTAGTATCCTTGTTATTAATTCTCTGATTTCAGAATAACTATTCATTAACTAATAATTCTCTTATACCATGAATAGTTTAAGAAGTCATCTAATTATTAGCAAGAATGGAGAGCCCATAGGTTGAAGGATACCTTAAATACCTGCTTTCTTCGTCCATAGATCATCACCAAGTCATCATTCACCGGGCGTCAGCATTGCCCAAGCTCTTCAGCGATCAATGGGTTGCAGGACTTGCGATAAGCCAAAAGTGAATTACAAGAAGGGGTTGTGGTCTCCAGAGGAAGACCAAAAGCTGAGAGACTACATCCTCAGGAATGGCCATGGATGCTGGAGTGCAGTTCCTGCTAATGCTGGTGAGTTTTAAAGAACCTTGAACCAAATTCCCTACAATTTCCTCAATGTGCCTTGGAAAATTTGCACTGCTTTTAGTGTCACATGTTTTCTTGGGAAAATTGCGAAAGAAATTCCACTGATCATATGCATAATCTAGATTCATTTAGTATTCATATGTTGTAGATCATTAAAGAGGCATTTTATTCTTCTATAAGAATTGGATGTTCTAGTTGTTCTGCTTCAATGTTCCATTTTAGATGATTGGAGTTCCACAAGGCTACAAATTGCCATCTTTTAGCATTTCTACTGACTCTGGTATTCTCTACATATATGAGCAATTAATGAGCTTTCAGATGATTGAAGGAACATGCATAGCAAAGCAAGATTCCTTCCAATTACCATGAACACTATGGCATACATTGTGTTTGCCATGTTCAGTATATATCTTCAATTTAGAATTTAATGCCGTGTTAGCCGCATATTTATGATATTTCTTGTTTAATTTGCTTATGGATCTCCCAGGATTGCAGAGAAATGGAAAGAGCTGCAGGTTGAGGTGGATCAATTACTTGAGGCCAGGACTGAAGCATGGGTTTTTTTCTTCAGAGGAGGAGGAATTAGTTACCAAGCTTCATGCTATGCTAGGAAACAAGTAAGTCTTTCTGCATCTTGTTTCATCGTCACTCTAGCAATATTTAGATTAGTATTTCAAAAACCTTCAATATTTAGATTTCAACTATGCTTTTCCAAGTAAAATAAGAAATCCTGTCAATTAGTTTTGATAGCTACAATAAAACTGATGTCAGATGATTGAGACTCTGCTCGATGTTCGCTGCTCAGAAAATAACTGAGTTTATGGATTCATTAGATTGAGAGGAAAGGAAAGAGTTGGAAGTAAAATAGATAATATGTCACGCTCACCAATTATTTGATCTAGGCACTTTGAGGCTTTGGAGATAACCTCTACCCTGGTATGATAATAAAAATCACCAATTGTCCGAGAAATAAGTTGATGGAAGAGGATGAATTTAAGATCCTTCGATTGTATTCTAACAATGGTAATTGCCTTTCAGGTGGTCACAAATAGCACTGCATCTGCCTGGAAGAACTGACAACGAAGTGAAGAACTACTGGAACTCGTACCTCAAGAAGAGAGTCGCCAAAGCCGAAGGATCCAATTCTCTTTCCTCCACAAGCCAATGCACAGACTCTGCAAACCAAAACATTGAAAGCAGGCCAACCCCTCAAGAAAATACCAAACCAACCCCCTTAGATTCATTTGAATCATCTTCACCAGACACCAGGAAATCCAGATCAGATGCATGCATCACTGGCTCCTGTAAAGCAACACAACAAAGTTCATTTCCAAAGGTTTTGTTTGCAGACTGGCTTTCCATGGACAATGTGAATGGCAGGAGCTCAACAAAGATTGATAGTACTGTGAACTATGAGTGGGACTCCAATTTGAACATGGATGGAGTACCTACTGGAAACCCACATCATGGATTTGGAGAAAATAACTTCTATGAAGAGTTCCAGACACCGTATGAGCCTGCTGTAGAGACTTGGGGAGGTGGATTGTTTGATCCTTTGTACCCTTTATCAGCAGCTGGTGGTCACTTCAGTACAGATGATGATGTGATCTATTGAGTTTCTAGTATTAGAAGAGTCTATATCTGATATAGATTCTTTTTGTGCATAAAATGTACCATTCTTTAGCACTCAATAAATTGCGATGTAAAAACCTTGAGACAATGGAGGCAACTTCTTTGCATTTAATTTTCAAGTAGATCATTCAGATTCATTGTATGACAATATTTTAGTTGTTAAGCCTCTTGACTGTCGTCTTGATTACTTACTGATGAAGGATGGACAAGCATCTCTATATAGGCCTATAGGCCAAGTATGAGTCTAGTAATCAAATAAAACTCTTAATAGTAAACAGCTTTGGCTCATAGTGTTTAGTATAATTGAGTTGCTAAACACTCTCCCCATGTGCAATCATGTTCCTTCACGAGCTGAGTATTTTTTTTTCCTTTAAAATTACAATTGATTAAGTTGTTCTGAATACATAGGATTAATCTATATAAGCTGGCTAGTCTTTTTTGGGATAAGAGAGATGGAGCTCTTTTTGTTTATGAGAAAGATACACGCTGGCTGGCTCTTTTTTCAGTATTTTCTTTGAGAAAATTCAAGCTAGTTAGTTTTTAAGGCTTTTTATATATTTCTCTTTCAAAAGTTTCTAAATATCATAATTACCCTTATATTTTTTCAGCTTACTAATGTACCATTGAAATTTTGAAAAATGTGTAAACCTACGCCTCCGTCTACCTCCGACAATCCATCTAACATAACCATGATTTAATAAATCATGGTTATAACCTAACCAGGGCATGCAAATTACTTAATTGCTTATGTTCTTTACTTAAGCTTACATGTGTTTTCATCAATTTTGACCGACTTTTGCCTATTTTGACTACTTTCCTTGGTTTGCTGACGTAGAGAGAGAGAGAGAGAGAGAGAGAGAGAGAGATGGGAGGGAGAGAGGGAGCACCCGCCGGAGCAAATGCGAGGATGAGTGTGTTTTGTTTTGGAGCAACGATGATGGATTCTACGATTGGCGAGGGAAGCTGACGGGTTGAAGAAAGCAAAGAATGCTTGAAGATGGCGGAGGCACTGTCTTCAGTTGTCGGAGGTGGCACCACCAGGTTCTGTGGCGTCCGTCGGTGGCCATGGGGGAAGTACGCAACGGAGATCCGCGACCCTTGGAGGAGGGTAAGAGTATGGCTCAGCACGTACAACACTGCGAAGGAGGCGGCTATGGTGCATGACTCCGCCGCCATCCAGCTCCACAGCCTTGACGCCACCACCAACTTCTGCCACCGTCCGGCGACACCTTTCGCCGCCGACCATCCAACCCCACCACCGCTTCCGGCGGCCAATAGCGCATCCGACGTGAACATGACCTCGGTCTCCAGTGGTTACAAGTCCGACGACGAGTCACACAACCTCTGGTGTTGTCGCGGTCCAGTCACCATGTGGTAAGCAGAAGGCAGCGGCGGGCGGGGCGGTGTGCCCATGCATGGTGATGATAGTCTCGGTGGATTATGATGCCACTGACTCTTTCAGCAACGACGAGGAGCGTTGCCAACCTAGGCGGCGAGTCAAGCGTTACGTCCATGAGATCCGGTTCGAGAGCGGGGCCTTCTCAGCTGGTTGTTGATGCAGTGGCGCATCTTTGCAAGGGTCACGCCGGAAAAGCCGGCGGGTTGAAGAAAGCAAAGAATGTCGGGGCAAAGATGGCGGAGGCACTGTATGCCCCTCGCGGTCACTCGACGGCGGAGATGGTGACTGCCATGAGCGTAGGTCGAGGTCGACGACAGAGAGGGTGACTGCGAGGGGTATATTAACAGGGGCAATAACGTCTTTTTAGTTGCCGCTGTTAACGGCGTTAAGAATATTCCATGATGATTTGTCGGCAAGTAACCGAGGGTCAGATTAACTATTTTCTTAAATTTTCATGGGTATATTAGTAAGCTGAAAAAATGTGAGGATAATTATGATAATTAGAAACTTTTGAAGGAAAAATATGTAAAAAACCATGGTTTTTATAGAATCCGGTGCATGATGATAAGAACCGAATAAAGACCTTCAATCTCGAAACCCATGTTTGCGTCTTATTTTAGTGACAACGATTTATGCACAAAATAAATTATGGTGGCTGATTTGTAGCTTGGGAGAGTGAGCGACTTATGACGTGGAGGAAACGTAGCGATCTAGGTCCTTTTAATCTGAAGCATTCTCATCAATTTATAGACTTGCTTGGCTTTAAATTTATATTAATTTCTTATTTTCTTTGTTACTTGAGTCTAATATAACTAGAGGAGAAATTGCCTTATAAATTTATTGGGTATGTGCCGACGACACCCACATCCCCGTCACAAGCATGCTTGTACCAATTCTTTCCACATCTTAGATTCTCTATTAAATCAATTTATTTACATAACTTAAGATCAACTTGTGATCTCTACATTAATTATATAAAATAAAAGAAGCGGTTGACAAATGATGTTTAAATTAAAATAGGATAAACAATTATTCCTAAAATGTTGGCTAAATTAAATAATGTAAGTGATGATAAGCTAGCATAGCTATTAATTTGAATTGTTTTTGGCCATGGAATCAATAGGCATGTTATATCCAATCAGGTATGATATGTTATTATTTAGATTGCGTATCTTTAATTTGAACTGCATTATAACTTCTATTTCAACAACGATGAGTAAAGAAATCGATCAATCATTCGACAATAAATTCTTTTTAATCAAGAAGTAAGCGTCTCGATCATTTCTAAATCCCAAAAATACCCAGCTTCTTTTTTCGTGCAAAAGAACTATTTATTATGAGAGTTTTTTCTCCAAAATCAATATTGATTTAGTCATGTTTAGAAAAGAGTATATCTGTACATGTAATAATACATGAAAAAAAGATACAGAAAAATATATAAAAATGCAAATTCTAATCAATATTGCCTATAAATTCCGCTCCCAACACGCTTGGTGCTATATCTATTAATTCTTACAACAAATGAACACTTGTTATATAACGAGCGGCACATCCTTTAACTTCGTACGATGAATGTTGACACCACCACGTTGGAATAAATGGTACATGATAATGAAGGTGTAAAAAACATTGCACGAAATGATTGCCAACATGGGTAATAGTTATTTCTCAATGCTATTGGTTTGGAACCGGAGTTCTTAATTTGAAGTGAGTAATCTCAACATTCTCACCAAATATATGCAGTACAATATTGTATTTTGATGCGATGATAATTTCCAAAGACATAAAGTCCATCCAATACATCTTTGATGTCCACGGTTCGAACCAATTCAATGAGAATAATAGATTAGCTATTAATTTTAAAATTTTTACAATTTTAAATTTTAAATTTTGAAATTTTTACTATTTGGAATTTTTACATTTTGAAATTTCACGATTTGAAATTTGAAATTTGAAATTTGAAATTTTTACTATTTAAAAGTTTTATAATATGAAATTTAAAATTTAAAATTTTGAAATATGAAGATGTGCTTTGGAAATGATATTTTAAACTTTTTTTTTCAAAATAGACTAAATAGCCGATGCTTGTTGTGACCCGTCTAATTACCGGCTTGTGTCCGAACAAAGGATCCCCGGTCTCTTGGGAATTAATGGGGAGGGGTATAACATGAAATTATTAAGGGAAAATGGTGTGTGTGTGTGTTTATGGGGAGCAATTTGCATTTATTATGCATCATGTGACATTTTACCACGCTCTCGAAATAGGAAAAAGATTTGTGTACATGGAATATACTCATGTATACAAATCCCTACCGTTGGATTGAATCGGGCACACATCCCGATTCAATCCAACGGAGACTGTTTTGGGTACATGGTACATGCCATGTACCCAAAACAGTACTCCTCGAAATAATCATCTCGTCGTCGATTCGAGTTAAAATAACCAGAAGTGATTGGGGTACATGTCACATAGACATGTGCATTGTACATGGTCACATTCAATGGTCCAGATTTACTCACATTCGTTGGTCCCCATCACGTAAGTCAATAATACTTGGCCACCTCAGTCATGTGTAATGTACATGACTGAAATGTCATGTACACAAATCTTTTTTCATAACGTAAAGAATGATCACTCGTATTTGGCCCGAAATTAATTTTAAGCCAAAAGCGGTCTGGTCAGGTCAATGAAGCTCATGCCATTAAGAATCGACCACTCTAGTTAACACTTCTAACTTTACGCTAAAAAAACACTGGAAAATTTAATAAATAAATCTTAAGGTTGATGTAGGAAGCTGATAGTTAAATAAATCATTTTGAATTCAAATTTAACAAATCAAAATTTAAATATTTATTGCTGAATCTTAAACTTAATTTGAAATTTGAATTGAGCGGTTCCTTCCCTGAGACGGTTGAGTCTTGTCACCACTCACCACTAGCCTATATATATAGGCAACGAGACCTGCTTCTCCCACCCCCCCTGACACCGCCCCTCCTCTGACACCCTCTTCCTTTCCTTTTATGCCCCGCCTTCTTCTTTTTTCTCTCATTCTCTGGGGTTTCTGTTTTCTTTTTCCTTAGTTTTGTTTTTGTTTAATCAGTTTTCTTTATTTATTTTTATCAATTTTATTCCTTTTTTTTTATCAGTTTTATTTTTCTTTCTAGATAAACAGTTTTTTTTATTATATGTTTGTAATCTTTTGTTTATTTTTTAGTTGTAAATTTTAAGAGTAATTATTTGTAAAAATTTAAATAAGCATAAAAATATGGATCAAAATAAAAGGTATATATATATATATATATATATATATATATATATATATATATATATGAAAATAACAAAAATACTAACAGTTAAAAAATACATTGTGTTTTCTGAAAAGTCTCATGGAAGAGTACATATAACAATACACAAAAATATATAAAAAAAATACAAATTCTAATCAATATTGCCTCTGAATTCGGCTCTTGGTGCGCTTGGTGTTGTACCTATTACTCCGTACCACAAATGATCACGTGTCGTATGACGAGCGGCCCATCCTTTATTTTTGTACGATGAATGTTATCATCACCACGTTGGAATGGGTGCTACAGGGTAATGAGGATATAAGAAAACTTACACGAAGTGATTGCCATCATGAACAATAGCTATTTATCGACGTTCTTGATTTGGAACTGGAAGAGCACTTAATGGCAAGTGACTAAAACAACTCCTAACATTCAAACCAAATGAAATTTAAAATTTGAGATTTTTTATAATTTTATGATTTAAAATTTGAAAATTTTACAATTTTAAATTTTTATGATTTAAAATTTGAAAAATTTACAATTTACAATTTTGAAGTTTTTAAGATTTGAAATTTTTACGATTTGATGTTTTAATAAATTGAAATATGAAGAGGTGTTTTGAAAAGAGTATTTTGGACTTTTTTTCTCTAAAATGGATCAAATACCCGAAACTTCTTATGGCCGGTCTAATTGCCGGATTTGATCTAAACAAAGGACTCCCGGTCCCTTTCCTCAAGAAATAATAAACAAAACTAATTAAAAAATAAATAAAGCTAATAATAAAAAACAAAATTAAATAGAAATTAAACAAAACTGAAAAGAAAAAAAAAGAAAAAAAAGAAACCCGTAAACAAGGGGAGGGAATTTAAACAAAACTGAAAAAAAAAAGGAAAAAAAAATAATGAACACAAACATTAGGGGTATGATAGTAAATGCTCAGGAGACAGCGGGAGGGCGGTGTCAGGAGGGGTGGGAGAAGCAATTTGCATAGGCAACTGCTAGCGCCAGCATTAAATGCCATCCATCTTGCTTTCTCTTTGCCCTAGGAGGACACAGCTCTCAGGCCCTGGGGAAGGAACCACCTCTCGCGGCGGCCACGAACCGCTCGCCGGAAGAACCGCCGGTCGCCAATACTCTATACGCCCCCTAGCGAGGAAGAGCTGTCCAAGATGGATCTCCCCCGAGTCATCATCCCTCCGGATGTAACGGAAAGGATCAGAAAGACTGGAGCTGTTGGAGACGTCGGAGCCTTTCTCGATGAGGGAGAGAGATGTCGCTGTGGACCTATTCCTTCAAGATCGCCAACGAAGCCGACATGAAGTTCATCTTCGACGGGGGGCCATGGGTGTTGGAGGGGAAGCACGCTGCTTCTGATCACCTGGCGGTCTATTTTGCGCCCAAAAGCCGACAGCTTCCATCGAGCGCCGGTGTGGGTCCGGCTCCCTGACCGTCCCGCCGGCGAGTACCACGAGAGGGAGGGAGTGTCGAAGCTGGCTGCTTATATGCTGGGAAACTGCTTTATTTGGATATCTCCATGGATCCAAAAGTGGACGCCCGAGCTCTGGACGAAGTTAATCTCAAAGAGGCACTTCAGCTGGGGATTCGGATCGGTGATTCCTTCCATCAGCCCTTTGTTTACGAAGGGGTTAGAGTTCGAGCCCCATCAGCTGGTGGTGATAGAAATAGAGGAATCTTTGTCTGTGGCTGGAGGAAGTGGCCAGAATGGCGGTGAGGTGTTGGCGGCCCCCGAAGAGGAGGTTGTAGCCGGTGAAGTGACGGCGGTCGGAGAAACGTAAGGGTTTTCCTATCATTTAGGTTGCGAATGCTGTGAGCTTTTTAGGTAGCTATGTTGCTAATGATCACTAGGGGTTGTTTGGTGTGGAAATAATTTTATTCCAGGTTAAGGGAGTTTATTCTCGATTTCGGAAATAACTTTATAATGATTAATTGAAATAAGAAAAAAGTAAAGTGAAAAGTGAGAATAACTTTGTAATGATTACTTGAAATAAGGAAAGGTGTTTGGGGAATAAAGTATGAAATAAGTAGTGAAATTGGGAATATTTTAAGAATATTCTCTTATTGAATTCTTATTCCCGTTTGGTATTCCCATATCAAACGGGGCCCTAGGGTTATCTGTTAAAAAAGCCCAAGTAAAGAATGTTTAGTTTCCTTATATATATCTCTTGTGGTTTGATGCATTTGAAGAACAGTTCCTCTGATGAGATGAAACCCTCGTCCTCCATTGGCATCCTGAACCAAACACGTCTCTCTGATATGAGAAAAGGTTGGAAAGAGAGCTGCTTCTCCCCCCCTCCGGCCCCACCTGTTCTTTCCCATTTATACCCCCG
>OY986963.1:33886444-34066444 GCA_963920575.1 Narthecium ossifragum | reverse complement strand
AGCCGACATGGAGTACGTCTTCCACGGGGGGCCATGGGTGGTGGAAGGGAGTACGCTGCTTCTGATCCCCTGGGAACCTCTCTTCATACCAGAAGGCAGAAGCCAACAGTTTCGATCGAGCGCCGGTGTGGCCGTGTGGGTCCGGTTCCGGGACCTCCTCGACGAGTACCGCGAGAGGGGGGGAGTGTTGAAGCTGGCTGTGTATGCTGGGAATCCGCTGTACGTGGATATCTCCATGGATCCTGCAGCCGTGTCCGCCCGAGCTCTCGTCGAGGTTAACCTCAAAGAGCCACTCCTGGAGGTGGCCGAAGTAGTGGAATCCTCGACTATGGCTGGAGGAAGTGGTCAGAATGGAGGGGAAGAGTTGCCGACGCCGGAAGATGAGGTTGTCGCCGGTGAAGAGACGGCGGCCGGAGGAAACTAAGGTAAGCTTGTTGCTGATGAATGATCACTGGGGTATCTGTAAACGAAGTAAAAAGATTCTTATCCATGTTTTTGTTGCGTTGAAGAAAAGTTACTACGATAGATGATGAAACCTGCCTTTATTTATTTTTTGGTTAAGTCTGGAAAGTTAGAACGGGGATTCGATGTCCAAAGCAAAACGAAAAGCTCAACCATTCAACCATGAGCAGATTGCATCAGAATCATGCATTACATAGCATACATGCCATGGCGAAACTGTTTATGCTGGGAGTTGATAATTAAGGAATTATTATCATATTTGTCAGGTAATTGTTACGGTAAAAATTTCCAACTTTTGGTCATATTCGGCGTCCAAGAATGGTGATTTAAGGATTAATGGAAAAAGAACGTGGATATCTGCAACTTCGTTGTTGATGAGATCTCCAAATTTTAATGTTTTGTGTGTCAAATATGTCCTCGAAATCAGTGGCAATTTTGTAAATGCCTAGTCAAGTTACCCCTTTGACGGTCGACACTCCATCTTCAACACATGATTCACATCATGAATATCATATCTCATCACCATCAATGTAGTTAGAGTATTTTGACCATAATTTTTTCATCCAAAATTCAAATGAGGGCATGTTTGGTTGCTGAGAAGTGAGCTGCAGTGGAGTGATTTTTCGGAAGTGACATCATTGGAGTGACTTTCTGGGATTTTCTGAATTCTGCTGTTTGGTTGATGCTTGAAGTGGAGATATGGTCACCCCCAACTGTGGGCAATTTCAGGGATTTTTAATAATATTTTTAATATTAAAGTATTAAATTATTAATATTTTAATAATTTTAAAATTAAAATATTATAATAATACTACTTTGGATGATGTGGACCAATCACGAGGTGACACGTGGCATGTAGGACCCACTTATATTAATATTTTATAATAGTATGATATTATTAATACTATTTGCCACTTTTCGGCGAGCTACTTCAACGACTTCGGGCCAAAATTACCGGAAATCAAATCTGAAAGTGGAAGCTAGCCTTGGGGTGAAGTGGCTTGAAGTGACTTCAATCTCACTTCAACATCACCAAACAACCGAAGTGGTTGGAGTCACTTCAAAAAAAGTGACTCCAGGTCCACTTCAAGCCAACCAAACATGCTCTGACCTGATTCTTGGATTGTTGGAAACCTGATCGAAAGATCTATAACTTTCATTCTTTGTAATTTAGCAAATTTTGATGATAGAATGGCCCGAAATGCAACTCGACCACTTCCGACACTGTCATAATGTTTCGATAATAACTGTTTCATTCAATATCCAAATGATATGATTCTTGGATCATCGGAAAGCTCATTCAAATATCTAGAATTTTGGTTTTATTAAATTTATCAAAATTTGATGATTAAATGGACTGAAATGCAGTTAAAAAGCTCAATAGCAATTTCATAAATTTCAGAAAAATTGAGAACATTATGAAAAGCTAGCAAATCATGGGACATATCATATGAGATCATTGGGGCAACCGTAAGGAATCATGCATGCAATCATCAGAAATCATGAGAACAGTCAATGGAGATCATTGAACAACTAATGGAGATCATAGGAGTAGTTAGAGCACTTTGATGAGCAGTTAGAGCACTTCATGATAGCACTTTCATGCATAAATACCTTGGCGAAGAAGGGAATTGTAACACATCACTAATGAATGAAAACCGCAATTTCTTTCATCTCTTTCGTTACTTTTTATACCTATGAACTCTATATAGGATTAGGAGTGGTCATTACTCTAGCAGTACTCTACATAGGCGTAAGAGTAACCATTACACTTATCCCCAGCAGTAGTTTAACGGTACTTTTAGGAATAGTTTAATCTTCTTGGTAATCACTAGTAGTAGCATAATTGCTTCCTCGACTTCCAGTAGGCTTGACTTAGGTATAAGCTGTTGACATCGATTTTAGCTAAGGCTAAGTCGATTGCATTTACAGAAGTCCCCGGGCTGAATCCGCACGCACCAGACCCAAATTGGCTTATACACAGTCGTGTCTATCCAAATCTCCTACGTATCCCCGATTTTGACGGCATCCTATACAAACTGGAGGAATAAGGGTATTTTGGTAATTTTACCCATCCAAGGGTATTTTGGGAATTTAGACCAAAATGTATGTCTAAATTTCCAACTACACTTCAAAATAGCCCTTACATAGCTTTGATGGCATCCTAAATAAGCTGTGTAAATATAGGGGTGTTTTGGTAATTTTCCACCACATATGGGAAATTACAGAAAATTCCCTAAAATAAATAAGGGAAAAATCCGAAAATTCAAATAAACCCAAACAAATACCCGACTTCAAATTCGCCTAAGTCCCGGCAAAAAATATACGCGCACCACATGATACGCGCTTGTATCCACGACACGCACAGAAGTCGCGTTGCCATGCGTCGCGTTTAAATAACCAAACCGAAGGGTATTTTGGTCATTTAGCCCCAACGGGCATTTTAGTCATTTCACACCTTCAGGGGTGTGAAAATCCGGAACAGAGATATTTCATCTGCGTTGGAGACATTTCGGTCCAAAATATATGGCCGATAAAAAGGATATTTTGGTAATTTACACCCGGCTTGCCCGGGGATATTTCAATAATTTTTCCAAAATATTATGTGAAATATCGAAATTAAAATTTAAATAAGACATTTCAAATATCCGAATAATTCGACAAATATTCAGATAATTCAAATATTAACATTTGAATTTCAAATTCGAATTTCAAAAAACAAAATATCTACCCATATAAAATCAGCCAAATCAAATATATATCATACCATATGAGAAATCAGCATATTTAATTATGATTGGATTGCATTCCCATACCATATAAAAAATAAAATTAAAATCAACATCTCTAAATATGATATGATTATATGAGCTATCGGATTAGCATCAATTACTATCCCTTAATCAGGGTATTTCATCCCATATTAAGAGATCACCTCTCGTGCCTATAAAAGGAGGAGGTGAAGGCTGGCCGGGAGGCTGCGAGAGACGTCTGGAGACAGATGGCGAGGCCCTGCCGCGACGCTTACGTCGGAGACGCAAAGATCTCAGAGAGTTGAAGACGGCGAGGTCCTGTTGATGTTTTAAAGCTGTGCACCATCGGACGACGCTGATCTCGCTGACGTAGCCGGAACCCATCAAGAGCTCAAGCCATTGGGTTGCCGCTGCAAGAAGCCTTGGAAGGTTGCTGCCGTTGGAGATGTTGGGGACGCTCCTTCCTCCTTGCTGCAAAGAGATAAAGTTTGCTGCTGGCCGCTGCGGAAAAGCTGGAGACGAAGGCTTGAAAACTTCCTCGTTGCTGGCTGTTGCTGAGGTCTGAGGCGCTGCCGCTGAAGCTTCGAAGTCGTGCAAACCAACACATCCGGGACTCGTTCTTCTCTGCCGTTGAAGCTGTGAAATCGCAGATTGGAAGCAGCTGAATAGCCAAGATCAGAAAAAAAGAAATCAAAGAACGAAAGCAAAGGAGAAGAAGCTGATACAAAGGAGGACGTGAAGGCTCTGCTGGGAGGTTGCCAGAGACACCCGGAGAGAAAGACGGCGAGGTTCTGCCAAGACGCTCACGTCGGAGACGCGAAGAGCTCGGAGGCTTGAAGACGGCGAGGTCCTGTCGATGCTTTGAAGTTGTGCACCACCGGAAGACGCCGATCCCGTCGACGTAGCCGGAACCCATCCAAAACTCAAGTCGTTGGGTTGCCGCTGCAAGAAGTTTCGCCAGTCCTGCGGCGCAAGCTCCATCCCTCCGCTCGGCCCATACCTCCCGCAAGGCGCTCCAGTCAGCTTCCTCGACGGCGACGGCGATGGAGAACAGATCCAGGCACTCCCTCATGTCCAACGGCTTCAAAGAATAACGCTTCCCCTGCTTTCCCCTGTTCCAACCTCGGTTGGCAAGTAAAGAAAGGAAGGTGCGACTGGCAAAAATAGAGAGGGAGGAGAGAGAGAAGGAAGATAGAAGAAGGCAGGAGAAGAGCATCCCGTGATCCTTTTCCGTCGCTCCAGCACCGACCACAGGCCCTCTCAGACGCTCAGGCAAGAGAAGGCCCGGTGCATCTTCTCCGTCGCTCCAGCAGCCGGCGCATCCTCATCGGGCCCAACTCAAAGGTGTCCGTCGCCCACCGCCGTGCGTGTTTTCAAGCTCGCGGCAACAACCACAAGTCCCAGCCACGCTTCCCCTGTTTCCCCTGTTCCAGCCGACTTCCTCGACGGCGACGGAGATCAAATCTAGGTGCTCCCCTCGTCTCCAGCAACCCACGTGATCAACACTTGGTGAACGGTGTCTTCCTACGGTCCGATGACGCAGCCTATGCCCCTTGGCTCCAGCTGCCATTCTCCTACAACAACGGAGATCAGATCCAAACTTCAAAGCTCGGGTGCACCAACTTCGACGCCGGACAACACAACACAAGCTTCGACGCCACCAGCTTCGACGTGTGAACAATATCAACTCCGACTCTCAGACAACACCTTCCTTGTTCCAGCTGCTACATCTTCACGACAACAATTGGACCTTGGACGGCTCTTCCCAAACTCCGGTGGATTTGAAGCCCCGGCGACAAAGATATCCTGCATGGCGATGAACGTGGTGGTCCAAGACCTCACGTCATTTCATTTTCCTTTTATTATTATTATTATAGGAAAATATTTATTTTTATTGGATCTAGAATCGGAGGTATTCCCTACGGGGATGTAAATTATGGATTTGCCGATTTGGCGATCCAGGGGTGTGGTGCCTACAATTTCCTGACATGAAATTAAAAATTGATTTGCTCGGAAATAAAATAGACATCTCGTCCCCGCGAAATCGACGTTTTATCCACGAACACAAGCATAGAACGCCCAAAAATCCTGATGAGTTAAGGTACGATAGAGTGATACGACTTGAAAAGTGTCGTTCCTTAACAAGTCTGCTCAAAATTACAAATTTATAATCAAACTACTAACTAACTACTTTAGGGGTAGTGAGCAGTGAGTCCGAGTCGAATCCACAGGGAATGCGTAGGAAAATAATTAAACTACTAAACTCAATCTAAGTATTCCTACCAATAAGTTGATAAAAGATTCAGAATTGAAATTAAACTAAGTTTATACTAAATGATTAATAAATACGAGAAAAAGGTACCAGGGAATTCTTAATCAATAACCAAGGTTCTACCAGGTCTTCCTAAGATCAGGGCATGCAAATACGATGAATGGCTTCCTAAAAGTTGAAAAGTGAATGGCTAGTTCTCCTTATCACTCAACAAGTTCTGTTTAGGATTCCTTGTTGGCAAGAACAATTATCTAATTATCAGTGACCGAATGATTAGTTACGTTCACTGCTAATGAACCCTCTTATTAGGATGAATTCATCGCAAATAATAACATGGATATGGATTTAGGTGTAAGATCAAGATGGGTTTAACATCTTGATGGCTAAAACTATAAAGGTAGGATGTATGAAGGATTAGAGATAAAACGTAGTGGGACTAGCACTACTATAGTGGGGCTAGCACTATACAACCCCTAATCACGAAGAAGATTTCATTCGAGATACCATGGGACTAGCATAGTCCTCTTATTTGGATAAATCCAATCCAAGCCCTAGCATACACAAGCTCCGGAATCAAGTGCAAACAAGAACAATCCATACATCCAGCAAGAAATCAACACCAAGGTATAAAAGAAATAAAAATCAATCCATACAAGCCAATTAATAATGTATACAAGCCCTAGATCTAAGAAATCCCTAATAGAAACCATAATTACATCATAAGAATCCCATGGTTAGGGTTTTAGCTATTCATCTTTAGAAAGGAGATCCGTCGATGAAGGTTGTCGCCACGCTCCACCCATGGATCTTCCCCCAAAGATCTAACCTAACTTATGTAAAAGAAGGAAGAAAAAGAACCAAGAAGGCTCAGCCAAAAGGCCAAGGAAGAGCCGCCAAATTCGTATTAAATAATCATATATATAGGGGAACTTCCAAAACTAGGGTTTAGTTGAGTTGGACTCTGGTGTAACTCGGATTTCCTGAATTGATCTTGGCAGCCTATTCCGGTCGCTACTGGGTCCAATCCGTCCCGAATCTGAAAATGAGTCCAACACAAAAGATGTAGATTCAGAAGTCTTCTGTCAGATCCCAAAGATTTCATAATATTCGGAGTTATCTAGAATATTTGACGAATATTCTCTTCAGCTTCGACGGTGCAGCTTTCCAGCTTATGTCTCTTCATGTATTCTTCAAATCTGCTATCACACCATCAGGAATCTCGCAAAGTGTCCAAAAGAAACGCTGTAGATCTCTGAGTCTTCTACAATATCCCAAAGTTTCAGAATATTTAGACCTTTGTGCAATATCTGGCGAATATATTACTGATGGTCGAGGAAGTAGTTTATTTAGTCATTTTAGCCGAATTTCCTGCATTTCTTCTCAAAGCATGATTAAACATGAAATCAACTAACAAACTATCAAACACAAACACTCTCGGGCTAACAAATGTAATTTAACGGGTTTAATTATGACTATTTAGTGACTCATCATGGAACCCTCCACCATTTGACCATCGTGTCGGTCGACACACTGATAGAGCTTGAAAAGTGTCGTGGCTTAACAAGTCTACTCAAAATTATAAATTTATAATCGAACTTCAAACTAACTACTTTGGAGGTAGATAGCAGTGAATCCGAGTCGAATCCACAGGGAATGCGTAGGAAAATAATTAAGCTACTAAACTCAATCTAAGTATTCCCACCAATAAGTTGGGAAAAGGTTCAGAATTGAAATTAAACTAAGTTTATACTAAATGATTAATAAATACGAGAAAAGGTACCATGGAATTCTTAATCAATAACCAGGATTCTACCAAGTCTTCCTAGGATCAGAACTAGCTAACCAAACTGAATGGTTTTCCTAATGGTTGATAGGTGAATGGTTAATTCTCCCTATCACTCAACAAGTTCTGATTAGGATTCCTTGTTGGCAAGAACAGTTATCTAAAATTCAGTGACCGAATGATTAGTTACGTCCACTGCTAATGAATCCTCTTATTAGGATGAATTCATCGCAAATAATAATTACGATATGGATTTAGGTGTAAGATCAAGATGGGTTTAGTATCTTGATGGCCAAATCTATAAAGATAGGATATATGGAGGATTAGGGATAGAACGTAATAGTTCTAGCACTACTATAGTGGTTCTAGCACTATACAATCCCTAATCACGAAGAAGAGTTTATCTGAGATACCATGGTACCAGCATGATCCTCTTAGTAGATGAGTCCAATCCAAGCCCTAGCATGCATTAGCTCTAGATCTAAGACATATTAGAACAATCCAAACATCCAACATGAAATCAACACCAAGTTCATAACGAAATTAAGATCAATCCATACAAACCATTCAAGAAGTTATACATGCCCTAGATCTTAAGAATCTCTAATAGAAACCCTAGTTACATCATAAGAATCCCATGGTAGAAAGTTTAGTTACTCATCTTTAGCGGTTGATCCGTTGATGAAGGTTGTCGCCGCGCTCCACCCATGGATCTTCCACCAAAGATCTAACCTAATTTGTGAAAAAGAAACTAAGCGAAACCCTAAGAGATGAAGAAAATTCGGCCAAAGAAAGACCCCTCAAATTTACCTAAGAAGGCCTATTTATAACCCCCAAGTAACCCTAACTCGGATTAGATCTGGGCCCTTGATTTTCTTCACTTGCGAAGGTAAGATCGATCCTTCCATAGGAGAAGGATCGATCCTTTGATATCATATCTTCGATTTCTGGCTACGCCCGAGGAAGATCGATTCTTTGATATGGGCATGATTGATCCTTCTCAATAGGATGGATGAGTAGGATGGATCCTACTAAGTAGGATGGATGAGTAGGATGGATCCTACTATAGGAGAAAGATCGATCCTTCTCCTCGATGATTTCCTCAATATTCTCGAGTGAAAGGAGGATCGATCCTTCTGTGATCATCTGAAAAGTATACTCTCTGTCAGGTCTGTCTGCATAAAAGGATAGATCCTTTTAGAGAACTTGATCGATCCGTCTTTCCTGAGTATTTACTGCTTTGCCATCCAGACTGCTCCACTGGTACTAAAAGTGTCGTAACTTCTTTTAGGAAACTCGGAATCACGAACCGTAAAGTTCTCCAGAAACTAGACTTCAAGAGCTTTCCAACCATATATGACACAGAATTTAGTTCTTCATAAGATACAGTTTAATTTTCAAAAATGACCCATCTTTGCTCCTTTGACTTCGTAGGTTCTTCATTTGTTCTTTTTAGCACCAAACCTGATCTAATCTTCGTTGAGGGTCCTAATACATGAAATGGGCAATAGACTATCAAAATAGCATTGCTCGAAGACTAACGAGACCTAGTTAAAAGGGCGATTTGTGCACTTTTCACGTCTTATCACACACCTCACGTGCCTCCTAGTGACCCAGCACCCCTCCTCTCCTGGGTGCTATTTTCCCTTATTTTGTATTTTTTTTCACTAATAGTAATGTTTAATTATAAGTCTTGATTCGAGTTATTTTCTTTTGGCTAAATTTTCAATTAGTACCCTGTAATTTGACCCATATTTTTATGTGGTCCTTATATTTCAAAAAGTTGCAATACAAACCCTCAAATTTAAGAATCTCTCTTATGTGGTCCGCCACGTCAGCTTCCGTCGAATGCCGTTAACCAGCTAACGACAAACTAGCACACGTGGCCCATTTTTATCCACGTGGCCATTTTTAAATATATTTGGTCCGCCACGTCATCTTCTCCCTCTTCTCTCTTTCTCTCTCTCTTCTCCCTCTTCTCTCTCTCTTTCGACCAGCTCACCGTCGATGCCCAGCCCCGACGGCGACGGCGACGTCGATGCCCAGATCCCGTCCTCAACAGCGGCGATGCGGCTCTTGAACCGGTGCTCCGGGCCGAATCGGAACAGGCGCTGGAGCTTCCAATATAAAATCCAAGCTGCCGACATCGCCGTCCCCGATGTCGCCGTCCCACCTCCATCCGAGCTTGCCGACCCACCTCCATCCCGCCGTCGCCGTCCCGATCTCGTCGTCGTCGTCCCGACATCGACGTCCTAGAGATTGGACGAGGTGGTGATGGGTTTGGCGGCGATCTCGCCGACCCACCTCCATCCCAGCTCGCCGCGGATCCATCCCAGCTCCATCCCGCCATCGCCAACCCGATCTCGCCGTCGCCGTCCCGATCTTGCCGTCCTGATCTCTCCATCCCGAGCTCGCCGTCCCGAGCTTGATGTCCCGATCTCGTCGTCCCGAGCTCGCCGATCCCGATCCCGAGCGCTCGCCGTCAGTCGCCGATCGGCCGATCCCATCGCGTCGCCTCCTCTTCTTCGCGATGCCATCCGATCTCGTCGGATCCAACGCGAGGTCGCCGCCAAGCCCATCGCCAAGCATGTCCTCGGTCCTATCCTCCGAGCTCTGAGCTCCATCCCATCCTCCGAGCTCCATCCCGGGTCCATCCCACCTCCATCCCGGGTCCATCCCGGGTCCATCCCATCCTCCGAGCTCCATCCCGGGTCCATCCCAGCTCCATCCCATCCTCCGAGCTCCATCCCGGGTCGCCGCGGATTCGCACCTCCATCCCAGCTCTCCGCCGTTCGATCCCGCCGTTCGATTCGACCTCCGACCTTCTGACCTCCTCCATGGCGATGATGCCCCTTACAGGGAGGCCGACGAGTTCGCCGACGCCTTCGAAGAGGCCATCGAGCTGATCGTCCGCTGGTCGGAAGAGAGAAAGGGAGAAGAGAGAGAGTGAAGAGGGAGAAGAGAGAGAGAAGAGGGAGAAGCTGACGTGGATAAAAATATATTTAAAAATGGCCACGTGGATAAAAATGGGCCACGCGTGCTAGTTTGCCGTTAGCTGGTTGACGGCGTTCGACGGAAGCTGACGTGGCGGACCACATAAGAGAGATTCTTAAATTTGAGGGTATGTATTGCAACTTTTTGAAATATAAGGACCACATAAAAATATGAGTCAAACTACAGGGTACTAATTGAAAATTTAGCCTTTTCTTTTTAAATCCATTTGTCTTACGATTTATCAATCGATGGATACTTTTGTGTTTGTTTACAAACCAGGCCAAGTCCATAAATTCGGGACCAAAATACCCCTGACCAACTCTCTCTCATCATTTAATCCCACCTGATACAAGTACAAGAGAGAGAAAGGAGAGAGATCTCTCTACATTAAGATGTGACATCACCCATCTTCTTCTCTCGTACGAATTCCTTCATTATTTTAGAGGGAGAGAGTGGAGGTTTTCCATTTTTTTGGGTTTTAGTGGACTTAAATTTAGTGTTTAAGTCGGCTTGGATATGATTTCTTACTTATGCGAGGAATTCCTTACTTAGCCTATGAATTCCTTAGCCTATGAATTCCTTAGCCTCTGAATTCCTTATTTATGCGAGGAATTCCTTACTTAGCCTATGAATTCCTTACTTATGCTTTGAATTCCTTACTTAGCCTATGAATTCTTAGTCATGCGATCAGTGAGGCCTCTGCAGCCTTCTTGCGGGACATGAGGGCCCCATCGAAGATGCCATCGAAGATGGCGGAACTCCTGGGAAGGAGCCGGGTGGAGGTGAGCTGGAGGGGCAGGGCGCCGATGCCGACGGAGGGGAGTTGCCGGAGACAGCCAGGCACTCTAAGAAACAGAGGAGAGAGTAGGAGGGGAGGAGTGGCTGATAGAGCTTGAAAAGTGTTGTGCCTTAACAAGTCCGCTCAAAATTACAAATTTATAATCAAACTACAAACTAACTACTTTAGGGGTAAATAGCAGTGAATCCGAGTCGAATCCACAGGGAATGCGTAGGAAAATAATTAAGCTACTAAACTCAATCTAAGTATTCCCACCAATAAGTTGGAAAAAGGTTCAGAATTGAAATTAAACTAAGTTTATACTAAATGATTAATAAATACGAGAAAAGGTACCATGGAATTCTTAATCAATAACCAGGATTCTACCAAGTCTTCCTAGGATCAGAACTAGCTAACCAAACTGAATGGTTTTCCTAATGGTTGATAGGTGAATGGCTAATTCTCCCTATCACTCAACAAGTTCTGATTAGGATTCCTTGTTGGCAAGAACAGTTATCTAAAATTCAGTGACCGAATGATTAGTTACGTCCACTGCTAATGAATCCTCTTATTAGGATGAATTCATCGCAAATAATAATTACGATATGGATTTAGGTGTAAGATCAAGATGGGTTTAGTATCTTGATGGCCAAATCTATAAAGATAGGATATATGGAGGATTAGGGATAAAACTTAATAGTTCTAGCACTACTATAGTGGTTCTAGCACTATACAATCCCTAATCACGAAGAAGAGTTTATCTGAGATACCATGGTACTAGCATGATCCTCTTAGTAGATGAGTCCAATCCAAGCCCTAGCATGCATTAGCTCTAGATCTAAGACATATTAGAACAATCCAAACATCCAACAATAAATCAACATTAAGATATAAAAGAACTAGAGATCAATCCATATAAGCCAATCAATAATGTATACAAGCCCTAGATCTTAGAAATCCCTAGTAGAAACCCTAGTTACATTATAAGAATCCCATGGTAAAAGTTTAGCTACTCATCTTTAGGAAGGAGATCCGTTGATGAAGGTTGTCGCCGCGCTCCACCCATGGATCTTCCACCAAAGATCTAACCTAATTTGTGGAAAAGAAACTAAGAGAAACCCTAAGAGATGAAGAAAATTCGGCCATGGAAAGGCCCTAAAAATTCCCCAAAGAAAGCCTATTTATAGCCTTCAAGTAACCATAACTCGGATTAGATTTGAACCCTTGATTTTCTTCACGGATAAACAGATGATCGATCATCAGGGGATAGATGATCGATCATCTCGACCATCTCTTCTCTGATTGTTGGCTGCGTCTCGTAGGTGATCGATCGTCAAGGGAAGAGACGATCGATCACTCTCTGGTGCTGGTAGTTACGCCCCGTGAATGATCGATCATCCAGGGTAGTGATGATCGATCATTTGAATCCAAAAAATTGGTTGCGCCCGAGTATGATCGATCATTTGAAAGGAAATGATCGATCATCTGAGAGGTGATGATTGATCATCTGTTTCTGGGTATTTACTCTTTTGCCATTCAGACTGCGCCACTGGTACTAAAAGTGTCGTAACTTCGTCTAGGAAACTCGGAATCATGAACCGTAAAGTTCTGCAGAAACTAGACTTCAAGAACTTTCCAACCATATATGGCACATTGTCTGATTTTTCATGAGAAGATACAGTTTAATCTTCAAAGACGACCCATCATTGCTTCTTTGACTTCGCAGGTTCTTTATTTGTTCGTTTTAGAACCAAACTTGATCTAATCTTCGCTGAGGGTCCTAATACCTGAAATGGTGAAAAGACAATCAAAATAGCATTGCTCGGAGACTAACGAGGCCTAGTTAAAAGGGCGATTTGTGCACTTTTCACGTCTTATCAGTAGCCGGAGAAGAGGAGCAGCCGGAGCCGGAGGGGAGGAGGAACCGGAGAAGAGGAGGCGACGGAGCTAGAGGGGATCCACATCTGAGACGTGGAGCTCGTGGCCCGAGCGGTGCTCCTGTGGCACTACGCCACGGACGTGCGCAAGGAGAGATGGCGGGCGTTCCGTGGCTACGGGGGGGAGGCGGGTGGTGGTGATGGCGAACCTGACGGTGATAGTGGAGCCGTTCGTGAAGGAGTACCGGGGCAGGGGTGGCGGGCGTGGGGGTCGTTTTAGGCGGGGCGGGGGCGGCAGGTAGGGGTGAGCATTCGTTTCTCGGTTCGGTTCTCGGTCCAGAACTGAAGAACCGAATTTTTTTCGGTCCTGTTTTTAGAGAACCGACCAAACCGAACTTATGCAGGAACCGAACCGAACCGAAACCGAAATTGTTCGGTTCCAAAATAATTGGAACCGAACCGAACCGAACTTTTGTTCATAACTGAACCGAACTTTTTGGAATCGAACCGAACTTTTTGGAACTGAACCGAAATTTTTGCAATAATTACTTCATATGCTAAGGCATGTATGACAACTTCGGTTCTAAGCCAAACCGAACCGAACCGAATTTTTTTTAAAGAACCGAACCCGAACTCGAATCGAAGCCTGAACTTTTCATACATGCCAAAACCAAATCGAACCAAACCGAACCAAACCGAACCGAAAAACCAAAAAAACCAAACCGAATGGACCGAACTAATTCGGTTCGGTTCTTCGGGTTCGGTTCGGTTCTACTCACCCCTAGCGGCGGGCGAGGTGCTTGAGAAACTGAGGAAGAGGGAGGAGAGAGAGAGATAGAGGAGAGAGCATGAGGGGTGGAGGAGCCAGAGAGGAGGGGAGGAGAGAATAGGAGGGGAGGCGGAGCCAGAGAAGAGGAGACTACGGAGCCGGTGAAGAAGAGGCGACGGAGCCGGAGCCAGAGGGGAGGAGAGAACAGGAGGGGAGGGGGAGCCGGAGACGAGGATGAAAGGGAGGGGGTGGAGATGGGAGCATGAGGCGGAGGGGCGGTGGGGGTGGTGGAGGGTTTGCTTTGCGATGGGGACACGGGGACGGAGGTGGCGGCCTGGAGGTCGGAGGCATCGAGCAAGCTTCGAAACATCGAGGCGGAGGAGTGGAGGGGCTGGAGACGAGGATGAAGGCTGGGCGGGGCAGGGGCGGCGGGTGTGGGGGTCATTGTGGGTGGGCCGAGGGCGGCGGGCATGGGGGTCGTTGTGGGCGGGGCGGGGGCGGCTTGATGGAGAGAGATCGGGTGGATGGAGAGAGAGGGAGAGAGAGTGGATGGAGAGAGATGGAGAGAGAGGGAGGGTGAGAGAGAGGGGGGAGAGAGAGTGGAGGGAGAGAGAGAGTCGATGGAGAGTGAGTGATGAAGCACAAAAAGTGTCGTGGCTTAACGCGCCCGATCAGAATTACAAATTTATAATCAAACTCCTGCTAACTACCTTTGGTGTAGCTAGTGGTGAGTCCGAGTCGATCAGCAGGGAGAAAAACAAGCTTTTAAGTGGATACTTGGCATAGTCGTCCACCAAGAAGTTGGGTGAAAATATTTGGATTTGGGTTTTTAGCTAAACTAGACCAAAATTAATGCTAAAAGGTGATCGGATAAGAGAAAGGGCCGAGGGATCCTTAATCAATAACAAGGGATCTAATAGGTCTTCGTAAGGGCAAGCTATCCGACTTGAACGGTTAAATCCGAAAATCGATAGGTGAATGGCTAGCTCCACCTACCGCACGACGAGGATCGGGTCACGATCCCTCATCGGCGAGAGAAATCCTCTAAGGATCGGCGACCTAACGATGAGTTGCGATCGCTGCTAACGAATCCTCTAATTAGGAGGGATTCGTCTCGAGAGAACTAACAAGATATGGATCTAGGTGTGATATCGAGGTGGTCCTAGCACCTCGATGGCCAAAATCACAAGGATAGGATGGATGGAGGGTTAGGAATAGATTGGTGGTGGTTCTACCACCACAATCTAGTCCAATCTTGGATTAGAATCCTTCGTCATGAGAGAATCCATGGTTCTAGCATGAATCCCTCTCATGAGAGGTAGCATCCAAGCCCTAGCTTACACAAGACCTAGATTTAGGGCACAATAGGGCAATCCAAGCATCCAAGAATGAAAGCAACACCAAATTTATATAGAAATTAAATCCAATCCATACAACCATTCAAATAAGTAGCACAAGCCCTAAATCCTAGGAATCCCTAATAGAAACCCTTATTACATCATAAGAATGCCTAAGCTAAAAGTTTAGTGACTCATCTTGGGGATTTGATCCATAGATGGAGGTTGATGAAGCTCCCCTCCCATGGATCTCCTCCAAAAGATCATATTCTAAATTGGGTAAAAAGAGTTTAAAAGAGGAAAAGCTCAGAAAGAGTAAAGGAGAGGATCCTCAAAATTCCCCCAAAAGGGTCATTTATAGCCTAGGAGCATCCCCCACTCGGATTAGATCGGGGCCGTTGATTCTGCTCATCTGGCATATAAAGATCGATCTTTTATAGAGAAATGATCTATCTTTTGACTATTGCGCTCGTCCGCTCCCGTGGATGAGGAAGATCGATCTTCCTCTTATGTGTTCACCAGCTCCATAAGGTAATCGATCGTCGAGTAGAAGACGATCGATCATTTCAGAATTGTTGCTCTCTGTCATCTCTATTTCACATAAAAGATCGATCATGTCCTGGAGGAAAATCAATCTTTATATGCCAGACGTGAAAAGTGAGCAATGCTATTTTAATTGTCTTCTCCCCATTTCAGGTATTAGGACCCTCAGCGAAGATTAGATCAAGTTTAGTGCTAAAACTAAAAAATAAAGAACTTGTTTGGAACAAAGGAACAAAGGAGCAAAGGAGCAAAGATAGGTCATCTTCAACATCAAAACTGTACCTACTCATAACAAACCAGATGATGTACTATATATCGTTGGAAAGCTCTGGAAGTCTAGTTTCCGAGAGTTTTTATGGTTCGTGATTTAGAGTTTTCTACGAGAAGATATGCTATTTTTAGTATAGAGGTGCAGAAGAAGCAGTTACGAAAACCAGATCGATCCGAGCTAAATCAGATCGATCTTGGTCGGGAAAATTCCAGTTTCTAAAGTTCACGGAGAGAAGCAGATCGATCTGATCCCAAAGAAGATCGATCTGATCCCAAAGATCCATGGGTGGAGCGTGGCGACAACCTTCATCAACGGATCTCCTTCTTAAGATGAGTAATTAAATCCTAGTCTAGGGATTTCTATGATGTAATAAGGGATCTTTCTAGGGTTTTCTATGGATTTGAGCATGTAAACACATATTTTAATGGTTTGAATGGATGATTCTTATTCTCTTTATATCTATTGGTGTGATTTTAATAGTGTGGATGAATGATTTGTTCATATATGCCCTAGATCTAGGTCTTGAGCATGTTAGGGCTTGAGATTAGAGATTCTCATCAAACGTTCATACTAGGACTATGGATGTGAGGATTTCCCTTTCGAGATTAAGGGTTTTGTAATGCTAGAACCATTACACATAATGCCAGAACCATTTTGACCGCCTCTTAATCCGTTATTCATCTTAATTCAAGATTAGAGATTTCGTACGTGCCAGAACCACTATGCTAGTGCCAGAACCACTAGGGTAACTTCTAATCCTTGATACATTCTGTTTGGCGATCTCAAGGTGCTAGAACCATCTTGATTATTTACCAATATCCATTTTTTGATATCATTGCCGACGGTAGGGGTTTTAGCCATTCACCTATCGACTAGTTAAAACCATTAATGCTCAATTGAATTGCTCTTATCCTAGGAAGACCTAGTTAGTTCTTTATTATTGATTAGAAATCTTTTGGCCGTTTATCTTATTATTATTTTAAATTAATTTAATATTAGTTAAGAGTAGTTTAAAAACCAAAAATCCTTTCCTTTATCAACCTTTTGATTTAGAACTATACAAGGTAATTAGACTTAACACTTCTTTTCCCTGTGGATTCGACTCGGACTCATTGCTATCTACCCATAAAGTAGTTAGTTAGTGATTCGGATTATAAATTTCAAATTTTGGCATACTTGTTAAGACCACGACAGTTTTCAAGGCGTGTCATGCACATAAAAGATCGATCTTGTACCCTTTAAGGATCGATCTTTTATTTCCCATGCTGAATTTCTTCTTCATATCTTCAAATGATCGATCTTCCTTAATAACCGATCGATCTTCTTTGTATGGAACTTGCCGAATGTGTTCGTTTTAGCTCCAAACTCGATCCAATCCTCGTTGAGGGCCCTTGTACCTGAAATGGGTTAATGGTAGTAAGTACGGCCTTGCTTGGCGACTAACAAGGCCACATTAAAATGGTGATTTGTGCACTTTTTGCGTCTTATCAGTGAGAGAGGGTCGATGGAGAGAAAGAGTCGATAGAGAGAGAGAGATCGGATGGAGAGAGAGAGAAAGCAGAGAAAGCAACTGTCATCCAGCTATGAGAGAGAGTGGATGGAGAGAGAGGGAGGGAGAGAGAGAGAGGGGGGGGGGGGGGAGAGAGAGAGTGGAGGGAGAGAGAGAGTGAGAGTGAGTCGATGGAGAGAGAAGATCAGGTGGAGAGACCGGTAGATATCTCTCTCACTTCCTCGTTCTTTTCTTGACCTTCCTCTCTCCACGTGATCTCTCTCTCACTTCCTCGTTCTCTCTCCAACATCCCTCTCTCTCTCTCCCCCAACTTTTCTCTCTCTTCTTCCTTGAAGTATCCATTGCAAATTGAAGGATTCCTCACTTATAAATTGAAAGATTTCTCACTTAAATTTATTAATTTTCTTAATAATTGTATTCGATTCTAAGTATTCCTAACCAATAATTAGGGAGAGAGTGGAGGGAGAGAGAGAGTCTATGGAGAGTGAGAGAGGGTCGATGGAGAGAGAGAGTCGACGGAGAGAGATTGGGTGGAGAGAGAGAAAGCAGAGAAAGCAATTGTCATCCAGCTATAAGAGAGAGTGGATGGAGAGAGAGAAAGCAACTGTGAGATTCTCTCACTTCCTCGTTCTCACTCCAACCTCTCTCTCTCCAGCCGATCTCTCCGACCTCCCTCTCTCCACCCGATCTCTCTCTCACTTCCTCGTTCTCTCTCTAACCTCCCTCTCTCCTCCCATTCCTCCCTCTCTCGATAGGATGCCTTCATAGCTCGTCAAGTTCTGCTTTGGTTCGGACTGTCATGCCATTTTTAACTTTTGTCGTGTCATTTTTGAGATCTCTCGTGCCATGGTCGTGTCATGGCTCCAGCCCCTGACACGTGACCCTAACCCCACTTTATCCCCGTGCCAAACAGGGGGCGTGATGTCTGAAATGGAAGACTGACCTCCTTGATATATATCTCATCACAAAAGCTCAAGCGTTTTGAGTTATTTCTATCCACCTTGCCCATGGATTCTAGAATTGCAGTTGTGACAGGAGGTAACAAAGGGATTGGGCTGGAGATATGTAGGCAGTTGGCATCCAATGGAGTCATGGTCATCCTCACAGCCAGGGATGTGAAGAAGGGCACTGAAGCAGTTGAGAAGCTGAAGGAGTCTGGCTTATCTGATGTGGTATTCCATCAGCTGGATGTTGCTGAGCTTACCAGCGCTGCTACTTTGGCTGAGTTCATCAAGAATCACTACCAAAAGCTTGATATTCTGGTCTTCTTGTCTGCTCCTTTTATTACATAAATCTTGATTCTTTTTTCTCTGTTTCTTTTTGTGTGAGTGTTTTACATCAGGTAAATCAGAATATCTTCTCTGATTAAATTTTTAATTGATCGATGTACTGATCATTATTTTCTGATTCAGTAAGTAATGATGATTTATTTTTTGTTTCTAGCTGCTCTTCCTGGTTGTGATTAGCCTTTTAGTAGGAAATAAAGAGGGAATCCAGAGTACACAGTTTAGAAGGGAATCAGATATTTATACTGTTCCATCAATTCCAGGTGAACAATGCAGGGATCGGCGGACTGACTTGGGATGATGAAGCTTTGGATTCCTCCAAGAAAGAAATGACTGAGGTTAATCTCATTAATTATCACCTTTGTCCTCAGAACTTGAGAAGTGCATTAGCAAACCCACTCTATGAAGTTTACCATGGATTGACATAGCGATTATATATATATATATATATATATATATATATATATATATATATATATATATATATATCATGCTTATTTTGAGATTCACACTTGTTGAATTGCCAATTTGTTGATTAACATGGCTCATAATTAGTTCTAAAACTGTACGACTATCCAAAGCATTGAATTAATTAGTCACCATCTAGATATTTTGCTGCCTAAAAAATGAAATAAATCAGTAAAATCAACACATATCTGATGCTCCTTGTATTTTTGGGGATGGTTTGGGTGATTATACTGCCAGTGATGTTATCAGCTTCATCTTATATAAACAGACCTACCTCTATCATGCGATTGCCTCACAGAATTGTATTTTCTTCCCTTTTTTTTGGATTAGACAAGCCCATAGGCTAGAAAGATACAGTATTCATGAATCATGATTGCAATTTATAGCTATTAAGTTTGCAAATTTTTCCTAGCAGGCAAGTGTGCATGATGTCGACATTATTAAGTATCACATTTTCAAATGGATTTCTAGAGGATTACACATTGACATGTTTTCACATGCATGCAGCATCGTGACGAAGAAGCCCTATTTAATAGCAATGTTTTGAGGTCATCTGAGACTTATGAGAACGCACAAGAATGCATCAATATAAACTATTCCGGAACGAAGAGAGTAACACAGGCACTAATTCCTCTCCTTCAGCTATCCCACTCACCAAGAATTGTAAATTTGTCCTCTAGTTTTGGGAAATTACAGGTAAGAAGTTCATCACTACTATTTGATACAAGATACTGAGAAGTCCACTACATTTGTCAACTTTAATGCATCCTTATCAAAGATTCGATAATGCCTCGCACTGTTGTCTTGCAAGTTACTGACCAAATTTAATTACGTATACATGTATAACACAGGTCATACCAAGTGAGAGCATCAGAACACAGTTCATGGATGTGGATGAATTGACAGAAGAGAAATTGGATGATCTAGTAGACAGCTATCTAAAAGATTTCACACAAGAAAAGCTAGAAGCAAACGGCTGGCCAACCGCGCCATCCACATATAAGGTCTCTAAAGTAGCAATAAGTGCATACACAAGGATCATGGCAAAGAGATATCCTACATTCTGCATCAACTGTGTGCATCCTGGCTTTGTCAAAACAGACATCACTCTTGGGTATGGGATAAGCACTGCTGAAGAAGGAGCTAAAGGTCCTGTGATGTTGGCATTGGCTCCTGATGGCAGCCCTTCAGGCCAATTCTATGATCAGACCCAGCTTTCATCCTTTGAGTAAGACATCAATATGAGAGATCTGGAATGAGGGCCTCTGTGGGAATTTTACTATGAACAGTAATAAGTTTGTACAACTTCAATGACATGCTTGTGGCCAAGTTCTTAATTGTTACCTCGTTTAGCTGTTATTTTCATTTTGTGAACAAAGGCATGTTTTATGCTGATTGTGATATCATTTTACAGAAGTGGAAAGGTTTTCATGGTCAAGTATATTATTGGTTGGGATCAGAGAGCAACTTAATATCCAGTTTCTCGATGAAAAAACAATCAAAGTATTTGAAATATTGCCCACGAGAATTCTACTGGCTTCATCAGGGCTCGAGCCGAATGGTACAGCTTTTGGCCATCAAAGAAAACATATGCGCCATTTTCCCTCGTTATGGAGAAAATTCAGCAAAGAGCTAGGCTTAATCAACAGGGAACAGAGAATAGTATTTGGCTTGCTTGGATTGATATCAACTCACTGCACTTATTAACTCCTGCGAAAGATTGCTCAAACAGCTATACTAGCGTCACTGCACTCATCAGCTCCTCTGAACGATGAGGCATGCACTGATGTAAGAAGCTACAGTCTTGGAGAGAAAAGATTGAAGGTCTAATGATAGAGACTGGAGTCAATTTGCAGGTCCCAATATAGCAAAGGAAGTCAAAAAGATGTGCATCATGAAACGAAGTTGCAGTCTTGCAGATAATATATAGTACTGTGGAAATGACGCATGCACTGAGATCAGAAGGTAACAAAGATTATGAATTGCTGGTCCAGAGATTCAGAATAGACCCATAGACAAATCTTGAAATTCAATGGATTCCAGGATAGCAGTTGTGACAGGAGGTAACTAAGGTATTGGGCTGGAGATCTGCGGGCAGTTGACATCCAATGGAGTGAGTCTGGCTTTGTGAAGAGGGGCACTGAAACTGTTGAGAAGCTTAAGGAGTCTGGCTTATCTAATGTGGTATTTCATCAGCTTGATGTAGCTGAGCCTGATAGTGCAACTACTTTGGCTGAGTTCATCAAGAAGCTGTATCAAAAGCTTGATATCCTGGTAGGATTCTTCTTCTCCTTTTTTTATTCCTTTCCCTTTTATGACGTAAAGCTTGATCTTTTTTTTCCGCATGCGCATCAAATAAAGGTAAATCAGCTCGTGGTTTTCCAATATGCAATGATTCTTTTGTTAAGGTGTGGAGCCTGATGTTCTACTTGCTCTGGTTATGGTGCGGATCCTACTATATATATATATATATATATATATATATTAAAATAGTATTATATATCATCCTTATATGATAGCAAGGTAGTTATTCCATTGTCCTATTGTCACTCCTTTATCCTACGTGGCATCCTATGTGGCACCTGACATTCTACATGGCATCCTATGTGGCTTGGGTGATTGGTTAGAGGTAGTGGGTGGGTGGTTGGTTAGGAGTAGTAGGTGGGTGGTTACCCTACCAGGTGGTAGGGGGCACCACTAGTATATATATATACTAGTACTCACCTGTGTCTCTGGCACAGTTTTTAGTTATTGCTAATATAAAATTTTAACAAACTCCCTGTAGTTTGTCTGGTTAGATGGCTGGGTTGACCCGTAGGTGGTCCAGGGTTCGAAGGTTGGTCATAGTTTTTTGTTCACTGCCACCATAAAACATAGCCAATAAAACTTAGGTTATATAAAATAATAATAATAATAATAATATAATAATAAATAATATAAGTCTTAGCATTAGCATTAGCATAAGATAATATTAATAGAACTTAGGTTGATATGAATTAATGCAGTTTTATATAAAGCAAACTTAGAGAATATATATAAAGAAACTTAGGGGATATGAATTAATGCAGGTTAACCGAAACTGCTCCTTATAAGGTTGATATATATAATACTAATATATTAAATACTAATATATTACTTCTAGTTGGATACTTGGACTGTAATTATTATCTACGCAGGTTTGTCGCTCATAACTCATTAAGACACTTTTAGAGAGGGAATATGATATTAACTCAAGAGCTAGATGGAAGAGGCTAATGCATTCATCTGAAAACTTGGTATAAGTTGGTGCATCACAATTCACAACATTGAAGAATTAAGTTGCAGGCCCAACCATGAGTCTCTCCAATTACCTCAGTGCATCAGTCATCAAGAGTTGATGAGTGCAACGACGCCCGTCAAGGCTTCAAGTCCTAATACTAACCATCAATATATATATATATATATATATATGTAGATGTGCCAGCCAGGATGAGGTACTAAAACCCAAACCATACCAACTCCATTGTTTCCAATCCACTTTTGCTATCAAACATGAAAGGAGTCGTCATCTCCACGCCAGAGCAGAAGAGGTGCATCCCCAAGTCCCATTCTGAAACACCTATTACTAATTGTTATGTAACATCTCTTAGGAGTTCTAAATAAGTTTTTTGAGTTTGTACTTCTTTGTTACAGGATTGCAGTAGTTACCGGCGGAAACAGGGGAATTGGCCTGGAGATATGCCGGCAGCTGGCTCTTAATGGAGCCATAGTCATATTGACGGCGAGGGACGAGAGGAATGGTGGGGAAGTCGTTGCGATGCTCAGAGAGTCCGGCTGCTCCGACGTGGTGCTTCACCAACCAGATGTGACTGACCCTTCTAGCATTGCTTCTCTAGCAGACTATGTTGCATCACAGTTTGCCAGGCTTGATACTCTGGTAAGAGATTCATGAGTTGTTACATTATACTGTTGTAAATTCTTGTGTTTTCCATCTATGATAATTGTTCTGGTCTGCAGGTTAATAATGCAGGGATTTCTGGTGTGCTAATAAATGATAATGTTTTCAAGGCTGGAAGGCGACTTGGCCATGAGGTAGATCACAATCCTTGCTTCTATTTTGTACAAGAAAAAATGCAACTAACATAGGATGATGGAATTCAAAGGTTCCATCACATAATGGTGTTTGATCTCAATATTTGTTGTTTAATCCTGAAAGCTTTCTGATAGGAGAGGGGTGAATTTATATATTTATAGTCTAACAATAACAAACACATTAATCAATATTTGTTCGTGGAAACAGGAAGATGAAGATACAGGGGATATCCCCATATGGATGAAGGAAAATTCACAAGAGACATATGAGATGGCGAAGGAGTGTATAAAAGCAAATTACTAAGGCACCAAACACGTTACCGAAGCACTTCTTCCCTTGCTTCAATCATCTACTATGGCTCGAATTGTGAATGTTTCATCAACCATTGGACAACTCAGAGGGTAACACACTAGACTGATGTTCATAATCATGCTGCTTTAGATGCAACACTTAAATCTCAGTGAAACTATTTTTTCCTATACTTCATTTCAGCTTGTCCCAAGTGAAAGTGTTAAGCAAAAGCTCTCTGATGTTGAATGCCTAAAAGAAGATATAAGTACAGATTTCCCATACCTCAGTTTACAAGTAAAAAACAGCTTGTCTTGTAATGGATACACAAAACAACCCTAACTTGTAAAAATGAAAATATGGTAATTTTAATATGCAATTTTTTCAAACAAGAATACTGAATTGACGTTCACAAGAATGAAAAGCTTAACCATCAGTAGATTGGATCAGAACCATCCTATTACAAGGCCAGCCTAGGCGGCTACAACATACAGAGCAGCTACATACAAAACCAAATGGTAACATAACATTGGATCAATGATCTGTTCAGGAGCTCAGATCACCATGCCACCCTATTGAAGAAGGATTGGCACACATAAAGGTCTCCATTAGCATCCAGATACAAACTGACATTTGCTCTCTGACATATGCCAAATAAAATGTCACTCCGACATATGCCAAATAAAAGATTGTCCTAATATCAGAAAGGAAAGAAAATGCAAACATCAAGAAACCCAGAAATTCAAGCAAGCATACATCTGGATGCAAATTATCGTCAGTGAAACAGTTCTAAGAAGGATCAGTCTCCGTCAACTCATGTTGCCACTAGCAGCATATTTCAGTGGCTCCATAAAAGGAGGTTTCTAGGAGATGAGGCAACGCTAAATGATGATTTATAGCACCAGCTTCACGAGCTAACCATGTTGAACTGGAACCTTGACAACTGCTGAGGAATCGTAGAAATAACAGGTCCATATCTCTGTAAAAAATAACATATCCCATGTTTGAGTCTAATCCAAAATGAAACTTAGCTACAAGGCGAATGAAAAGTGAAGTTTGTCTTCTCTGGTTATTGAAATAACTAAATAATGAACCACAATCTAGCAGTTTACATCCTACGAGACATTTAATGAGGAAAGAAATCTCCAGCACAAGCATGCATGTAAACTAAATTGTTGACAGGGTGAATATATTCCATATGTTCAAGCAAAGATATCCATGGAATAGCAGTATGCACATAAAATCTCCAGAACCAAACAGTATAGCAAGCAGTTATACCATGCCAAAGGCATCAAGCCTCATGCATAACAATTAAAAATATTCCTAGGGTCACCATCATCATGTCAAGAATCAAGCAACAATCTTTTCCAATCAATTTGCTCATCTAGGGCCAATCTTATAATTTTATTTTAGTTATAAACCTTCAAATCAACTTTTCCAACTAAGATTTAATAACATCACAGATCTGGCGGATGAATGATAATTAGTTTTATGAGAAGCCAATAGGTCTTGTAATAACAATTTAAAGCATATTGAGACGGGCCCCAATTGAACCTATCAATATTGCTACATTCAATTGGCCCATACGTCAATACACTCTGAGAATTCCCTGCCTTTGTATACATGAAGATCATCTTCATTTAATTCTGAATAGCCAAGACAGCATATTTTCCCGTAAAAGAATTGGGCCAAATGCTCAGTTAAGCAGCTCAGACACCGAGCAAATATCATTTAACCATCAAACTTATCTAAGACCATGCATGTTGTTTCAACTAACAAATGAATCAATTGGCAAAGGCCATTATCCATTAAGATACAACAAAGCGACTATTAATGCTTATATCTAAGCAAGGAGGCACACTACAACGGAAGAAGGGGTGTAGTACATAAGATTATACAGCAGTATGTAACTACAATTTCTGCGAGTACTACACATCCCCTTTGAATCTACAATTCAGATAAATTTCCTCAGTAGGCCAGGCTTCCACTGTAGGTGATCATTGCAGCGTAGGAATAAATCTTATTCCTCATTCAGATCTTTTTCCTTCACAATACTTGAGTCATGGGACCTAAAAGACTACAACCATATAACACAATCTACAAAACACTTACTCATATCTAAAAGAGTGATAACTCGCTTAACTCCATCACTGAATTGTGCCCATATATGATTCTTCCAACATATTCCATATGATCCGGAGCATTTTGAGTTGCTTATATGGATGTATTTGAATGTAATGCACTTCCCAGAATTTGATATTGACAATTGAGTTTCTTATTGACATAGAACAAGTCATCTATCTTTGATGTGTGCCGGAACCACTAAATCTTCTTTTGGACAGCACAATAGGTTCCTTCACGTGAAATTTACACCTCACGGTGCTAGGAGCCAAAGGCATGGTTCTTGCTTGGAGCCTAGATTATGTGTCTTCACACGGAACATAACATGTAGACTTCAGGGTTTTGCATAAAAGATCCAGGTGAGATGTCTTTACATGAAGTTTATGCATAATTGGAGAGATCAAATTTTGCATGACCTAAGCATAATACGCAAAGAGAGTCTAGTAGTAAACGTGAACAGACAAACAGGTAGTAAAGGCAACATATAAAGAGTGGTTCATATCCAGGTAATAAAGTGAAAAAGACAGCTTTTCTTCCATTGTCAAAAAGACTCCACTTTCCTGTCAAGTTTTATCCAGGGACTTCTCATTCTACTATCAAGCTAAAAGTAATTTTGTGTCTAATCTCTAGAAGTCTAGATAGGTTCATTTCGTTCAAGTCTCTACCAATGGCCTTTTGTCTTGATAGTTTGGCAACTTTTAGAGAGTTAAATCAAAGATTAAGAGTGCAAATGTCCATGACAAACCAATATGATTATTGCAACTAATCAAAAAAAAAAAAACCAATATGATTATTTTGATGTGAGTGTCTTAACTATTTACCAAATCTAAAACCATCGAGTACATAATTCAGGGTAATAGTTACTGAGGTATATCAAAAGTTATTTATGGGAACAACGTCAAAACTTCTCCTAAAGAGGATAGAAATACATAGAAAATATAAGCAAGCTTTAACAGAGAAACTCTAGAGGGAAACAAGTACCTGAACATTGTCATAGAGTTCAAACAAGGGGACAGCAAGCAACTTTAAGTTCTTTGGTACAGCAAAATATTCGCGCTCTGATAAGTGGACAATGAAAAGCTTCTTGCATTCCTGGCATAGAAAGCATCTTCCTATTCAGATAAAGGGTGACCAAAGACATTTAGCCTAGTGGACAGAGAAGCTTTAAAACTACTCACCTTGGGCTTGGTGATGTGTGGAGGGCAGTATGGGTACATCATTGTTTCAAAATTAGGCCTCCACCAAGTAGCAACACACTCACCAACCTATAAAAGAATAGAAAAGCATAATTAGTACATAAGGCTACCAAAGTAGGCAGTTTTACTGGGTTTTACTTGAGGGTACAAACCGATATTTGCCATAACTTCGGAAAATCCATTCTCCGAACTCATATAAGTACAGAAACAAATGGTTTTTATCCCTCAACAGGAAGCAGAATATAAAACTGGGATATCTCCAGAAAATTACAGAATGACATTCTATCACACAGGCCATAGAACTAAACATTCAGAAATAAGCATGCTAGGGTAAATATTATGCTTGATTGGGCATAGTTAAAAGGCTGAAAAGTATAGTAGATGCAGAGACAAGGATTGGAAGGTTTGCTCATACCAAAAGTATAATGCTTCAAGTGTTCAAAGAAGCCACACCACAAAAGTCCAAATGATTTCTCTGCATGTTGCGTACATGGAACACTCTTTCAAGGGATGCATTGTTGAAGTTGTGGTTTTCCAGGTTCAAAACAATATTAGCTTGCTGGGGCATGTCCTTGGCTCCTTCCTACTTTGTGTGACAACCCTCAGCGAGTAAGCATATTTGAGATATTATCCCATGCAATTAAAGAATGTTGTATGGTTTCTATTAAAAACTAATCATTTGGACTTTTTAAGTCTCAAATCCCCATACCAGTTGAATGTCAACTAAAATTCAAAGAGATGCAGATTATCTTCAAGGACGAGGACTAGACCTAAACTTTGTATGTTCATTAATGGCCTATAAAGATTAATGATCAAAGGAGAAATGCTATAAGGACATTCCACTCATGGTTTGGAGAAAGGAAAGAGATGCCCATCACACTAGGTCTTGCATTATGACATGACATGAATTCAAAATATAATGACCCCCCCCCCCCCCCCCCCCCCCCCCGTCATACAGTATATCGTGTGAAAAGTGTGCATAACCCCAAGTCACAAGGATAAAGAGATCACCAAACTGATGATTCAATGTCCCGATATTAAATCAAGGTACAGAAACTCATGTTGTTTCATGAGATTTTCAGAGTTCAGATATTTTAAGGAGTCGAAGCGATGTTTTGTAAAACAAACCTGCCAATTTGGCTGATGGGCAGGTGAATTAGCAGCAAGCTTGCTAGACAGCTTTCGCTTTAAGCCCTCAATTTCTGCAGAGTTCATATAGATGACGCTTATGTGAGACATAAGTTAACACAAACAAATGCCATCTGAATTTCAATCCAGTTTTGATGAGATAACACAAGGCAAACCATTCTCTCCAGGCTTCAACCGTCCACCAGGAAGCTTACAAAAAGTATTTCCAATTTGAAGCAGCAGAATATGGGGATGATTGTGCTCCTGTACCTGCAAAAAGCAAATTTTTTGGACCACAAGTTGCAAGATTTATCTGTAGCAAAGAATAAATGCTTCTAGACCATGATAATGGAAGCTCAAACTTGTTTGGTTCTTCAAAACCCTTCAAATCTATTATTCATGACAGCATTAGAATGATGGCAGATCTCAAGTCTAAGTGATGCTCCAGATGTCAAACACGTAATCAAGACCAAGTTTTAAGTAGCATAAATGCTGCACCCAAAGCACTTAACTGACCCAAAATCAACCAGAATATAAATGCCTTCACAACTGGATGCCAGCAAAACCTGTTTGGACCATTTATCTCTATCTTGGGATATGTTCAAACTAGCCAAGTCAAAGCCTCTTTCAGGACAAGTCAACTCAACCTATTCCTTCATCAACAACCCTAGAAGAGGGGCTATTTTCCACCATATTGCCAGAAAATCAAGGTAACATGTTTTAATGTGATAAAATTACCTTTGGATTTGCAAACACTTTACAAATTTAAGGGCTTTACCAGCAGCGGGTATTTAAAGAAAGAAAAACTTTATAACTCCCAAGGACTCGTTTGTTTCATGGTATTATAGGTGGGATAGGATTAGTAATCCCGTAGACCCCACCTTATCCCATGTTTGGTGTGATTTTAGACATGGGATAAATAATCCCATTGGGACTCCATATCCCATATATATGGGATAAAAAATAATCCCATGGGGGAGGTGGGATATATAATCCCATGTGATAAGATTCATTGGATTAAAAAATAAGAAAAGTTTAAATATTTGATTAAATCTTCTCCTACCTTATCCTTTTATCTTACCAAACATGAGAGAAGTGTTTAACCCCTCACATCATCTTCAGGGAGAACATATCCCAGGATACAATCTCTCGGGAGATTATATCCACCCATATCTTGTCCCGCGAAACAAACGTGGCCTTACATCTCTAGGCCCACTTTTATCACTTATAACCTTGATAAAGCTATGAAAGTTTCCGATTTACTATTTAATACGAGCTCACAAAAAGGAAAAGGAACATTTCAACGCGAGTTTTTCTCACAAAACTTCTCCTCCCCTCCCATCTAGACTATTTTCAAGCACAAAGAACATGTACAAGATCCCTCCCAATCGAATTTTAAAGTGGGAATATGCAAAATGGACATTAAAATTACCTGCATGTCCCTATCTAGCTCAAACTAGAAATTACAAGAAAATACCTCCATTTTATTGAGGGTTGATAACTAAAATTTTGCCTAGTTGGTTAAAGTCAGACTGAATATTAGTCATAAAAGTTTGTCCTTTTTTTTTTTTAAAGCCTTCTTGGTACAAAATTTTGCTACCCAATCAATTATTATGCTAGGAAACTGTTGGCAACAATGCCAAAATGCATCAATGTTAAGGGATATCAAGCTACATGACCTTATAGAGTTTATACCGATAAAGGATCTCAAGCTACACGACATGCGCATAGAAAAGTATACCAATTCGCGATGTGATCAGGTACAGTATAAATCCAATTACTGGTTGTATTTTCATGTTTGAACTTAGTTTCAAGACTACCACTATATGGTAGGTGAAAAGAAATAGTTGGAGGGCGCATCCAACAAAAAACCAGACTTCACAGTAGAAATGGCAAATTGAATCGAAGAATTCAAACTCATGAATAAAATATTTACCAGAAGAATTCCTTCAACGCTACTTCGCATCCCCTCTTTCATATAGCTGGCATCCATAGCAAAAGAAAATCGGTAAAAACTCAAGGATAATAACAAGAAATTAATTTCTTCTGAAAGATGTTGGGAAGTTTGTAGACATTTGAATGATCCACGTGAGATATAATCCATGGAGAAAAGAAAAGATGAAGCTACAAAAGAGATAAACAGAAACCAAATCATATGCGCAGTTAGATAATGGCTGGAAATTGCAAAAATCTATATGAAACTGTAACCATCAATAACTTCTGAACTAGACATATATTGGGCTTGGGTAATTGTTGTGAAGTTTAAATGCAATACATACACAATCATTATTCCAAGAAAATTATGATCACAATTTCAAAAATAAAAAACCCTGTGCTTATAAGTCTACCTGCCCCAAAGCTCTAGAACTCATAATCTCTAAGGACCAAGTGAACCTAGAAGCTATACTATGAAGCAACAATACATTTGTTCCCATTTTCGAAACCCTAATGCCACCGATACACATAAAAACTGAATACGATCCAATCAAGAATTGATTTTGATTATAGGGTTTTTCTAGACTCACAAAAACTTACTTCCCAAACAAACAAGAATAACCTAATACTAACACATCGAATAATCTATCCTCTTTATTGGAGAAGATTCAAATCCAAATCAAAGGGTTTTGTCTCTCAACCAATAGAAACTTCATTCTGGGGAAAAAACCCTATAGCTGAAAGATTGAAACAGCCGTGATCAAAGATCCCAGTTTCACTTAAGTACAACCTTTTATTTCTTTCTTTCGTCCAGAATCTTGAGTCATAGCACAAAATAAAGAACAAAAATATCTAGAAATCAGCCGAAGTAAAAAAAAAGAAGCAAAAAGAAGGGATCAAACTCACTTGACCTTCATGCGGGCGAGGCGGTCGGCGACGGAGGTGTCCTTCTCCATCTTCGGCTCCTTCGTCCCGAACGTGTAGTTCGACAGCGGGTATATGTTAACCGGCGGAGAGGTTACCATCTCTCCTTCACTCTCTACGACACCTCGTCTCTCTAAAGGTCCCCGTCGGAAGCGTAACCCTGCGCCACTGGCAGGCGGCGGCGGCGTCGGTCTTCCTCTTGTGTAAGAAACTTTCTTGATTTGTTTCGAAGTCCCTGATGTTTCTTGGAATAACACATTAGTCCTCTTGGTGTAAATCGGAGAGTTTGGAGGGTCGATTTCGTCATTTTGGGAGACGTGAGTTCCTCGTGATTCGAACAGATCTAGCAATAATGGGTCTGGTGCGGAGTTCCATACATCATCAAAAGAGCAATCGGACGGTTGGGCATGTGCCGGCATCGAGTTTGACTGTTTGAGCACATTTGATCTAACATCAGTTGAATCGGACGGTTGGTATTTTTTCTTTCTACAATTGCCTCGCAATTTCCTGTATTAATTTTCCTTTACCAGCCTATAATTATCAAGAAATAAATTGTTATAGATAAACCTCTTAATTTGCACCAAATTATCCACATGGAATTTTTAAATCTATAGTGTATTATCTTTTACATGATCTCAACCCTAAAATATGCCAACAAATTTTAAGAATAATTTATATATCCACCTGCAAAAATTATTCAATATTACATTCCTATTTCTATTTTTCAAAATATCATTTGTATTCTTGAAAATTGGTATATTTAAATTTTCCAAATATCAGATGTATTCTTGAAAATTAGCATATTTGGAAGAACTAATATTAGATAATTTATCAGAGGTGCATTTAATTAGTATCATATATATATGGTTCGTCTCTCGCACCCATCATGTCTAGATTCGTGCTTCGATGATCTGATCGAATGGTAAGCTAATAGTATTGTTCTTCGATTATCCCAAGTCTATACATATTAACGCAGCTTTTGATTCATCTGAAGGTGTGATTTCCAATCTAGAAATCATGGAAGCAACTGAAATCCATAACTGTGAGATCAAGCTGGTCAGTTTGATTGCATAGATAGTTTGTCATCTTTCTTTGCTGCAATAGCCCTAAAGATGATTGTTAACAAGCAGTTCATGCTGTTCTTTGATTAGAGAGATGACCCCCAGAGGAGGAAAGAGAAGGTCTATATAGGATGTGGTGCAGGATTTGGAGGAGATAGGCCTTGGGCAGCTCTCAAATTGCTGCGGAGAGTCAAAGAATTGGACTACCTTGTGCTTGAATGCTTGGCGGAGCGGACTCTCGCTGATCGCTACCAAGTCATGATGTCTGGAGGCAAAGGTTATGACCCACGAAGTATGTTGGATTCCATCTTTCATCTCTTAAACATGTTGTCGGATATAATGCTTGAGTTCTTGGAGTGCTAATTGTCTTGAATTTGGTCACTGATGCCCTTTGTTTAGTTTCGGAGTGGATGTCGACGCTATTGCCTTTGGCTGTGGAGAGAGGTGTTTGTGTAATTACCAATATGGGTGCTGGTAAGGAGGATCTCCTTGTAATCTATTGGAACATTTTAAAGTAGTGATTTTGATGATGTATTTTTTGCGTGCATTGAACTCTTGATGGGTAGTGGATCCACTTGGTGCTCAGAAGGAAGTCTTAGATGTAGCGAGCGGTTTGGGAATGACAATAAGTGTCTCAGTGGCTTATGAAGTTTCTGAAACACAAGCAGGTAACCTTTGTATGATACGCTACTGATGTGATATTTGGCTCCAAGGAATTGAATTTGCCAAGAGGCATCTAACTGTCTATTGGCCTAGTAAGTTCTATCGTGCTGCTTCGACTCCCATCTTTCATGCTGACAGATGATATCGAAGCTTCTGGTCTTTCACAGGAAATCTTTTGTCGCCCAAAGGGTCTAATATCAATGAAGGGGTATGTATTTCTTATTTTATATGCATATCTTCAATAAATAGAATTTTATTGTACTTAATGATTTTTAGCTTATTGTTCATGTTAGTTCAGCTATGGCATTACCACTACACTAGCTAGTAGAAATACACGGATATATGCAATGGCACATAGAAACACTTCCGTGTGCGCCAATACTTGCTTCTTTTGTCAGTAGTTATCTCTTTTGCTGGCTTGATGAATTGATCAGTTATATCCTACAATAGGTCTATATGCCAGTCATACATGTGGGTTTTGACATATTAATTTTTGTGAAGGGTGCGAGTACATATCTTGGAGCAGCTCCTATCGTCCAGTGTCTAGAGAAATACAAACCACATGTTGTAATTACTTCACGGGTTGCTGATGCTGCTCTATTTTTAGCTCCAATGGTATGATGCATGTAGAAGTGATGCTTATGATGGGTTTAGTTTTATTTTCTTTCATTTTCTCATTGTTTATGCTGAAAAAAATTCCTTCTCATAGTTGGATGATTGTAATAATTGGAAGGATTTCCATAGTCCAGAGTTCTGAGCCATACATCCCTGCAACTTTAGATTTCTCGAGTATAGTACCATGTTCGAAAAGGGCTTGCTGGTCTGTATCACGCAATGCATAATAAGTTGCTAAGGTTCAGAGTTTCTGAAAGCTGATAATTTGACTCGGAATTTTTTTACTAGAGTGGAACAACTTGACAAAACCATAGCTCTTTGGTGAACAATCAGTTGTCTTCATATGTCAAAATGCTAAAATTAAGCCACTACCCTTATACTGCAAGTGCACTCTTGATGAACCTGACTTGATGCATGCCTTGTTGTTAAGAATCTACAATAATATCTCTGCTTAGCAATAAGGTGTGTTTATTCTTTGCATAATATGCCTTCCTACCTTGTCCTTTTATTCCGTTTTTGGGTTGATGAGCTGTAGACCAATTACTTCTTTATGCCAAACCTTCATGGTTCACAAGGTAATCATTTGACTATCTATAAATCACTATGCAAACAATTTAAAAACTATATTTCCTGCTTAGGTTTACGAACTAGGTTGGAATTGGAATGACTTCAAACAGCTCGCACAAGGATCTCTAGCTGGCCATCTTTTAGAATGTGGCTGTCAGCTAACCGGAGGATATTTTATGCATCCAGGTTCAGCTTGTCAATATTTTCCATCTCCTAAATTATATCTAGGACATTGATTTACCCCATTTGCTTATTCTTCTACTTTTGATATATTTATCCAATCTCTTATATTTTGGTGATGATATAATTGGATGTTTCTAATGCTAGGTGACGCCTCCAGAAACTTTTCTTTTAATCAGCTCCTAGATCTGTCACTTCCATTTGCTGAGATTAGTTTTGGAGGAGAGGTATGTCTAGCAAAAGCAGATCACAGTGGAGGTCTTTTGAACTATAGCACATGTACTGAACAACTTCTATATGAGATTGGAGATCCCAGTTCTTACATTACTCCTGATGTGGTCAGTGCCAAATTTAATCCCTATCTCACATTTACAGATGAGGTGAATATCCTTATTTCATTACAATAAAAGTGCTAAGTAATGCTCCTAAAGCAGGTCATAGATTTTCAGGATGTACACTTCAGCCCATTGTCAATGAATAGAGTTCTTTGTGATCGGGCAAAACCATCTGATGATTGTTTTCCCAGGAAACTTCTGCAACTAATACCAAAGGCAAGATTTCTTTTGCACTATCAGATTGCCATGAATGTTTTGAGAACTTTATTGAGAAATCATGTCCTCTAGTAGCTTCTTCTTATTGTCAGTTACAAGAAGAGCTTTCATTATTTCTGCAACACCAAACATAATGGATGCACGGCCTGTAGGCTTGAAACCATTGTTGAATTTCGAAGCCAATTTACATAATAAGCGGCCCTAACGTTGGAACAACTACGATCTTGATATCCTTTAGGATTGTTCTCTATAACAAAGTATCAGGCAGGAAGACATGTCAGAGCAGCCAAACTTAGGTTTTGTCGTGATGTGATATTGCTCAGCTTCTCTGGTGAACTGCTTATTGTGTTTGATATTTAGAAATTAATTAATCCTTGTGCCTTTTCACGACATTGCCTCATTGGAAATTCCTGGGCCAAACCTACTCAAGGTGACCAGTACCTGTGTATTCAATTTAGGCAAACTGATTATGATCTTGTCGTTAATTTACAAGTTTCTATCTTATGTATCTCGGTGACATCAGTTGAAGAAGTTTTGATGGTCTTGTAGGTCTGTGGATGGAAAGCTTGGGGAGAGATTTCATATGGAGGACATGGATGCTTGCAGCGTGCTGAGGCTGCCGAATTTTTGGTTGTAGCTTGAGCTTAGATAACATCTATTTCGAGTGTCTAAACTAACTCGCCTGTAGCTGAAGCCAATTTATTACTACTAGAATCATCATAAGGCAACTACTTACCATAGTGGCACACTGTCATGTTTGCTTCTGGATCAGGTTACGTCGTGGATGGCTGAAGCATATCCAGGAGTTAAAGATCGTATTCTTTCTTACATCATTGGACATGATAGCCTAAAAGCAGCTAGCAATAGTACACATATTTCGTATACAGAACATGCATTCGATATAAGACTTCGCATGGATGGTTTGTTCGACCTGAAGGAACATGCAGTTCACTTTGTTCAAGAGTTTACAGCTCTCTACACTAATGGACCAGCTGGTGGTGGTGGGATCTGGTAAAACATCAACTCATGGAACTACTATGGAAAAACTTATTGCACACATGAAAATTTATGGTACTTAAGATGAGCTCCTTTTACCGTAAATTCTGATGTATTTGAGTAGAAGCTGATGACTGTAAATTGTACGTACGTAATCAATTCTCTCCTTTCACTGCAAAAAGCCCACGACTTTCCCATTATATTTGCTGGACCCTTTCTTACATTGTCATGCATTTGTCAGTGCAGCACTGGACACAGAAAAGAGATAGTTCTGCAAAAGAAACTGGTATGGATTCATCCTGATTTGTCAGAATTAAGTTGCTTTGCTTAGCACAATATTAAGATCATCTAATAATGTTGCAAATAAGGATTGTTAGAGTGGTTAACAAAATGAATAGGGAAAGCTCTGATATTCATTGTTATTTATTTTGCAAACAAACAATTGCTTGTCTTAAAAAGTGATGCGCCTTGTTTAAGGTAAGTGCAACCAATCATGGTTTCTGCCAGAACTCAGCCAAAAAATTCTAGGCTTCTCGGAGTGAAGTAGGATGTACCTAATTCTTTGAGAAAGGAAGAAGGTTGTAGCTAATATCTTACTTGCACAATGAAGGAAGTTTATCTTCAATCAATTTAATGGCCTAATGCCAAGCATCTTTTATAGCTATTCAATAGGTTAATGTATAGCATCATTGAATTTGCCAATTTGGAGTATCTAGGTTTTCTTTTCTTTTTCTTTTTCTTTTTTCTTTTCTTTTGCTTCTCTTGAAAATGGAGCAAACCTGTATATGCCATGAAATGCTTATCAAAGTAGCTTTTTGCTTCTGCATATTTGATATTGGTATATGCTTGGAATCAAGAGTATTGTTGGAGTTGTCTGAACAAGCCCTTTTGTGTGCACGAAGTTTGTCACAATTATTTTTCCTTACATTTATTCTTGCACTTTATGTTACATGAGAAAGATTGCTTTTCACTAAGATATAGGGAAATTATGGCAACATGAGTTGGGAACTTGGCTGTATTTTACATTGTAATCAAGTTAAACAGTTGGACCAGTCATGGAATTAAAACGTGATTTGTACCAGTCATGGAATTAAAATATGATTCGAGATTATATAAACACCATCTGAAATCCAATGGAAGTTCTTGATCTGGTACATACATTCATGTGATAAGCTGAAGGATGAGATGTGCCAATCGGACATTATAAGCCATAAGGTGACCTTGGAATCTTTTCTCTTTCTTTTGGCTCTTAGATCGTATAGCCATGGAAAAGCTAATTCAATAAGTGTAAAATGACTAACCTTGTACTGTTTTGGGCTGTTTAGTTTCCTTGTTTTAGTCCGAGGAACCCACTGTTGCTTCTTGTTTGGTTGAGTTATGTGTAGTCTCTTGTTTTTCCCATCACTTGCCTTAACAGGGACCGTGACATGAACTATGATTGAAAGAAATTTGTCTTGTTGCCAGGTCGAACGTGAGCATGTTTTCTGGAAGACAGAAATGAAGCAAAATGATGTCTCTGATGCTTGCAGCCACAATTCTACTCCTGACTTGCACCGAGCCCACTGTATAACAGATCCATCAAAGCTGTCGGTTCTCCCAGAGAGCAATTTCGTCAGCAGCGTGAAGAGTTCAAAAATTCCAGCTGCTGCTCCACGCGGCAAGAAGATCCCTCTCTACGAAGTTGCTCATAGTCGGGCTGGAGACAAAGGAAATGATCTGAACTTCTCCATCATTCCTCATTTCCCTCCGGACATTGAGAGGTTAAAATTGGTCATCACTTCGAGCTGGGTGAAGGATGTGGTCTCACCTCTCCTTAATGATTCTTCTTTTCCTAACACCGAAGCTATTCGCCGAAGAAACAGTAGGCTTGAGCAAGTTCAAGTAGAGATCTATGAAGTCAGAGGCATCCACTCATTGAACGTTGTGGTGCGCAATATCCTCGATGGAGGCGTCAACTGTTCTCGAAGAATAGACCGCCATGGGAAAACCCTTTCTGATCTCATCTTGTGCCAAGAAATTGAGTTACCTCCATGAATACCATGTGCTAAAAGTGTTCAATATTGTTACTTCTTGTGTATAAGACTTCTCAGGATTTATATGGCAGCACTTTTTTCCATTAGTTAACTGAAATATGAACACTAATGCTGCATAATGTTCATTCATGCTTATATGTAGTTCACTGCTGCTGACATTCCGGAAACAATAGCTCTGATATGAGTGTGCTGCTGATGTGGCTTGCCACATCAGCAGCACACGTTGGCGCCACATAAGATATGCATTTAAACTATAAACAAATGGGGTATCCTGGCCTTGTAGGTTTTGACCTGTGCTTTTCCAGCCATGATCCATAGAACAACCTAAAAAAAGTTCATAACCATTGGGGCTTTCAAGGCATGTGGAGAAATAGCCATGAAGGCCAGGTGGATAAGAAGTAACTAACTTAACCGCTAGAGAGAGAATAGCTTTGTTCCATATATAGCTAGAAGCTTTTCCCTCCATCAGGATATCCTTCCAGCTTGACCGGGTCTATGCGGTTTAGATCTTACAATACTCCTATCTTTCCTCCCATGCTTCTTCCGTCTCTCTGACCTCTTATATATCTGTTTTCTTAATAGATCCTTCATCTTCGGTCCTTCGCCTTTGATCTGCTTCTCTTGATTGCAGAAAAAGGTGAAGAGCTCCTTCGGTATAAATCGAACCATCATCACATTTCGATGAGCTTGCCCGTGGAATTTTTCTGAAATTGATCTTAGAGCGAGACTATCATTTTCGGGCTTCCTGTTTGTAGATTTTAGCTTCAATTGTCAGATAGTTGCCATGTCTTTCTGCGGGACTCAGGACAAGTGCAAGACCTGCGACAAGACCGTCCACTTCATCGACTTGTTGACAGCCGATGGAGTCCCTTATCACAAGACCTGCTTCAAATGCAGCCACTGCAAAGGCAATCTAACAGTAGGTTTCCATCAATTTACTAGTCATGCATCAATAGTATGTGTATTCGTCCTACCAATCTACATTGTATGAAAGTTCCCTACCGACATTCCGAAGATTTAAACCTTCCGTCGATGTTTCCTATTGAATTATGACTTGCTTTTGAGATGATTCTAAAAGTTGATCTGACATTTTTTTCTGATAATTACAACGGTTGTTCATATTGCTAACTATTCTGTGAATGTGTTTTGATTGGCTTCTCAACATCATCTAGATGTGCAATTACTCTTCCATGGATGGTGTTCTCTACTGCAAGCCTCATTTTGAGCAGCTCTTCAAGGAGACTGGCAACTTCACCAAGAACTTCCAACCATGTAAGCTAATTCAGTCCTTCTCTAAAGAATTCATACCCTGATCTGAACTTGAGACCATACTTTTTTCTTCATAGAAAAATCTCTACACATATTTGGCAAAAAAAAAAAAAAACAGCTAAATACAAGCAATTCACTAGTTCTAAATTATTGACTACTGATTGTCTGTATGCATAATTCTGATGGCCTAAATGGTGGTTCCTGGTTCACAGCTGGAAAGACTGGAAATAGTGAACTGGTATGTTGACCATTATCAAGTTTCAGTAATATTCATCAAAATTTTAACATAAATACTTACTGGAAGCATGATGCTAAAATTGTAGTCAAGAACTCCAAGCAAGCTTTCCTCCATGTTCAGCGGAACTCAGGACAAATGCGCCGTCTGCAAGAAAACAGCATATCCTCTTGAAAAGGTTAATTTCTGTGCACTAATTTACCATCAAACCTTATTATGTTCCAAAAATATTGGCAATGAGATTATTATTACTATTTCCTGTGTCTTTTGGTGCAGCTTACTATGGAGGGAGAGTCATACCACAAAACCTGTTTCAGGTGCGCCCATGGCGGATGCGTGCTGACGACGTCGAACTATGCTGCGCTCGACGGAATCCTCTACTGCAAGCACCATTTCGCGCAGTTGTTCAAAGAGAAGGGGAGCTACAACCACGTGAAGCAGTCTGCTTCTGTGAGGAAGAATGCTGAAGTTGAGGCGGCGTCGGAGGCGGCGGCGCCGGAGGCTGCACCGGAACCGGAGGCCACTCCGGAGACGTCATAAAGAGGAGTGCCAATTAAGTTCATGTTTAGTGTTGTTCATCTATCTCTTCACCAACTTTTGCCTTCATATGATGTTTCATAATTTCGGTCCACATGAGATCTGTGATTGAGATAAAATTACATGTATGTGTCGATTCTTTTTTTACATTGTGACAAATTTAAATCTCTAGTGCAAAGACATTGATCATTCTTTCCTGATAAGGAGTTGTTGTTGTTGTTATGCATGGGAATGATGGAATGTTCCATGAATGTTAAATCGCTGAATCTGATGAGATTTATTTGGTGGGTTGTTCTTAACTTTGTATGAAGATAGTTTTGAGTGTCTGTAACTCTGTATGAGTATGATATTTTATAAAAAGAGGAGCCAAAGATAATTATGAGAAAAAAGAGTAAAAGATGGGGGGGGCGTTGCGAGAATCGAACTCGCGACCTCTTGCACCCAAAGCAAGAATCATACCACTAGACCAAACGCCCAGTTGTGATAGCTAAAGCAATCGTTAGTTATATAACCATAAACTACACTACATCATGACAAATAACTAGGATTTGATTTTAAAGTAATTCTAAATATACCACAACTTTTACTTAATACAGTACATCCCTTAATTAATTTTCAAAATACCCCTAACTCTTTCTTCTCGACCTTATGGTGGAGGCGGTGCATGCGATAAGTGTTGATGATAATAAGAGTATTTTAAACTTTTTTTTTTTTTAATAGAGTGTAGTCTAATATCTTGTACTCATTCCAAAACGAGTATAATAAGTAGGCATGCATGTGCTACCAGTTCGGATGGCGTCTATGCCCGTGGTTAGGATCCAATCCCATAAGAGCACTGATTTATATATATGACCAGCTAGCATGTAAATTACACATGTCTAATTGGCTAGTCTATTACTAACTTCACTCGCCCTCTCCCTCCTCCATCGTCACTCCAAATGCCAAAACATGGATAATAAACAACACCGCACATGCCTAGCTGGCTAGGTACACAAATCCTTTTCCATTTCATAACTTTTCTTTTTATTTTTGACTAGTTGAGTTTCTTATCCGTGTATTAAAGGTGGCGCAAAATCCCCTGCATACCGGTCTTCACAAATATTCTAATAAGTCTCTTCTCTCATTCAAAATGTGAGGCGGGGTCGTTTTTTTATGTCATAAACATTCCAATTTGATATTTATATATGCCAATCAATTTTTATACATGTTACAGTTAATTAATTCCTTTTTTTTTCTATTATAGTTGCCCTTAAAATAAGCAAATTTTTATACATGTTACAGTTAACTAACAAAGTCCGACATGACTATGATGACACATATAACATTGTTACCAATAAATTTTTTGCATAAAATATTTTTAAACTGATAAATAGGACCACCCATCATGACCTGTTTGTTCTTGCGTCTAAATAATTGTTAAGTACACCGGATACAATCTCAATTTTTTAAGATAGAGGAAAACAGACACATCCTTCTAAGCACATATAATCTGACCCAAGTATATATTATACAGGACTTCTAAGACCTGTCATGAACTAGGATAAGCCCAACACATTTGTTAATTTATTCTACATAAATGGTCTAACATTAATTTGAATTGAAGACGTACTCCCTCCATGGACGTCGCCGTAGCAAAGCAATCAAGGATTGGATCCCTTATCCATATCTACTACACCTATAAACATGGAGACTATGGCACATGTATCTTGTAAGAATCCAACTTTGTTCTAATGGGCAGCATCAAGAAGCATGGCAACCGCCAAGCTAAGCTCCGCCACCAACACCAGATCATCAGCTTGTTCCCCAATGGATGGTCGTGCATCGGGCCTCAGCCCATCAAAGACACGGTGTTACGCCGCGCCCGCAGCGCCGGGGACCCGCCTTCCTACTCTTCTAGTGGTTTTCAGAGCTCAGGTTGCCGGCGAGATCCCATGGAGCCATCTTCACTGCCTGCTACAGCCTGTGCAGAGCGAAACAACAATTAAGGCAGCTGCTAGCATTGGCAGTATGCCTAAGAAGATGGGGAGCAGGGATATGTCTTTGCCCACCACCCTGCGAGGAAGCGCGAAGGTTGGGGATTATGGTGGTGGTGTACTGGAGCTCTGTGCGCCGTTGCCGGTGGTGAAGCATGATGGTGGGAAAGATGGGAAGAGAGAGAGCATATGGATGAGGAGGCACGGACGAGAAGGGCCGGGGAGGGTAATGTTTGGTAGAAGAACAAGGTACATGCTGCACTCATGCGTCTAGTGCTCCTGCTGAAGTGACTTGCTGTTGTTGTGGTCTAATAAGAGATCAGTGAAGGGTGGGTGCATGTACAAATTGTTGTAGGAATTCTTTGATCCTGTTCTTCTGTTTAAATTTGTTTCTCAAATTTGTATGATATTTGTCATCAATTTGTTTCTCAGTTTCTGAAGTTGATGATCATATAGACTTGGCTTTCACGTCTCTATAAATTTCTCATTATTCCAGTAACAGGACACTTAATTAAGACAAGCAATGAGATAATTAGACAAGGAAACAAGCTTCTTCACTGAAATAACTCTTAGTTACATAACGACAAATCAAAGACCATTCTATATAGAAATTAAAGCTGGGTCCACCCACTTGCCTGTTCAATAATTCCATCAACTAGGGGCTAAAGTAACCTTGGCTAAAGTGTGAGTCATTTAAATCCTCCTTCAGAACCCCAGCTGCTGTCCTTCTTGACACCTTTCAGCAGATCCCTCCCTATCATCCCCCACCCTCTCTTTTCTCTCTCTTCTTTCTCTTTCTAAAATTTGGAAGAAGAGGTTTTTGGGAGGGAGGAGGGAAGGGGGGAAGATGAGCACAGGCACAAGCACCTTTGTGATTAGATGGATCAACTTTCTCACCATGGTGAGCATTGCAGCATCCATGGTTCTTTGTCATCTCTATAAGCTCTCAGTTGTCTCCTTAGTTCTAATGCTTCTTCTCTGTAGTCTCTTTAAACATCTCATTTTTCTCACCTGTACTGGAATTTGATGCTTCTAGAGTTCTTTTAGCACACTCCTTCTATTTCTTCTCTTGTAAATAGAAAAGAGGTTAATGTGGTGTCTTGTATTCCATTGGATGTCCTTTAGCATTCCCTAAAATAGCTTCACCCAATGCGAAAAATTGGACATTGGGGTTGTATCTTTGTTTTTTTTTTTGGTAAATGAAAGTGCTTAATTATTGGCAAGGTTTAATGGTTCTTTCCTTTTATGTCGTTCTTGAAGAGAATAGTTGAAAAATTATTAGAATATATTCATTAGGTTGTTCCAACATGAGATAAGAATATTAGTAGAAGAAACGCCGGTCATTGTTTACTGCAATGCTATTTCCGGACACATTACTAGTTGTTTTCTATCAATGCTGTTTGCAGATAATAGCAGTAGCAGTTATTGGTTTTGGGGTTTGGATGAGCATCCACCATGATGAATGCCGGAAGTCTTTAACCGTCCCTGTTCTTGGTCTTGGTGCGCTGATCCTACTAATGTAAGCTTGAAACGAGCTACATTTTGCGTGCTTGTTTTATGGACTTTGATCTTGGGTGTTTTGTATCGCAGATCCTTGATCGGGTTTCTTGGTGCTTTGAAGAATATTACAGCACTGTTGTGGATGGTATCCTTTCCGAGTATTGGGTCTTCTTTTCTGTCAATTGCTTGCCCAATACGTATGGTAACCTTAACATGTACTTGCAGTACCTGGTGCTGTTGTTCCTGGTTTTGGTAGCAATTCTGGTGTCTACTGTGTTGGCGTAAGTACTTCTTGTGTCAAATTGATATAGGGGGTCCTAATCTTGTATATTAGTATTGATCGATATCAGATTCACGGATAATCTTGCTTTATTTTCTGGATTTTACTGCTTTGAGAGTATTAACGATCAGTTAGTGCTGGGTTTTATTTTTTCTTCTCCATGTTCCGACTTTATTCAAAGGACTCAAATTGACCTAAATACTGCGGTATTTAATAATTCTGTTCTTTGAAAAGGTCTCTCATGCAAAGGAGCAATGGCACTTGAAGATTACATGGGTATAATGTCATGAGTAGCTGGAGCTGGAATAAAAGAGGGCTTCTCCGTAACTAGAGGGTCATCTTGGAACTTAGCTTTGACTGAGAATTCACTGTTTTCCAATGCAAATGAAGGCACTTGGCTTTTGCTGAGATATTTTCTGTGTCTGATTGGATATTAGGTGTGACTGATGACAGAGAAATGTAGAGCAGAATTTCTGTTGTATATTTGCTAGTGATCTATATCACTTCACATTTCAATCATAAAAGGAGCCGACTTTTTATACTCTTCTATTAACAGAAACACAGATATATTACATACAATGTTCGACATGACTATAGATATGTAATTGACTGTAGGAAATGGCTTGTTTTTTAACACCATTATATCTTTCTTCTCCTGACCATTTGTTTGGTAATCTGTAGACAGACATATATTACTGCTTAATAGTCATATGTATCATCATTTGAGTCTTCTGTGTACTTGATTTTTATTCTTATTACTTAGATACAGGAAGCTCATTCAACCATATTTCTTTGTAGGTTTATCATAACTAACACTGGATCTGGCCGTACTGTATCTGGATTGAGGTAAGAATAAACTCAGTTGGGAAAGTATGTGGTAGATTAACAATTGCAAATTGGAGCCTACCTGGAATACTAATGAGTCACATTGGCCTAAACGAACTTTGGTTATTTAAATGATTAAGGTGATGAACAACACTGCATCTGTGAAGTCATTAAACATTGACTGACTTAGCATTTAGGTAATTCTTGTTCTTGGTGTCTTAATAGTAAGGGAAAATAAAAGTTGGAGTCATGTAAATTTTGCAATATGTTCATACGTCAGATAAGTTGGAGACAAGCATCAGAAAAGAGGATTCTTCCTGGCTTTTTTTCCATGCTCTACCTCCAATTGCTATCATTCTATGTGCTTATGGAATGTATGCTGAGTTGCTGACCACCTGAAAAACATGAAAATCTGAAGAAAAGATGTAACACATCATTCTCGATATTAGTTCCGTTATTTAAACTATGTCATCATTCTAGCAAGAAGACAGCTTTTTTTCCTGTTATTTTCTTTTTTCCTTGTACTCTCCTTGCCAACTGTGCATGCACTCACTCTCGATTTTTTGATCAGGTATGAAGAGTATCATCTAAAAGATTATAGTCCTTGGTTCATAAGAGAAGTAAGGCATCTTTGCCATCAACACTTTACATTGTCCTTGGAATTTTTTTCCACATAAATCCTTTTTATGCTTACTTGTTTGGACCCATATGTGGTATTAGCTTAATAATTCTGAAAACTGGCAACACTTGAAGAGTTGTCTTGTGAAATCTGAAGACTGCAATAACATGCCAAAGAAATACAAGGTTCAGTATTTTATACTCATTTTCTTTATCCCACAATTCATCTTGATGAGGATTTCATTGTAACAATTTTTTAATCTTTGTAGACTTTGAAGGAGTATAAATTGGCAGAGCTGACCCCAATTGAGGCTGGTTGCTGCCGGCCGCCATCAGAGTAGGTGCCAAGAATTGCATGCTTTTGCATCCAATAGGAAGTTTAATGACTGTTCAACTCTTCTATTTGAGTTTGAGCTTGAAATTTCATGTTCATAGGATTACATCTTTCAAACTAGAGTCAAATGACATTCTCTGGGACTCACTACATTTTTGTCAACACTTCTAGATATTAACTACAGGCAGTTAGTAATAGCTATTCAAAGGAAAGTCAATATTATTTCAAGCGCCATGGGTATTTTACTAGTACATAAGCTTGCAATCATACCTTTTCAGTTTTATGTAAGGTATTAGTTTTCACTTTTTTAAGTTTCCATTCTTTAAGCATGACAAGTTAATGAAAAATATATCTGCCTTTGGATTCTTTTTCTCGTAACAGGTTTCACCATCAAATATGCTTTTATGAAGTTCTTATATCTAGCAACAACGATATTTCTCTTTCACCTTTTCCTATGTTTTTTTTGTGCTTAGGTGTGGGTACCCTGCGATTAATGCCTCTTACTATGATCTGAGCTATCATCCTGTCAGCTCCAGCGAAGACTGCAAGCTTTATAAAAACTCACGAACTGTGAAGTGTTATGATTGTGATTCTTGCAAGCAAGTTCTCTAACTACTAGGACTCTCATTGACAGCAAAATCTTCCCCATCATGAATTCAGATGTCATGCTTCTGTCACTCGCAGGGCTGGAGTTGCTTACTACATGAAAACAGAATGGAGAGTGGTTGCAATCTTTAATCTGATCCTCTTTGCCGTTTTGGTAGAAGTCCTTCCTTCCCCAGCAGATTTCACATATTTTCTAGCTAATATTTCTGAAGTTTTGAATGAATTGGGTTGATTACTTGCTTTCATAACAATCTTTTATGAGTTAGGATATATGTAAAAGCCTAGGCATTCTTTCTAATTCTTGTTTCAGAAAGTTATCATCTGATTTACACTGGCTGTGTCATATAACACCGTTCCTTTGCCAATAGCAATTGCCTTAATCCACTGGATTGTAAACTGTTGAACATTGTCAGGGCTCCAATGGTTCAGTACTGTCTTTACTAACAGGAGCTGAATAACACTTGTCTTTTTCTTCAGCTATTAATTGGAACACATGTTATCATCGTATGCTCCTAATCTGCTACCTTATTAGCAACTGTTAGATGTATACCTGAATATTGGATTAAGTTCTTTACTTAAAATGCATCTAGTTTAACTCATCTGAAAACTTTCCTGTATGTTTGACAGACTATGGTATACTTTGTTGGTTGTTGTGCAAGGAGAAATGCTGCTAGCCGCCATTCTTCTAAAATTGGAGGGAGATGATTTTTCTTCTTATCCGTACCGTATGGTACCTGGCCTGGTGGTTTCTCAGAAATGTAATATGTAAATTTCATGCATTTATTTTAGTTGGAAACTGCCAATACTAACAAATGATGTACAAGCCCTTTTCTGTAGCACCTTTTCCTTATATTCTCTATTGCAATTCCTACATCTTCCGTGGACGAAGCATCAAATCATTATGGTTATTCGATGTGGCCATCTGTGGCTGTATCATGGAACATATGATGCAAGGTAACTTGTCAAACATGTAATTAGATAACCAAGCATAGAGAAATATGAGCAATGAGTTTATGTGATTTTTATACGTGATTCATCTGCAGTCAAAGGAACTTAAACTGCTTCTCGGTTCTTATTTATACTTTCTATGCCTTACCTAACCCTGGCAGGAACTCCCTTTTGACCTCTTTCTAGATTCTTATGACTGACAACTTTTACGCTCATGATTTCCTTTTATGTTCTTGGTTAGTTGAGGTTTTAACCCTGGTATATCGTATATGCATGCCGAGCAACTGCACAGTTCATTTCATGCTACAGAGCCTTATGATGTTGGGGTTCTCTCCTCATGAGGCCTCAACAAACAAACCCAGTTGATCGAAGCAACTGGGTACGACGAAAGAAGGAGAAGAAGGAGACAAATAAGGTGCAGGAAGACAAAGGATCGATCCTTTGCTTGGAAAGGATCGATCCTCTTCCCATGACAGAGAACCCAGTTTGAAGGATCGATCCTATGCCCTATAAGGATCAATCCTCTCAGGTGATTTTTCCCATGACAGAGTGCCTGTTTTGGATGATCGATCCTCATGCTCTAGAGGATCGATCTTTGTCGAGGCGACCAATTCTACGGAATGAAAGGATCGATCCTTCTCTCCAAGAAGATCGATCCTTTGCGGAATCCGGGAAAAATTTAAGGGTCCAGATTAATCTGAGTGTGGATTAATTAGGGGATATAAATAGGGTTAGTGTGTAACCCTAACTATGGTTTTTGATAACGAAAAACCTAGAGGGTGATGTCTTGTTCTCCTCTAGATGAAAAGCTTTATACTCCTTGATTCATAGTGAAACCCTCCTCCTTCGCCCGTGGTTTTTACTCTCGGTATTTTGCCGAGTGGTTTTCCACGTAAATCATGGTGTGTTCTTGTGTGTGCTTTCTCTTTTCTTGCTCTCTCTCTTGTCTTGTGTTTGCCATCGGAAGTGGGTTCTGGGTGATCCGACTCACCTCCAGTTCCCCAACAAGTGGTTTCAGAGCCAGGTTACATCGTTCATGATGGCAGGCAAGGCGTCAATCTCTCGGTTCGATGTCGAGAAGTTTGACGGGAAGACCAACTTCGGTCTATGGCAAGAAAGAGTCAAAGATATCTTGATGCAACAAGGCACCTACAGAGCCCTTGAGGGGAAGAAGCCAGAAGGTATGACAGATGGAGACTGGGAGGATACATGCATGAAGGCAAGGAGCACCATTAGACTGTGCCTGGCAGATGAGATCATGTACAACGTGATCAACGAAAAGGGAGCCATGAATCTATGGCTAAAACTAGAGAGCCTTTTTATGACCAAGTCGCTCACCAACAAGTTGTTTCTCAAACGACAACTTTATACTCTGAGGATGAAGGAAGGATCCAATCTGATGGAGCACATCAACACATACAACAAGCTTCATAGTCAGCTACTTAACTTGGATATTAAGGTGGAAGATAAAGATAAGGCACTACTTCTTCTAGCTTCTTTACCTCCTTCATACGAGCACTTGGTGACTACCCTTCTGTATGGGAAGGAGACATTAGAAACTGAAGAAGTCATGTCGGCTCTTCTTTCTAATGAGATGAGAAGGAAGACTACTGAAGATGCTGTCTCAAAAGCACATCTGGTGGAGAAGAGACAGTTTGGAGATCGTTCAGAGTCTGATGTCAGAGGCAGAGGAACGAACCGGGATTCTGGTGATAGATACAAATCCCGAAGCAAGTCAAGGACCAGGAAAGATGTGCAGTGCTACTACTGCAAGAAGAAGGGACATTTCAAGAGAGACCGCAGGAAGATGAAAAGAGATCTACAGGAAGGCAAGGTCACAGGTAACAGGGGAGGCAAAGATACTTCAGTTGTGGAGCTGGACAGCGATGTTACCATCCTGGGTTGCTGCAAGGAGAGCTGCATCAATGTTGTCGATCCCCTCATGCCGACTGGATTGTTGACACGGGAGCTTCGTTCCATGCAACATCGCATCAGCAATTCTTCACAAACTACAAGGCAGGAAACTTTGGTGCTGTGAAAATGGGCAACGGTGATACGTCGCAGATCATCGGGAGAGGCGACATTCACATTGTGACGAACACAGGCATGAAGATGGTACTTCAAGACGTTCGTCACATCAACGACCTTCGCCTCAACTTGATCTCACCAGGATGCCTGGACGATGAAGGATACACGTCCAGCTTTGGTCGCGGTGCTTGGAAGCTGACCAAAGGATCCCTAGTGATCGCAAGTGGTAAGAAGTGTTGCTCTCTCTATAGAACAAGAGTGACTACGCAGATGGGCTCAGCACTAGCAGTGGAGCATAAGGATACTTCCCTACTGTGGCATAAAAGGCTCGACCACATCAGTGAAAAGGGGTTGAAGATCTTGGCAACGAAGAAGATTCTACCCAACGTCACAGGTACTCCCCAGACACTTTGTGATAATTGCTTGTTTGGAAGACAGCATAGGGTGTCTTTTGCCAGAACCGCTGCTAGAAGGAAAAGAAATCTGCTGGAGCTTGTTCACTCTGACATCTGTGGACTTATGGAGGTGGAGTCCCTGGACGGCAACGTGTATTTCATCACCTTCATAAACGATGCTTCGAGGAAGGTATGGGCTTATATAATCAGTAATAAGTCTGATGCTTTTAAAACCTTTCAGTACTTTCATGCTAGAGTAGAACGTGAGACTGGAAAATCATTGAAATGTCTGCGCACTGATAACGGGGGAGAGTACACCTCCAAGAACTTTACAAACTATTGTAGGGAGCATGGCATTAGGCATGTGAGGACAGTTTCTCTTACACCTCAACAGAACGGGGTAGCTGAAAGGATGAATCGAACCCTTATGGAGAAGACTCGAAGTTTGTTGTCAATGGCAAAGCTGCCGAAGCACTTTTGGAGAGAAGCTGTCAAGACAGCATGTTATTTAATTAACAGGTCCCCATCAATCCCACTGGACGGCAGTATCCCGGAACAGGTCTGGAAGAACAAAGAAGTTTCTTATGCACATCTCAGAATCTTCGGTTGTAAGGCCTCAGTACATATACCGAAGGTGGATAAAACCAAGCTAGATCAGAAAGCGAAGCATTGCATATTCTTGGGCTATGCAGAAGATGAACTTGGGTACAGACTATGGGATCCTGTAGCGAGAAAGTTGATAAGGAGTCGAGATGTGGTCTTTTCAGAGGACCTACATGTACGAGATACAGGGAAGTCACAACAAGAGCCTCCGACTCCAACAGGGATAGACAATCTCCTATCTCTAGAACTACCCTCTAATCATGTTGATGACGGGGGAGAAGATCAGTCTACACCAGGAGAGCCTGAGCAGGAAGAAGCTGAAACTGACGGAGGTGAAGATGCAGTGCAACAGAATCAAACAGCCTCACCAGTACCACCTGAACCTCAGTTACGTCGCTCTTCCAGAGTTCCAGTACCATCTACCAGATATCCAGCCTCGCAGTATACTTTACTGACAGACGGGGGAGAGCCTGAGTGCTATGAAGAAGCTGTCAACAGTAAGAAGAAAGGCGAGTGGATGAAAGCCATGCAAGAGGAGATGAAATCACTGCATGAGAACACGACATATGAGTTGGTAGAGCTGCCAAAGGAGAGAAAGGCACTGAAGAACAAGTGGGTGCTTAGACTGAAGGCGGAAGAGAAGTCCAACCAGCCAAGGTATAAAGCTAGATTGGTGGTGAAAGGATTTCAGCAAAGAGCAGATATTGATTTCGAAGAAATATTTTCTCCTGTTGTTAAAATGTCCTCTATCAGAGTAATTCTTGGGCTAGCTGCTAGTTTGGACTTAGAGATCGAACAACTAGATGTGAAAACTGCTTTCCTTCATGGGGATTTGGAGGAGGAGATTTACATGGAGCAGCCTGAAGGTTTCAAAGTCAGAGGAAAGGAGAACTTGGTATGCCGATTGAAGAAAAGTTTGTATGGTCTCAAGCAAGCACCGAGACAATGGTACAAGAAATTTGATTCCTTCATGCTTCAACATGGATACCAAAGGATGACCTCGAATCACTGTGTCTATAACCAGAGGTTTGATGACTCTGACTTTCTCATTCTTCTTCTTTATGTTGATGACATGCTTATCGTTGGAAAGGACAAGAAGAAGATACAGAAGCTGAAACAGGAGATGAACAAATCCTTTGCTATGAAGGATTTGGGACAGGCGAAGAAGATCTTAGGGATGAAGATCATCCGTGACAGAGGCTTGAAGAAGCTATGGATGTCACAGGAGGAGTACATCGAAAGGATATTGGGACGCTTTCGGATGACTGATGCAAAGCCTGTCGGAACACCGCTCATAGCTCATCACAGACTGAGCAAGGAGCAGAGTCCCAAGGATGATGAAAGCAAGGAGGAGATGAACCGAATTCCATATGCATCAGCTGTGGGAAGTCTGATGTATGCAATGGTGTGCACGAGGCCTGATATAGCACACGCTGTTGGAGTTGTTAGCAGATTCATCTCAAATCCAGGACGCGAACATTGGGAAGCAGCAAAGTGGATATTCAGGTATCTTCGAGGAACCTCTAAACTCTGTCTATGCTTTGGAGGTAGACAACATGTGCTAGATGGCTACACAGATGCCGATATGGCTGGGGATGTAGATACAAGAAAGTCGGTGTCAGGCTACTTGATCACATTCGCAGGAGGTGCAGTTGCATGGCAATCGAGACTGCAGAAGTGTGTAGCTTTGTCAACCACAGAGGCCGAATTCATTGCTGCTACAGAGGTCTGCAAAGAAATGATCTGGATGAAGAAGTTCACTATGGAACTTGGTTTGAAGCAAGATGTCTACACAGTTTACTGCGACAGTCAGAGTGCCATCCATTTGTCAAAGAACTCAAGCTTTAACGCGAGGTCCAAGCATATTGATGTCAGATATCACTGGATTCGTGAAACACTTGAAGAGAAGCAGTTGCAGATCCAGAAAATCCATACAGACGAAAATCCGTCATATATGATGACTAAGTCGCTGCCAAAGGAAAAGCTCCAGCTATGCAGGGAAATAGCTGGAATGGAGTCCTCCTGAGTCGAGAAGGGGGAGTTTGTTGGGGTTCTCTCCTCATGAGGCCTCAACAAACAAACCCAGTTGATCGAAGCAACTGAGTACGGCGAAAGAAGGAGAAGAAGGAGACAAACAAGGTGCAGGAAGACAAAGGATCGATCCTTTGCTTGGAAAGGATCGATCCTCTTCCCATGACAGAGAACCCAGTTTGAAGGATCGATCATATGCCCTATAAGGATCGATCCTCTCAGGTGATTTTTCGCATGACAGAGAACCCAGTTTGAAGGATCGATCCTATGCTCTATAAGGATCGATCCTCTCAGGTGATTTTTCTCATGACAGAGAACCCAGTTTGAAGGATCGATCCTATGCCCTATAAGGATCGATCCTCTCAGGTGATTTTTCCCATGACAGAGTGCTTGTTTTGGATGATCGATTCTCATGCTCTAGAGGATCGATCTTTGTCGGGGCGACCAATTCTACGGGATGAAAGGATCGATCCTTCTCTCCAAGAAGATCGATCCTTTGCGGAATCCGGGAAAAATTTAAGGGTTCAGATTAATCCGAGTGTGGATTAATTAGGGGATATAAATAGGGTTAGTGTGTAACCCTAACTATGGTCTTTGATAACGAAAAACCAAGAGGGTGAAATCTTGTTCTCCTCTAGATGAAAAGCTTTGTACTCCTTGATTCATAGTGAAACCCTCCTCCGCCCGTGGTTTTTACTCTCGGTATTTTGCTGAGTGGTTTTCCACGTAAATCCTGGTGTGTTCTTGTGTGTGCTTTCTCTTTTCTTGCTCTCTCTCTTGTCTTGTGTTTGCTATCGGAAGTGGGTTCTGGGTGATTCGACTCATCTCCAGTTCCCCAACATATGAGAACCTGAAATATAAACCAATAATAGCATAGGTTTTTCCTTGTGTTTCTTGGATTCCCGTTTACTCTGGGTCATCCAAGTATCATATTTTTGCTAGCTTTAGCTTGGGGGAATTTGGAGGCTTTGGTCCGTCTGCCATTTGGACAGAAACAGAATTCATTGGCCATCCTCCTGCCTATTGTTTTGTAGAATGTTGAAGAGTTTTGCAATCCGTACAGTTTTAATTTGGTGTAGCCAATGATCAAGAAATTCTTTTATTCTTCTTCATTGTTATGATTAGTTCAGGCAGGGGCTAGCTACATCTACAACAGACCCTACTACTATAAAAGGAAACCAATCAAGAGAGCTGAAGCTAACAGCCTAGCTTTAAAAATTTCAGCGACTATTTTAAGCCTCTCCAGAGTTCTTTTCTCCTCGTCTATCAAATATGGGTAAAGAATTAAATTATTTGCATTAGGCTGAGATTTTGGAAAGATTGTGTCTATATATGTTTGATGTCATTCTTCCTTTCCCTTTCATGGTCATACATTGTTCCTCTTTCTTTCAGTTTGTTGTTTTATTGATTGATCAATGCCTGTCTATTCTGGCCAGTCAATCAGCTCATGCATTGAAATACTTAGGTATATATATGCATCAATGAGATGCCTCCTAACTGGATTGATATCCATCATTTTAAAACATAAAATGAGTTAATATCATATAACCCCATGAAAATATATTAAATATCACAAAACGTCCTACGTTTGTGACAATCAACCTTATAAGGAGCAATAATGGTTAACCTGCATTAATTCATATCCCCTAAGTTTCTTTATATATATTCTCTAAGTTTGCTTTATATAAAGCTGCATTAATTCATATCAACCTAAGTTTTATTAATATTATCTTATGCAATATGCAAAGACTTATATTTATTTTATATACCCTAAGTTAGACTTATAATATTTTATTGGCTATGTTTTATGGTAGCAGTGAACAAAAAACTATGACCAACCTTCGAACCTTGGACCACCTACGGATCAACACAGCCGTCTAACCAGACAAACTACAGGGAGTTTGTTAAAATTTTATATTAACAATAAGTAGTACTAGTGTCATATAATCTCTGAAAACATAAAGGCCATTTGATATCATACTTTCAGATATATACGGGGCTACCAAAACCCCAAAGGCCTGGATCTCCCCCAAACCCCGGCCCCAAAGTCCAATCAATTTTTTCTCATAAAGGAGGACATGTTAGGATATGATTAACAATAAAGGTTATAAAAAATATTTTCTTTGATTCATTTGATCACTTTCCCTCATTTCTCGGAGGGTGACTACACATAGGGAGAAGTGATTAAATCTTAAGTGCTGATTGGTGTACATGGATAGATGACATATGTAATGTACATGCCACCAATCGCTAGATAAGTACCGACTCATTCATCTATCCCATCGGTAGATGAAAATATCGGTATTTCACTACGGGATCAGATCAAACAATCGGTAGTTGGCTATCAATACATTCAATCGGTAACCAACTACCGATTCATTTATCTATCCCATTGGTAGTCCACTGCCGATGAGATGGATAAAAGAGTCGGTACTTGACTATCGATAGGTGGCACCTGTCTATGTACACGAATCATTATAATATTTTAAAATTTTCCCAACTTCCCTGGCTATCCCCATATTTTGGAGAGCGGCCTAACCGTTATGCTAGATTTCTTGTGAGCTTAACCAAAACTAACGAGGATGGGCTTGGTGATCAGTTGATCCAACGAGTCCAAGTCAACCAACCACCATGGCCAAGTCTTCCTTTTCTCAGGTATGTTAAGTAAAGTACTCGAGCTCCATCTTATAATTAACCTTATAAGGAGCAAAAACGGTTATGCATAACCGCCCCCTTATAAAGTTAATTTAATTCATACAGTTAGTTATATCTATTCTATAGTCATAATATATTAATCTAATACAATCTAATCTAATCTAACTCTATATAAGAAAGGGTTTTGGTATATCTGACGGCCCACAAGATGCTAGAAAAGTTTTATCTAGCGGTCAAGAAAAACACCCCCACCACATGAGTTCAGTTACTCCTAAAATACGGTTATCTTTATCCTAGAAGATTGTGGGGGGTGGTTATTACGTTTCTTATAAACAAGAATCTCTTATCTTTCTTTCTTTCTTTAATCCAAGTAAGCTTTGTTGAATTTTTTTCATTAAAATATATAAATCATGGATTAATCATGACCAATCAATTAAACCGTGTCAGGGACACGGGAATCCACTAGTGTCCTATAAGGTGCAACAAGAGGAGAGCATGTGTATAGGATGGCCGGCGGTGGCAGAGAAGCAGACTCACGGTCACTGGAAGAAATGCCGACATGGGTGGTGGCCCGCGTGTGCTTGGTGCTAGTCCTCGTCCTCTACGTATCTTTATACAACATGTCATCCACATGCAATTCTACGTCATTCACGTGGTCTTATAATTAAGTTTCCTTTTGTATCCAGCTAGTTGTTTAATTTAGAAGCGTAGAAAGTCTTAAAAACTAGAGTCATGATTTGTATATATGGGCATTGGACATGCCCTCGAATCGATAGTGAGATACCATGAGTTGATCTAGTTCATCGGTAGAACAATACCGATTGACTAGAGCAATTGATCGGTATTTATCTACCGATTGAATGTACCAATGATCGAATCGGTAGATATATTTCGATTGGTTAATTTAATCCACTACAAGAAAAAATAATAAAGATCACACTAAAGAAATCACAAAGATGTCAGTTTTAGAAAAACCATCATAAAGAAAATGAGTAAATAACTATATATTTTCACAGTTAGTTCTTTTTAATCACAGTTATTAACAACTGACATGAATCATGTAAAGCTAATCTCAGTTTTAAACTGTGATTGAAAATGTAATGTTTTGTAATTAGAACAGGGTTTTTATGTGTGATTGAAACCATGAAATCTCAGTTTTTACCTAAAATAACTTTAGTATATATATATAATTAAATACCGATCTCTCCCTCGATCGCCCGGCACTTAACTTTCCCTTTCTAATTTCTTTTTCTTCGATCCCCCTCTCACCCGATCCCAAGCCGAGACCCAATCCCTCCCTCGCCACGGCCAAGCCGCGACCCAATCCCTCCGACCTCCATTCTCAATCACAGCCAACCACCTTGCCGGCTCGTTCGTCATCCCCGACTACGTACGCCGCCGTCCAAGCGCCAGAGCGCCACCACCGCGTGTACGCTCCTCCCCCGACGCCGTTCTTCATCGCCTGCACCTCTACCGCCCTCCAATCGGGCCGACATCGACATTGCTGCAGAGCACACCGGAAGATACCGTCCTCGCCGCCACTCCTGCCATCTCACCGATTGAAGCCACCAAGCTTGGTTGCACTGAAACCCTCATCTCCACCCTCAACTTGGACTCCGGCGGCTCTTCGACGAGCCAGATGCGGCGATCCCGTGCAGGCCGAGGTGACCTATCTCCCTCCCTCCCCCCTCTATCTCTCTCTCCACTACTCATAACCTCTCCCTCCCTAGCCCTAGCTTGTTCGCTGCTGACCCTCCTCCCCGTCACACGCTCTATCTCTTGTGTTTCTGTGTTTGAGAAATGTAAGAAGGGTTTGTCATGTTGTCTTGGTGGATGTCCATCTATACATGGTTTCTTGGAATGTAAACAACAATTTTTCTTTCAGTAGTGAATATCTAATCTGTCTGAAAAATCAAAAAGTTTGAGTTTGATCTTGTCTAATGCCATTGCTGAGCAAATCAAAGATCGTGTCTTTTTTCCCTGCAAGCTAGGGCTTCCAATATCAGTGACCAAGTCCTTGTGTGAGGAGACCATTTGCTTAACTTATAGTGCCTGTTCTTTTGCATGTTTCTTCTGTATTTTTCAGGAATGTTGACCCAGTTGCTCACCTGGAGCAAAAATCCTATATGAATTGATTGTCTTATCTTCAGCAGTCTAGCCATAGCTGTTCTCTCTGTATTTTTCTTGCCTGGCATGCTTCTCATGACCAAGTCTCTTTGCTTATACTTCATGTATGAATTTCCAGGAAGTTGTTGATGAGTGTTACTGAACTATCCTCAAAGATCTCTTTATGATATCACTTCACAGGTAATGGCTTTGTCTTTGCATCATCCAAAAAAAAGGAGAGCTTTATATATCACAATCTTGATCTGAGTCTTCATTGCAATGGAACAATTTATTCCTGCCTAATTACAAATACCTTGATCCATCCATCAAAAATAGCCTATGTGGTGCTTTATCTAATATATGTATTTTTTTTGTGTGTGTGAATGGACGTTTACATTTCTCCCAAGGTGATTGTGTTGGAAGTGCTCCATTCAATCCAAAAACATCGCGACTCGGTAAGATTTACTATTTGTGTCTTAGTAATCTTTACTTGATATCTTTTAGCGTATACATGTAAGCTTGCTCTTATATTTTCGCATGCTCTCTGTTCAACTCTTAAGTTCATTTGTTATAGCTACTTCATTTTCGCATGCTTCTATATTTGTTTACTGATAAGACTTGAAAAGTGCACAAAACACCCTTGTAATTTGGCTTTGTTAGGCCCCGAGCAATGCTGGACTGACTACTTTTATTCCATTTCAGGTATAACAGGTCCTTCCACGAGTTAGATCAATTCCGGAGCTAAAACAATCTATTTTGGCGATTTTTGGCAAGCTAGATCGATCGGTCTCAACAGGTTCGATCGATCCAACTCAACCAACAAGGGAACGATCAACAACGGCTGGATCGATCGAACTTCAATGGCCTGATCGATCCAGCAAGGGATGTAGCTTAATAACGGTGGTTCGATCGATCGATCAAGTCAAGCCCGATCGATCCAGCTCGGGAGTTACCAGCAATAAAGGCGTAGGATCGATCGAACTCCAAGAGTTGGATCGATCCAGCTCGGGCGTTGCACAATATGAAGGGAGTTAAGGAGTAGGATCGATTGAACTCCAAGAGTTGGATCGATCGGACGCTGCCAGAAGCAAAGATCGACGGCTCTGATCTAATCCGTGGGAGGTTGTTTCTTGGACTATAAGTAGCCATCTTTTAGGGATTTTAGGGGGCTTTTTCCAGACGTTTTTGGAGAGAGTTTTCCTATCTTTTCTACATTTTTTCTTCGACGATTCTTTGGAGGAGATCCATGGCGGGAGGAGATCATCAACTTCTACCGATGGATTATCCCCTGAAGATGAGTAGCTAAAACCCTAGCCATGGGATTCTTATGATGTAACTAGGGTTTTTGCTAGGGATTTCTTAGATCTAGGGTTTGTATATACGATTATTTGGTTTTATGGATTGATTCTATTTGCCTATATCTTGGTGTTAATTTCTTACTGGATGTTTGGATCGTTCTTGCTTGCACTTGATTCCGGAGCTTGTGTATGCTAGGGCTTGGATTGGATTCATCCAAATAAGAGGACCATGCTAGTCCCATGGTATCTCGGATGAAATCTTCTTCGTGGTTAGGGATTGTATAGTGCTAGTCCCACTATAGTAGTGCTAGTCCCACTACGTTCCATCCCTAATCCTTCGTGCATCCTACTTTTGTTGATTTGGCCATCAAGATGCTAAACTCATCTTGATCTTACACCTAAATCCATATCAACACTACTCCTTGCGATGAATTCATCCTAATAAGAGGGTTCATTAGCAGTGAACGTAACTAATCATTCGGTCACTGATAATTAGATAATTGTTCTTGCAAACAATGAATCCTAAACAGAACTTGTTGAGTGATAAGGAGAACTAGCCATTCACTTATCAACTTTTAGGAAGCCATTCATCGTATTGGCATGCCCTGATCTTAGGAAGACCTGGTAGAACCTTGGTTATTGATTAAGAATTCCCTGGTACCTTTTCTCTTATTTATTAATCCTTTAGTATTAGTTTAATTTCAATTCTAAATCTTTTCTCAACTTATTGGTAGGGATACTTAGATTGAGTTTAGTAGTTTAATTATTTTCCTACGCATTCCCTGTGGATTCGACTCGGACTCACTGCTATCTACCCTTAAAGTAGTTAGTTAGTAGTTTGATTATAAATTTGTAATTTTGATTAGACTTGTTAAGACTACGACACTTTTCAAGTCGTATCATTTACATTTCTCCATTTATCTATAACGTGACATTGAAGTGTGTGGGGTCTGAACTAGTCACTTTAAGATTGTGTTTCGGCTCTGGTCTAATGCTTTCTGTTATCATCAGTGTTGAAAAATGAAAAGAACAAGAGTATAGCAAGAAAAAGATTAGAAACAACATTTTTGTTTAGCTAAGCAGTTTTTAATATATTCTTCTTCCTATGAAAGATAAACATTCAGCTTTTAAACATTTTACTACATGAGCATATGCTTAGAAAGAAAATGAGTAATGGAACAATGACACGTGTCCTACTTAGGAAAGAAAAGCAACGAAGCCAATTTCTTGATTTACTGAGCCATATTCTCATAATCCAAAGATCTCTTATCGTTCATGAACAAAGATATTTTAGTCGTCCTACCTCATTTTAGTCCAGCTTCCAATTTTGGGTTCTTGGTTTTGAGATCACATTTTACTGAGTGATTTTAGTCTATTTTAGCTTCATGACTGCATTTGCCTTGGATTTATTTCGCTTATAGAGTAAATTGTCATATGTTAGAAAAGGTTGCTGGAAAACCTCTAACAGATCAAAATAGTTTAAAAGGAGCAATTTTCTTTGTGTTAGAACATAAATTATCAAGGTCAAAATCTATTTCCACATTCGAATATCAGGAGATTGTGGTTTTTAGTTCTACTCCTTCGAATGATCGAATCAGAGGTGTTGAAGTGCACAAAGAAGTAATTTGGTTTGATGGTGGAGTTGGTGGAAATGGAAAATGAAATGGAAAATGGGAGATGGAAAATATGATGGTTTTATGGTAAATCTACTCCTATTTTAGGTAGATCTACTCCTAGAAATAAAGAATTATGGTAGCACTACTCCTAGGAAAATATGGTAATTCTACTCCTATGGAAAAGATTAGTGTAGCACTACTCCTAGAAATGAAGGACGTTGCCGGAATTTAAAGGAAAGATAACTTCATTACTGAATTCAAAAGGCTACATTGATAATGAAAAGACTACATAAAGATAAAAAGCTGGTTTGCTTTGATGGCCGGGGCAGACGTTTTCCTTCTTCCTCTTGGCTATTTATAGGGTTTCTGGTAACCACTTTTGAACTGTCAGAAACTGCCTTGAACTGCCTTGAAACTGTCAGAACTGCATAACTGGGCGATATCTTCAGCTATTTTACAAAACTGCCATCAGGCAGAGCTTCTTGTCTTCTACTGCGATTTGGCCGATGATGACCTTGGAATTTGATGAAAGTCTGAACATGAAAATTGTAGGTCTTCGAATTATCTTTCCATCAGTCCAAAAACCAAGTCATTTGGACATCGTATGAGAAAGTTATCGTCAAAATGGTCGACACACGTCGATGTCTTATTAAAATAATCAGCCAAAATATGGCCGATGGACTTTTGGCCCGTAGAGAATCTGGCCGATGGAGAATTTGGACATTTGGTCTTATTTACCAGTTTGCCACTGAACACTTTGGTTGTCCATTTGACATACTAAACGATGGAATCTGAAGATCTCGTCAACATGAAAGTTGTAGATCTTTTCGTCCTCTTTCCAATGGTTCAAGAATTGACAAATTTAGACACTTGGTGTAAAAGTTATGGCCAAAATACTCTAATTATGTCAAAGCCAAAGATATGGACAATTTGATGTCAATTTCGTCTTATTTACGAAATTGCCAGTGATCTTTGCCAATTGCCCAAATGGCTATTCGAATGTGGAAATAGATTTTGGTGTTGCTAAAGACAATACAAAGAAGATCAATATATTGATCACTACCTAATTGGAAAGCTTGCTGGGAATGTCTTTCTGTCATTCTTCGCTCTCTCTGCTTTAATGATTTCTTTCTCTTTGGATGATTCTTTGCCAATACAAATAGAATCTGGCATTTTAAGCTTGGTGTGTATTCAAGTTAGTATTGTTATTTTGCATTTGAGGACTCACGTTGCATGTCTGATGAGTTGAATAATTTTTTTTTTGTTCCATTAGATAATATTAAATGTCATCTGGAGGCTGGCATAGCAAAATTTGAGTTTAATATTATATGATTACATCTTCATTCTATTGTTTATTTTTTTATTGAGCTCTTCCCAAAATGTTGAGCCGGTATTGTTCCAGTCTAAGGCTCACATAGCAAAATTTGAGTTTAATATATATTTTTTATTGTTCCAGATGACATTTAATATTTACATCAATTCTCTAAGATTTTACATGTTAAAAGTTCCTTTATATGTTAGATACTTTGGGCTTCACCTATTGAATACAATTAATGTTAACACCTTATGAGATGATATCTATTCACCAGCTTCCCAAGGTTTTATTTTTGTGTATATTCCTCCAGATGGTTTATTTCCCTTAACCTTAATGTATTCATGCTTTATCTGCCAAGCCAAATGGAAAATCTTCCATTTCCTATTACTGTTTTGGGTATTGAATCAGCTTTCTCAAATGTTGATAGTGCAGGTCATTTTGGCAAGAAAATATTTGAAGGATGTCAGCATCAGCAGAGAGCAATTAGTTTCTCAGTGGTGTTCTTTCCTCTGTTGAAGCAAGTTTTGTTCATGGCAGTGGAAATGAGGCTCTCTAAAGTTTTCACCGCTTTTTCAGAATACTCAGTCTAATGAGGAGGATTTTGTTTTTCTTTTCTTTTGTTTTTTTTGGAAAGTGACCTATTGAAAGTTCTACAAATTCAGATTGGGAGAAAGGGAAAAACTGAAAATATTATGAGTTTTGTTTGTTACATTATTGTTTTGTATAGATTGCACTTGTGGTGATGTTTGAGGAAACAGTTTTAGGTTTGGTATATGAAAATATCGTGTTTTGGCTATGATTGAATAAGGAGACAATCACAGTTTTTGGTCCAAAAACTGAGATCTAAAATGGTTATAGATCACAGCGTTATCAGGTTTTCATCTCAGTTTTTGGTTGTGATTAAACATCACACTTGATCGCGGTTTCCCTCTAAAACTGAGATCTAAACCCATTAATAGGACATAGTTAAATTGTTTCCATCTCAGTTTTTAAACCCTTTAAACACACACATTAACCGTGATTGAAACATATAATACATCTCAGTTTTTAAACGTGATTGAATTAAACTACTTTCAATCACAACCAAGTAGATCATGGTTTGGAAACCGTGATGGATGTGAATAAATGATAGGGAAAAACCGTGATTGTTATAGTTTTTTCTAGTAGTGATCCATCGGTATTGTTCTACTGATGGATTAGACCAATTGTTAGCCATAATAATGGCCATTTGGGCGATTGGCAAAGATCAATGGCAATTTCGTAAATAAGAAGAAATTGACATCAAATCGTCCATATCTTTGGCTTTGACATAATTAGAGTATTTTGGCCATAACTTTTACACCAAGTGTCCAAACTAACCGATTCTTGAACCGTTGGAAAGAGGACGAAAAGATCTACAACTTTGATGTTGGCGTCATCCCCAAATTCGGTCATTTGATGTATCAAATTAATGGTCAAAGGGTTTAGTGGCACTGGTAAATAAGACCAAATGTCCAAAAGTCTATCGACCAGAAATTCTATCGATCCAATTCTTATCGGCCATATTATAATAATGGCTATTAATGCAGATTGACTGTTTTGATCATAACTTTCTCATACGATGCACAAATGACTTGATTTTTAGACTGATAGAAAGATAATTCGAAAACCTACAACTTTCCTGTTCAGAGTTTCATCAAATTCCAAGGTGATCATCGGCCAAATCGCAGTAGAAGACAAGAAGCTCTACCTGATGGCAGTTTCGTAAATAGCTGAAGATATTGCCCAGTTATGCAGTTCTGACAGTTTCAAGGCAGTTCAAGGCAGTTTCTGACAGTTCAAAAGTGGTTACCATAAGTCCTATAAATAGCCAAGAGGAAGAAGAAAAAAGGCAGCCTCGCCCATCAAAGCATACCAGCTTTTATTATCAATGTAGCCTTTTATTATCAATGTAGCCTTTTAAATTCATCAATGAAGTTATCTTTCCTTTAAATTCCTGCAACGTCCTTCATTTCTAGGAGTAGTGCTACACTAATCTCTTCCATAGGAGTAGAATTATCATATTTCCCTAGGAGTAGTGCTACCATAATTAATTTCCTATGAGTAGATCTACCTAAAATAGGAGTAGATTTACCATAAAACCATCACATTTTCCATCTTCCACTTCTCATTTTTCATTTTCCACTTCAATTCCACCATCATCAAACAAAATGACTTCTTTGTACACTTCAACACCTCTGATTCGACCATTCGAAGGAGTTGAACTAAACCACAATCTCCTGACCTTCGAATGTGGAAATAGATTTTGACCTTGATTACAGTCCCGGTCAACGGTCATAATTTATGTTCTAATATTTTTTGGCACGCCCCGTGGGACCCTGTGTTGAAGCTATACAAGGAAGAAGGGACAAAATGAGAGACATCACTCTCAGAACGGCCATTTTCAGTGACCATACAGATGATCCAATTGACCAGAGAAGGCCAAAGCTTGAAGTAGTGATGGACGATTCGGAAGAATTAAAACGTCCTAGTACATTCAGAAGGCTCATTTATGACAGAGGAAAGAGCCTGGAAAAAAAAAATTTGGCCGAGCAAGTATGTTGACCGATCAACATGCAAAAAATTTGGCCGACAGACTTTGTTGAAGAATGGGCGATGGAAACACCCATGCCATTGACGAAACTTGGTTGATCCACATACACTGCATCCTATTCCATGCCGTTGATGTCACTTTTGAGTACACCGGCGCTCCACCTTCATCCACCACATCGACGACACCCGTGGAGACCTCCACGCCCATGCCATTGCCGGAGTCCTCGACGATCTCTCCACTGACCTCCTCGCACCTCACGGAACCCATCCTCTGCAACCTCAACATCGCCGTCACCAACTCCGGCGTAAGGATCCACGATGGCAACGGCAACTCCAGTTCGCCAAGCAGATCCCCGGCGCGTGGAGCGTCTTCGTCCTCAACGCCGACGGAAGGGAGAACCATCGGAAGACTGATGGGCAAACTGGTATGCCTTCCTCGTTCCCAACAGCTCCTCGACGCCCCCAGCCTAAAGTCTCAGGCCACGGTCTCCCTCAAGCAGGCCGAGGTCCTCGTCATCGTCATCCTCGGCCTCAAAGGAACCCATCACCGTTGGGAAGAACAGAGGATTCCTCATCACCGTGCCGGCCATACATCGACCTCAAAGATCCCATCGGTTGGAAGGACGTCCATCCATCGCCGTCGGGAAGGAAAAACGGAGCCATCACTCATCAACCATCATCGTCCATTGGTTGACGACGATCGCACATCACCCATCACTGGAAAACATAACATCGACCATCCTCCATCGTTGCTCGCTGACCAGGCCACCATCATCGTCCATCATCTTCATCGACGACCACCGTCGAAGCTCATCGATCAGTCTTGTTCATCGCCCACACAGAAGGAACAGAGCAATGGTCATCCTTCATCGCCTAATGATCGACGACGATTCCTCGTCACCCATCGCGGAAGACGGGAAAAACGAGCATCACCCACTCTTGCCTGTCGTCCATTGCTCATCGCTCGTCGATGGCTATCGCTCAGATTCCTCATCGCTCAGCTTTGCTCATCACTCGTCGATGCCTATCGCTCAGATTTCTTGCTCGCCATACCTTGCTCATCGCCCATCAAGGGAAGCAGAGCATCGTTCTTTGCTCATCGCCCATCGACGACCATCGCCCAGCTTTAAGCATCGCTCATCATCGCCCATCACGGAAGACAGAGCGCTCATCGATCCATCGTCCATCATCTTCATCGGCCAGCTTTGGTCATCGCCCATCGCTCATCAACGCCGATGGCTCATTGATCCTTGCTCATCGGCCATTCCTCATCGCCCATCGGCGCTCATTGCCCATCATCCGTTGCTCAACGGCCATTCCTCATCATCGCGCCGACCTACTCTCCAGCATCGCTCATCGTCTCTGGATCATCGCTCATCGCCCATTGCGGGAAACAAGAGAACAGAGCATCCATCGTCGTGCCAACCTCTACTTCGTCATCACCAACTCCGACGGAGGAGTCTACGACGGCATCGGCCAGTCCCGGTTCTTCAAGCAGATCGCCGGCGCGCTGTTCATCAACAGGTGGGACATCGTCATCACCATCATCCTTCGCATCGCCATCTTTGCCGGTGCAGCCGATGAATGCCCAGATAGTAAAAGCGATGCTCGTGCTGTCGATGGCTATGGCCAACCCATGCCGGATGCCAAGCTTGACGAACGCCTCAAGCGCCGACAAGAAATCCTCCATGGTCCTCCTCTCCTCGACGAAGGAGTAGATGGTCCGTACCGGTGAGATGACCTACTCGACGATCCCCGGCACTGCTGTCAGTTCTTATGCTCATGACCAATACATAAGTAGCAATTGGGAGATGGCCCATCCAACAAATGAGCGATAAAGAATTGATCATCGGCCAAAGCTAAGCAATAAAGAATTGGTCATCGACCAAAGGTTGATTGGCCAGGGACTTATCAAAGTGATCGACCAATAATGGTCAACACGGATGACTGATTAAATATAAAAGGGGCAGTGAACCAAATGGTCATTGTGATGCAAATGATCATTACTTGCTATAAAACAAGTATATTGGTCGAATGACTAATAAAAAATGTTTTATGGACGACTCAATTGACTGATAAAATCGTCCATATGGCCAACAAAATCGCCCGACTGGCTAACAAATTAAGGTCTTTATAAAAATATAAATTATTTTCATAAAGACTGGGGGGCAAAATGTTAGCCATAATAATGGCCATTTGGGCGATTGGCAAAGATCAATGGCAATTTCGTAAATAAGACGAAATTGACATCAAATCGTCCATATCTTTGGCTTTGACATAATTAGAGTATTTTGGCCATAACTTTTACACCAAGTGTCCAAACTGACCGATTCTTAAACCGTTGGAAAGAAGACGAAAAGATCTACAACTTTGTTGTTGACGTCATCTCCAAATTCGGTCATTTGATGTATCAAATTAATGGTCAAAAGATTTAGTGGCAAACTGGTAAATAAGACCAAATGTCCAAAAGTCTATCGACCAGAAATTCTATCGATCCAATTCTTATCGGCCATATTATAATAATGGCTATTAATGCAGATTGACTGTTTTGATCATAACTTTCTCATACGATGTCCAAATGACTTGATTTTTAGACCGATAGAAAGATAATTTGAAGACCTACAACTTTCCTGTTCAGAGTTTCATCAAATTCGAAGGTGATCATCGGCCAAATCGCAGTAGAAGATAAGAAGCTCTACCTGATGGCAGTTTCGTAAATAGCTGAAGATATCGCCCGGTTATGCAGTTCTGACAGTTTCAAGGCAGTTCATGGCAGTTTCCGACAGTTCAAAAGTGGTTCCAAGAAGTCCTATAAATAGCCAAGAGGAAGAAGAAAAAAGGCTACCCCGGCCATCAAAGCATACCAGCTTTTATTATCAATGTAGCCTTTTATTATCAATGTAGCCTTTTGAATTCATCAATGAAGTTATCTTTCCTTTAAATTCATGCAACGTCCTTCATTTTTAGGAATAGTGCTACACTAATCTCTTCCATAGGAGTAGAATTATCATATTTCCCTAAGAGTAGTGCTACCATAATTAATTTCCTAGGAGTAGATCTACCTAAAATAGGAGTAGATTTACCATAAAACTATCACATTTTTCATCTTCCACTTCTCATTTTCCATTTTCCACTTCAATTCCACCATCATCAAACCAAATTACTTCTTTGTACACTTCAACACCTCTGATTCGATCATTCGAAGGAGTTGAACTAAACCACAATCTCCTGATATTCGAATGTGGAAATAGATTTTGACCTTGATTACAGTCCCGGTCAACGGTGATAATTTCTGTTCTAACACCAATCAATCGGTATCTCACTACCTATTAGAAGACATATGCATTATTTATGTCACATGTCCATATACGCATTACATATGTCACATGACCATGTACATAAAACATTATCCATATATTTATAGTGGGCATGCAGAACCATCTCCCTTATAAATCGCAAGCAAACATCACATAAATAAGATTCATCTACACGTGCACGCATTTCATTTTGCTCGCAGGAAGGAACAATATACTAACGTGCATACGTACTCAGGCGTAGCTCTCAATGACGATAATAACACTATTGCAAGCATAACTTTTTATGGATCACATCGATCTCAAACACGATTAGTCTCTAGCAATATGGCTAATATATATAGCTAGCTGTTAATGAGAATATCTAATCATGTATTCTAGTCAAACTAGCTAGTCAAGGGGTAAATATACAATATAAGAGAGAAATTTAGAAATTTAGAGGGACGTGAACGCATTTAGCATGCTGGACGGAACAATGTACGTAGCTTGATGTTGATGATAATAACAAATTAGCACCAATGTAAGAAGAACTTATCTGGTCATGTTGATCTAAGGCCACGTTTGGTTGTCATGGGAATGGGAATGGGAACGAGATTGGGAATGGGAACGGGAATGGGAACGGGAACGGGAACTGGAAAGGAATTGTGATTGTTTGGTACGTCAAGGAACTGGAATGTGAATGGAACTTACAAGTGTTTGGTATAGATAATAAACATGGGAACTGTAATGGGAAAATAAATTAAATACCAAAATACCCCTTACTCTAATAGCATAGATTTACGAATATATTTATGTATGTATATGTATTTGTATTATCTTAGCTTATTTGGGTGAAATATTATTAATAAATAAGAGAAAGAAATAAGATTATTAATATGAGAGTTCCTAATATTATTAATAAATAAGAGAAATAAATAAGATTACTAATAATATTTAAAATATTATTAATAAATAAGAGAGAAATAATAATATTATTATTATTTGGAATATTATTAATAAATAAGAGAAAGAAATGATATTATTTGAAATACTATTAATAAATAAGATAGAAATAGTATTATTAATATTATTTGGAATATTATTAATAAATAAGAGAGAAATAATATTATTAATAAATAAGAGAAAGAAATAAGATTATTAATATTATTTTAAATATTATTAATAAGTAAGAGAGAAATAATATTATTAATATTATTTGGAATATTATTAATAAATAAGAGAGAAATAAGATTATTAATATTATTTGAAATATTATTAATAAATAAGAGACATAAAAAAGATTATTAATAAATAAGATAAAGAAATAATATTATTAATAAATAAGAGAAAGAAATAGGATTATTTTTAAGATTGATCCTAGCCGTTTGATCAGTTTAATCAAACAAAGATGAAGGGCATTCATGTACATTCCATGTAATGAATGTTCCTGCATTTGAGGGAACTCTGGATTCCCATATCAAATTCAGGAATCCAAAGTTCCCTCAAACAAGGGAACTTCAATTCCGGTTCCTGGATCAATAGGGCTACCAAAGACATGGAATTCCTTGTTTTAAGGAATTCCCATTCCGGTTCCTGGATCAATAGGGCTACCAAACATGGCCTAAAACTATTTCTCAGTAACAAGAAGCCAAGCAGGCCATTCATGGATTCCTTTTGTCATTATATGCGTGGATTGTCATAGCTGTTAGTCCCCCTCCGTTCATCTCATCACACCGGCCGCCTCCCATTGGTTTAACGGGTCATATATCCGTCCTTAATAACCTTCTGATGACAGCGTCAACTAAGGGTGTGTTTGGCAGGGGCGGATCCGTGGGATCCGCGGAATCCGCTCCGATCCTGAATCGGCATCCGCTTGAAAAAAGCGAACGCCAAAATCGGGATCCGCGCCTACGCCAAACGCGCGGATCCCGCCTCGTGGGATCTGCGCGTCCCCCATCCTGCGGATCCGCCGGGATGGGGAGGGAGCCAAACACGCCCTAAAAGCACCGTCCGGCGGAGTTTAAATAACGTTGAATTCATACGCGGCACAACGAGATTCAACTCCAATTGTAACTGGTCCAACTTATGAGCCAAGGAGTTAGTACCGCATCCTTGGGTTTAGGATAATTAGAGTTCTCACAGATCCATTTCTCGCGCGCTTATCAGGAATGGCAATGGGGCCCACCCAAAAAAATTTACCAAGCCCCATCCCCCGCTGCGGGCCAAGAAGTTCATCTCATCTCCGGTCCATTTACATTTTCCTCGTCCATGCCCCGCCCCGTTTATGATTCTTATTTTCTTTTGATAAAGTTAATAATACCGAGAATTTTTATCACAAATTTGTTAAGTATCATATAAACTAATAAAATATTATGAACTTTCAGACGCCACATAGTTTAAAAGAAAAAAAAAATAATTTTCCAACTTCCAAGTGTTCCCACTAAATAAGATCATGCTAATTAAAAAATGTAAAAATGAACCCCAAATTCAAAAAAAAAAAAATCCAACTTCGAAGTGTTCCCGTTAAAATAAGATCATGTCAATTACAAAATGTAAAAATGAACCCCAAATTCAAAAAAGAAAAAAACTTTAGGTCTACTCAAAATTAAATCGATTAGTTTTATACTTTTATCTCTTAGTCCTTTATAATATAAACTAATGAAAAGCAACGCGTCATGGCTCGTGAGTTTATGACCTTGTAAAGCCTAACTGGTCGATAGGTAATATATTAGCTATTCTTATATCAACACCTTAATCCAAGAGTTAGAATAAAATTATTAAAATTAATTTAAAATTACTGAAATTCATATCCGGGACGGGTTGACCAAAACTCATCCCCACCCCGCCCCAATGATTAACTCGTCCCGTTTAGTCCACCCCGTCCCGCCAACCCGATAATTGGCCCATTTCCCCGCCCATTGCATGCCATCTCTAGCGCTTATATACTGAGAGTTGGGCAAACTGTAGTACGAGGGCCATTGGAGATTTCCATTGCAAGAATTGTTAGGGTTTTAGCGACCCAAATTTCTCTGTTCTCAAGTAAGACGACTATTGGAGGGAGCAAGGTTTGAAACCAAAACTTGCTTCGATACCAAGTGGGACACTCTAATTACTCAGCCCAAAAGCTTTAAGTCTTTGAGTAATTGAGACTTAATAGTTATATAGTCTAATAAAAATATCGAGATTTTTAAGCTTATGGATTGTCCTAGGTTTTGTATTTTGACGTGAAAAATTGAATGATTTTTTTCTTATGAGGAATGTGGCTTTTGATTGATCGCAGAAAACTATAGTTTGGATCCTCGTTAAGAGAGCCCTTTGTCACGATCAAATCGATCGCGACCCACCAAGGAGGCTCACCCAAGAAAGATAGTCTCTAGAGAGTCCTAGGATCTTCCTACAACCTAGAGATCTCTAGAATGATCCATAAAAATATCTAAGTACAAGTAGACTCTAGAGTGTTCTATGAAAATATCTAAGGAAAAGTGTACATGACTCTAGAAAGTTCTTAGGGGGTCTATATAAGGAGGAAGGGTCTCATTTGTAATCCCAACCTCCAAGTGAGCAAACATCCAAGAGTTGTAAGCAATCTTTAAGCAAGAAAGCTTTCCACTCTACTCACCTCTCTTCCTAGTGAGTGCCTAAGTCCTTAGGAGCAATCCAGCTTGGAGAAGGCGGAAGGATGACTCGACTGCGCGAAGGTAGTTCGAGTGCCGCACGGTCCCAGTTCGGGTGAAACGAAAAGGTCCGTGACAGTTGGTATCAGAGCCAGGTTGGGCGGAACGATGGCGTCGGAATCGGGCGTTATCAACTGACACGCCTTGAAAAGTGTCGTTACCTTAACAAGGATGCCAAAATTACAAATTTATAATCCGAATCACTACTAACTACTTAAGGGGTAGATAGCTATGAGTCCGGGTCGGTCACAGGGAAAACATGATTAAGTCTAATTACCGCGCATAGTTCTAAATCCAAAAGTTAAGGGAAATGGATGATAGTTGGTCTTTTAAACTAAATTGCGAGAATAATAATAGAGAAAAAGACTAGGAAGTTCTAATCCGTAATCGAGAGCTATCTAGGCATTCCTAGGATAAGAGCAATTCAATAAGTTCAAGATGGTTTTCTAAAATTGATAGAAGATTTCCTAGGTCCACTATCACTCAACATAGATTTATTAAAAGTTTACGTCGGAATGAAGATCAAATCAGCGGATAATTGGTATGAAAATAATCAAAGTGGTTCTAGCACTTTGAGATCGCCTAAGCGATAAAGATAAAGAATGAATCGTAGGTTACAATCATAGGTCTTAATGGTTCTAGCATTAAGGCAGTGGTTCTAGCACTCCTACAATCATAAGCTAGGGTTTAGAATCCAATCCAAAGATTTAACATGGTTCTAGCATGAAAGCAACTTGAACAAGTCCTAATCCTAGCCTCTAACATGCAATGCTCAAAACCAGCTAGCGTAATCTCAGCGTAACTTTCACATCCGAACTCGAAACGAGGCTATTCAAGATTCGTTGGAAAGCTAAGACAGAGATCTACAACTTTTATGTTTTGAGTTTTCACAAAATCCGGCTGCATACCCACGAAAAAACTGAGACAAGACAGACCGAAATTAGGGCACAAAGAGCAAACAATACATTCACCATAAGAAAGATTACCAATAGATATATAAAATCTGAATTCAATCCATTAAACCATCATAAAATACATGCTCTGATTCATAGGAAAACCGAAATAAACTCCCTATTACATCATAGAATTTCCTAGAATAAAGATTTAGCTACTCATCTTGAAGAAATTATCCATCGGGGAAGGTTGATGACGCGCTCCCGCCATGGATATCTTCAAGATCTAACCCTAATGTTTATTGAGGAAGAAGAACCAAGGAAACACCCAGGAGGAGAGGAAAATTGGTCCTTGGGTGGCTGCCAAAAATCCTCTCATAAGGTCTATTTATAGGCCTTAATCAAACCCTAACTCGGATTAGATCTCAGCCCTTTATTTTTCTCCCAGCATCAATTGAGATCGATCTCCATTGGGAAGAAGATCGATCTCCTTCGTTCTGCGAACTCTGGATCTGGAATACGCTCGACCAAGATCGATCTCCTTTAGGATGCAGATGGATCTCCTATGTTTCGACTGGACCGCTACTTGCTGGAATAATGAGACCGATCTCCTTTAGGATGCAGATCGATCTCCTTTACGCAGGATCGCTAGAATCACTTCGTTTTAGCACCAAACTTGACCTAATCTTTGTTGAAGGCTCTTATACCTGAAATGCACCAAAGACCATCAAAATAACATTGCTCGGAGACTAACAGGACCCAGTTAAAGGGGCGATGCAGGCCATGCGGGACAGCCTCGGTAAGTTCAAAACCCTCTTGTACAAAACGGATGATAGAACTAGGCTTTTTGAATCCAAAATGGGTAGGCAAGAGGAGGAGCAAGGAAAGGCAATCGAGGAGCTGTAGGCCAAGGTTGCCTTGCTAGAGAAGGCTGTGGCCTTCGGGGGTGTTACGTCGAGGGAAGCACCGCCCAGGATCAAGATACCCGAGCCTAGGAGCTTCAGTGGAGTGCGGGATGCCAAGGAAGTAGACAACTTCCTATGGAACATGGAGTGCTACTTCAAAGGGCTCCGACTCGAGGATGAGGAAGAGAAGGTGAACACTGCCTCGCTCTACCTCAGCGACGATGCGATGCTATGGTGGAGGCACCGGTGTGCGGAAATGGATCTGGGCCTATGTCGTATCGAGACATGGGAGGACCTCAAGAGGGAGATCAAGGCCCAGTTCTACCCGGAGAACGTTGAGTTCTTGGCGCGCAGGAGCTTGCGGAGTCTCAAGCACACGGGCTCTATTAGGGATTACGTGAAGGAAGTTCTAAGACTCATGCTAAGCATCACTAAGATGTCGGAGGAGGACCGGCTGTTCTTCTTCCTAGATGGTCTACAACCATGGGCATCTCAAGAGCTCCAACAGAGAGGAGTCCAAGACCTCAATGCTGCAGTGGCCGCAGCGGAGAAGCTCGTGGAGTACAAGAAGACCGAGCCACCGAAGCCCAAGTTTCAGAAAACCACCAAGGGTAAAGGTGGGGGAGACAAGCCCAAGTATGCATCCAAGGAGGGAGGCCAACAAGGGCAAGATCGTGGGAACCATCCAAATGCATAGTGTGCTTTGTGTGCGGAGGAAACCACTGGGCTCGGGAATGCTCAAAGAAGAAGTTGCTTAGCTCCGTCCAAGCAGAGGAGTGTGAGGACGAGGAAGCACCGAAGATGGGAGCTCTTCGGCTACTCAATGCTGTGATAGGGCAGGGCGTCGGCAAGCCACATCGCAAGGAGCTAATGTATATGAACGTGAAGATCAATGGGAAGGCCGCGAGGGCCATGATCGACACAGGAGCCACACGCAACTTTGTCTCGGAGGGAGAGGCAAAGCCCTTGGGTCTCAAGTTGGAGAAGGACTCAAGCAAGCTAAAGGCTGTTAACTCCAAGGCCACCCCAGTGGTTGGTTTGGCAAAGAATGTGGAGGTGCAAGTAAGATATTGGCGCGGCACCGCTTGCCTTACCGTCGCACCAATCGACGATTTCAAGGTCATACTAGGCATGGACTTCCTAAGCATGGCCAAGGCAGTCCCTATGCCACATCTTGGGGCTCTTAGCATCATGGAGGAGCAAGCCCCATGCATGGTACCGATGGTGCGCGAAGGAACCGTCAGGGAGAAGACCCTTTCAGCGTTGCAACTGAAGAAGGGTCTTAAGAAGGGAGAAGTCACCTACTTAGCCACCCTCAAGCAAGAAAAAGGGATCGCGGAGGAGCCCCTTCGACCGGAGGTCGCCAAGGTCCTTGAAGAGTTCAAGGACGTCATGCCTAAGGAGCTGCCCAAGCAACTTCCGCCTAGAAGAGAGGTGGACCATGTCATCGAACTGGAGCCGGGAGCCAAGCCGCCTGCCATGGCCCCCTACCGAATGTCACCACCAGAGCTAGAGGAGCTGAGAAGACAACTCAAGGAGATGCTCGATGGTGGGCTGATACGGCCATCCAAAGCCCCTTACGGAGCACCAGTGCTATTTCAAAATAAAAGTGACGGAAGCCTACGGTTGTGCGTCGACTACCGGGCACTCAACATGGTAACCATCAAAAACAAGTACCCCATCCCACTAGTAGCCGATCTGTTCGATCAACTTAGCGGAGCAAGGTACTTCACCAAGATGGATTTACGCTCCGGGTACTACCAAGTACGCATCGCGGAAGGGGATGAAGCCAAGACAGCTTGTGTGACAAGGTATGGTGCTTATGAGTTCCTTGTCATGCCTTTCAGACTAACAAATGCTCCAGCAACGTTCTGCACCCTCATGAACAAGCTCTTCCACCCATTCTTGGATCGGTTCGTGGTCGTCTACCTAGACGACATCGTCATCTATAGCAAGACGATGGAAGAGCACATCGAGCATCTAAGACAGGTTTTCCAAGTGTTGAAGGAGAACCAGCTCTATGTCAAGAGGGAGAAATGTTCCTTTGCCCAAGAGGAGGTGTCGTTCCTAGGGCATTGGATAGGGCATGGGCGCATATGGATGGACAAGTGGAAGGTGCAAGCCATCCTTGAGTGGGAGACTCCAACTACGGCCTCGGAATTGCGGTCATTCCTTGGCCTTGCCAACTACTATAGGTGATTCATCAAGGGGTATTCAGCCCAAGCCGCCCCCTTGATCGACCTTTTGAGGAAGGATCGATCATGGGCATGGACGCAGCGGTGCGCGGAGGCCTTCGACAAGCTGAAGAGAGCAGTGTCGGAAGAATCAGTGTTGAGACTACCGGACTACTCCAAGCCTTTCGAGGTGCACACGGATGCGTCAGACTTTGCTATAGGTGGGGTGTTGGTGCAAGAAGAACACCCCATCGCCTTCGAGAGCCGCAAGCTCAATGACACGGAGAGGAGGTACACCGTGTAAGAGAAGGAGATGACGGCGGTAGTGTATTGCCTTAGGACGTGGAGGCACTACCTCCTTGGCTCTCAATTTGTGGTCAAGACGGATAATGTGGCCACAAGCTACTTCCAGACTCAAAAGAAGTTATCGCCAAAGCAAGCACGATGGCAAGACTTCCTAGTGGAGTTTGATATGGCGCTAGAGTACAAGCCGGGAAGACAGAACCATGTGGCAGATGCTTTGAGTCGAAAGGCAGAGTTGGCGGCGATATGCCAGCTCAAAGGCACCCTACTCGATCGCATTCGAGAAGGGACATTGGAGGATCCCTTGGCCCAAGCCATGGAGAAGCTCATCCTGGAAGGAAGGACAAAGCGGTTTTGGGAGAAGGATGGGATCCTTTACACCAAGGGAAATCGGGTGTACGTGCCCAAGACATGTAACTTGAGGAGAGAGTTACTAAAAGAGTGCCACGATACCAAATGGGCAGGACACCCAAGACAGCGGAGGACAAGGGCACTACTCGAAGCAGCCTATTATTGGCCCAAGATGCGGACTGATGTGGAGGCCTACGTAAGGACTTGTCTTGTGTGCCAACAAGACAAGGTGGAGCATTAGCAGCCAGGAGGGCTACTTGAGCCACTTTTAGTGCCTACACGTCCATGGGAGAGCGTCTCTATGGACTTCATATCCGCCTTGCCTACAGTGGATGGTCTTGGGTCCATCATGGTGGTGGTGGGCAGATTCTCCAAGTACGGAACCTTCATCGCAGCGGCGAAGGACTGCACAGCAGAGGAGGCGGCGCGACTCTTCATTCGACATGTGGTGAAGCTATGGGGGTTGCCAGAAAATATCGTGAGCGATCGAGACCCAAGGTTTACAGGGCGGTTTTGGGGAGAAATCTTCAAGATCCTTGGATCCGAGCTCCTATTCTCAACAAGCCTGCACCCTCAAACAGATGGGCAGACCGAGAGGGTAAATGCCCTATTGGAGGAGTACCTGCGGCACTTTGTAAGTGCCAACCAGAAGGATTGGGTGCATCACCTCGATGTGGCCCAATTCTCCTACAACCTGCAAAAGAGTGAGTCGTCCCAACACTCACCCTTCGAATTGGTGTTAGGTCGGTAGCCCCGCACCCCACACACCTTGGAGACGGAAGACAAAGGAAGGAGTCCTGCAGCCCACAGGTTTGCCATGGAGTTAAGGGAGAAAGAGGACATCACAAGGGCGTTCCTACACAAGGCTGCACGGCGCATGAAGAAGTGGGCCGACACGAGGCGACGACCACTAGAGTTCAAGGAAGGGGACTTGGTCATGCTCAAGCTTCAGCCCCAACAGTTCAAGGCATTCAGGAAGGTACACAAGGGGTTGATTCGAAGGTATGAAGGACCGTTCCCCATCCTAAAGAAGGTAGGCAAAGTCGCCTACAAAGTCGAGCTCCCGGCCAACTTGAAGATCCATCCTATTTTTCATGTGAGCTGCTTGAAGCCCTACTATGGAGACGAGGAGGACCCAGCACGAGGAGTTTCGAAGCGGGCACCGCCAACTATGACGGTGTCACATGCAAAGGAGGTGGAAGCCGTACTCGACACACGCACGGTTCGTCGACGAGGAGTACCGCCATGTGTGGAGTATCTAATCAAGTGGAAAGGGCTACCACATGGCGAGGCCAGCTGGGAACGAGCGGAGACGCTGTGGCAATATGAAGATAGGATCCAGGAGTTTCTCAGCGGTCGTGCGACGGGGACGTTGACAAAATAGGTGGGGGAGAGTGTCACGATCAAATCGATCGCGACCCACCAAGGAGGCTCACCCAAGAAAGATAGTCTCTAGAGAGTTCTAGGATCTTCCTACAACCTAGAGATCTCTAGAATGATTCATAAAAATATCTAACTACAAGTAGACTCTAGAGTGTTCTATGAAAATATCTAAGGAAAAGTGTACATGACTCTAGAAAGTTCCTAGGGGTCTATATAAGGAGGAATGGTCTCATTTGTAATCCCAACTTCCAAGTGAGCAAACATCCAAGAGTTGTAAGCAATCTTTAAGCAAGAAAGCTTTCCACTCTACTTTCCTCTCTTCCTAGTGAGTGCCTAAGTCCTTAGGAGCAATCCAGCTTGGAGAAGGCGGAAGGCTGACTCGACTGCGCGAAGGTAGTTCGAGTGCCGCACGGTCCCAGTTCGGGTGAAACGAAAAGGTCCGTGACACCTTGCTCCTTCCTGGAGCTGGCAAAGCACTGCAGTACGACATTCGTTGGAATTCCAGAATCGAACTAGGGTTCTCGCGTCCCAAATTTTTCTATTCTCCCAAAAGGTTCGATTTAATTAGAAATAATTGGTGTTGGTTTGTTCCTATGATGTAGGGATGCAATGCGTGATACATATATTTCTTTTTTCCCGTCTTTGTTTTGGATAATGTTCTTGCTGTGATCTTTTTACCATAGTTCAATGATGAGTTCCGGTGGTGGGTTTGATATCTTTGTGTTTTCTTAGGCATTTTTATGGGTTTTTTACAATTCTTTTCCGATTATTATGGAAAATGGGGATATCGGATAATATCTCGCTGTACTTCTTTGAAAGGTTGAAAATCTTGATGATACCGAGTTTTCTAATCTTATGGATTGGTGTAGGTTTTTAGGTTTCATCCTGGGTTTTGTATGTCGACGTGCTAAATTGAAGGATGGAGGAATGCGGCTTTGAGTGATTGAGGGAAAGAAGAGTTTTGATACTCGTTAAGAGAGCCAATCCTATTTGTTTCTTTTGGGTCTAGCATTGATGCTCTATTCATCTGGAGGTTTTGAATGTAGTTGTAGTGTTTGTTTTTAGATGTCGTGGTAGTGCACTTCATGTAGCAAAACTAGCCCAATGTTTTAAAAAATTATTGAACCCAAGAAGAATGATATCAGTCACAGTTATTTAGCATTTTCTTGTGATGCCATATCTACCATGTCTTGGATCTCTTGATTGTAAATATCACGTTGCTCTGTTTTTTTTAGGTGTGTTAAATTTCTAGCTTTTCCTGGGTATCACCAAAAAGTTTGGAGTCTATAAAAACAAATTCTTGCTTATGACCAGTAACTTGGCTGGATCATTAGGTGATTCGATAGATCTTTTTGAGCTCTTGGATTAAAGATAAGTTTCTATGATTACATTCGTTACAGTGGAATAATTTTAAGCAGGGAGTATTCACAATTCACACATCAAGCTATTGACATCTGAGCACATGGTATTCATATTAAGGCATGCATGTCATTGGAAGGTCATTGGTACTTAAATTGCTCTATAGGTTTAAACTGGTTGTCCACGGAATCGTCTAAGAAGATTTGGCTTGAGTTCGCTGTAGTTGAACTTTGTGTTTAGCCATTATAGGCTGTGTCCTGTGGAGGGTTTCTTTTAGTGGTGGTCTTTTTTTTATTAGATAAGCCCAAGGGGCTGAGAACAAAAGGAAAACAGAACAAAACAGAACAAGGAGTGAAGAACTAAGGAAGCTCTCAGGAATGAGAGCCCCGTTGAGCATCCATGCGCGCCCGGAAGGCAATGCCGTCCGCCATCACATTCGCCTAACGGTGGATATGAGTAAAACTTGAGCAATGCACCATGCTAGTGGACCACCATATAGATTTGAGAATTGTTTGCAGGGGACTATAGAGGTAGTTTGTGGTGTCATATTGTGTAAGATGAATAAGTTGGACCTCAAGAAGAAAAAGAATGACTAGTTACTGGAAGAATGAATATCGTCACAGTGTAGCATATTTAAACACAGGATTGTTTGAGAATGCATCTTTATTGCTTACTAATAGGCAGATTATTTAGTTGATTTTCTGTTTGATGTGTTGCAAAAGGAAGAATTTTGTTCTAGATGGTCATGGGCATTTCTGTAGCATCTCCTGTAAAGTAGTGTTTCATTTTAGTTGCTCCTAGCCATTTCATCATTGGAGCATATCTTGCTCAGGGAAAACAACCATGGCAGTAACTATTCTCCTATTTGCTCCTATTGGTGTGTATTTTGCCTCTTCCAATTTCTTAGAATCCCATGATCTTTTGGTTACTGATATGTCAAAGCAAGCTGAAGATGTCTCAGTTTTTGCTGAGATGAGATTAATAGGAGATGCTTGATTTAGGTGTTCCATGTTAACTACAGTATGTCTGATACAATCGATTGACTGTCGATTTTTCCAATGTTTGTATTTCACTGGAGTCAATTTTTGTTGTCACCTTGTATCACTTAAATTGTGTAGAACTCTAAATCCCTTGTAGTCTAGTATGGGGTAGTCTACCCAGGTACTCGATCAAATCCGAGCAATGAATTTTTCCTTTCTTTGTGCCTCTTCCTGCTACTAACTGTTTTGGAAGGGAGGTTTGGATGCTTAGCGTGGAACCCATTCTTAGGAAGATTTGGAGTCTGTCTGCGCTCATGGGAGGAGTCATTTTTATGCATATACCCCGTGAGGCAAATGCTGTTGCGGACGACCTCGCACGTCGGGCCAGACAAGGGGTGGCCGGACATGTGAATACCCGGTAGTGAGGTTGATGTATGTGGAGTGGAGTCATGTATCACTTAGCCTTTTGGCTCAATTTATCAAAAAAAAAAAAAAAAACTGTTTTGGTGTCCTACCAAACTTATGGTTTCTAAACTCCGATATATGCCTTTTTTTCAAACTTATTGATAGTGAATTGCTAAGTATGGGCGAAACACCAGCGTACGAAAGGCCACAGATTTGCTTCCAATGTGTTCTCTTTGGCCACAACTATGAAGGATTGGATTGGATATGCACTGTGAACCTGCATAGTAGCTGACCAGGAAATATTGTTGTGGACAAGTCTATCAGATGGACTACCATCAGGAGCTAAGGCCAACATCACAGGGCCTTGTGCACCTTGTTCAAGAGTCATGATTCCAGTCTTCCAGTTTGTGTCTGTCTTCAGAATACAAGGAGCAACATAGTCCATACAAAATTCAGGGTAGTTCTTAGAAGGAATTGATGTGTAGATGATCACTGATCACAGTTAGAGATTATGTACAGGGATTTGCTGAATGGGCAGCTATTTGCTTCCAATGTGTTCTCTTTGGCCACAACTATGAAGGATTTGATTGTTTTTTCCATTCTCCGAATCAGTCAATTGACATTCCTCGGTTCTTTTCTGATACTTTTTTTCGATAAAAAAAGTAGGAAAACAAAAAATCTTCGGTGTTTCTTCACAAAGTATTGCTGCATTACAAATTATTCCCATGGATCCAAAAGCCATATTAAAATACATTTGTTTCTCAATAGATACAGGATTCAGAAAATCAAAGCTTGATTATGAAATTCAATAGATACATTATTGTCTGCTAACTGTTAGCCATAAATATAGCCATTTGGGCGATCAATGACAATTTCGTAAATATTGCCAATCAGCCAATAAATACTTCAGCTTTGACACAACTGAAGTATTTTGGCCATAACTTTTACACCAAGTGTCCAAATTGGTCTATTCTAGAACCATTAGAAAGAGGACGAAAAGATCTACAACTTTGTTGTTGACGTCATCTCCAAATTTGGTCATTTGATGTGTTAAAATGGCAGTCGAAGTGACCAGTGGCAAAGTAGTAAATAATGGACGATTTTGTTAATGTCATCGACCAACTTTTCTAACGTCCAAAATGGACGATAAAATCCAAATGGCTTAGTCCAAATTTCTATCGTCCATATTTGCTAATCGGCCATTAGTGCAGTCTAAGTATTTTAGCCATAACTTTCTTATCCGATGTCCAAATTGGACGTTTCTGGTACCGTTGGAAAGCTAATTTGAAGATCTACAACTGTGATGTTCAGAGTTTTGCCAGATTCCAAGGTTATCATAAGCAAAAATACAGCGGAAGACAGGAGACGTTGTTTAGTGGCGGTTCCAGAACAGTTTTAGACCAATTATGCAGTTTTGGTGGTTTCCACTTTCAAAGCAACAGTTGCAGTAACTGCAGAGTGGTTTCCTGACAGTTTTCAAATCAGTTATCAGAAGCCCTATAAATAGCCAAGAGGAAGAAGAAAAACAGGCCCCCGCCATCAAAGCAAAACTGCTTTTTATCTTTTATGTACTCTTTTATATTTATTATCAATGTAGCCTTTTAAATTCAGCAATGAAGCATTTTCCTTCCTTTTAATTCCTGCAACGTCCTTCATTTTTAGGAGTAGTGCTACCTTAATTTCTTCCATATTTTCCTAGGAGTAGTACTACCATAATTCTTTATTTCTAGGAGTAGATCTACCTAAAATAGGAGTAGATTTAACATAGAATTCCATTTTTCATCCTCCATTTCCCATTTTCCATTATTCCCATTTTCCATTTCCATCAACTCCACAATCAACCACGAAATATCTTCTTTATACACTTCAACACCTCTGATTCGATCATTCGAAGGAGTAGAACTAAAACCACAATTTCCTGATTCTTCGAATGTGGAAACAGAATTTTGACCTTGATTACAGTCCCGGTCAACGGTCATAATATCTGTTCTAACACTAACCTCCACCGCGTATTGGGTAAGAAATCGACCTCCAGATGGATAAGTAAATTATACCACAGTATAAAATCTCTGGGATTTTAATTTTTTTCAGATCTCTTTTTCTTTTCTTTTTTCTATAACTAGTGCTCGAACCGAATAAGTTGCAATTTTTATTTCGAAACAATTAGGACTAGGAGTCGTGGTCTAGGTGGAGCCAAAAGACATAACTCCCAAATTCCAATTCGAGTTGAGTTCAGAATCTAGTACTACTCTAGTTGTAATCTGGTTGCGTCTATCTACACCGCCTAAATTGCTAAGGACACCGCCCTTTTTTCTTTTTTCCCTAAACTACCCTTGTCTTCAACCTCCCTTCCCCTCTCATTCTCTCCCCGATCACCCTCTCCTCTCTCTCTCAATGGCCTTGTCCATCGCCGGCCTACAACCTCGACGTCGCCCCCACCGGCATGCTCTCTGTCACCGGACGCCGTGCCCGAAGCCACCGCCCCGCTCGTCTTCTTCGGCGTCTTCCCACGGCAACCCAAACCCGTCGCCTTTCTTCTCTAGATCCCGTTCCCCCGGCGTCCATCCGACAGATCCACTCCGGTGGATATCTTCCCCATCGTCCTACGAACCTTTCTGCCACTATCCCGACCGCCGCCGCCGCCCCCTACGCCGGCGATCCACTCCGGCGACTTCTCAGCCCTCGGATCTTTTAGTTTTTAATAACTAAGGCATTGTTCGGTTTTAAAAAATCGAACTTTTGGTTTCTATTCGGATATAAAAACTCGAACATGTAGTTAATGTTCGGTTTTTAAAAATCGACATAGTATTCGGATTTTAAAAATAAAAAATGTGCTTAATGTTCGGTTTTTAAAAATCGAACTTGTGCTTAATGTTCGGTTTTTAAAAACTGAACTTGTGTTTAATATTCGGTTTTTAAAAACCGAACTACCCCGACGGGGGTAGTTTAGGGAAAAAAGAAAAAGGACAGTGTCCTTAGCAAAAAGGACGGTGTTAATAGACGCACCCTTGTAATCTGAAGCCTATAAATTAAGAGGGAGGCTCTCTTGCTTCTTTTTTATCGTATCCTTAATTCATCCTTTGGTTGGCTAGGGTTTCTGAAATTTTCAGAGTGAATAATAGGGTTAGAGAATTAGGAGGTTTTTTTTTCTTTGGGGTCGATGGCTCTTTTACTTGATCCTTACAGGAAGGAGGAGGAGGAGGAGGAGGAGGAGGAGGAGGAGGATTGTGACGAGAAAGCTTGCAAGCAACGATCTTGGGAAGATTTGCCAACAGATATATTATGTCTGATCGCGAGATGGCTGAGGCCCTTCCCGAATTTCTCTCTCTTCATGGATTTCTCTCGCTTCAGCGCGGTCTGCAGGTCGTGGCACTCCGCCGCCAATATAGAAAGAAAGAAGTACCCAGCACGCACAGAGATCCCATGGCTCCTCCTCGTCAAAGCCGAAGCCGAAGAGGATGATCCAGCCGGAAGTGGCATCCGCCGCTTCTTTAGACAGGCCATCCCAAGCATCGTCGAGATCACGTCGCCGGAGTCTCGTGGGAGGCGGTGCGTCGGGTCCTCACACGGATGGCTGGTATTGCTTGGCGGCGACAGCTTCCAAGGGGAGGAGATGCGGTTGCTGAATCCAGTGACAAGGGTCGAGGTAGCCCTCCCCCCGCAGTCAACATTGAAGGGAGGTCGCTCTCAGGAAGCAAAATCTCGTTTTAAGTGGTTCATTAAGAAGGCGGTCGTTTCTTGCAGCCCTTCAAATTCGAGCTCGGACTGCGCGGTGCTTGTCATCTACGGCCGGAAGCAGAGGGTGGCGTTCACCCGTCCAGGAGACGCCGCATGGACTCCTATCCAATGTGAGCAATGCCGTCCATTGGCGGACGCCATATATTACGACGGCGAGTTCCTAGCGGTCAACCACAATTCAGGAGAGATAGTGAGGTGCGACGTCTCGAAGGACGGCGGCGATCCTTCAATGGCGGTGAAGATAGCAAAAGGGCCGCCGATGGACGAATGGGTGTGGGGAGAGCCTTATATCATGGAGTCCTCGGGGAATCTTCTGCAGGTACTGCGGCAGCGATGTGATCTTGTGACAAGGAACTTCCTTGTGTTCAAGCTGGTGGGCTGGAACCGGGATGGGAATGGGGGTGAGTGGGAGCCTGTGAGATGCCTATGGGACTGCTCGGTGTTCATTGGCTTAAGTACTTCCATGTCTATCTCTGCACCGGATCAGCTGAAGCTCGGCGGATGGTGGAGCAACTGCATTTATTTCACTAATGATGAAGATTTAACAGGAGGATGGGACCGGGAAACAGGCTTCTTTAGCTTGGAGGAGGTCTGCATGTACTCATATGAAAACGAAGACGAGGGCTCCGTCTCCTTCTCTCTGTACAAACCCCAGTTCTGGGTCACACCGAGTTTGTGCTGAATGAAGAAGATGCTCCCGTTCCTTCAACTATTGTGTGAGGACTCCAGGCTTCTTCTTTTTTTTTTTCTTCCTTTTTTTGTGGATGTTAAAACTTAAAATAGGCGATCTAATTATTTCTTTTATTATCTTGAATAACTTCTCTACTAATGAGGAGTTTTTGGTATTATTGGGAGATCTCATCCTCCCCACATAGCAACACTCAACTTACCACCGCATGTACTCTGTTTTCTTAAAGATCTCATCCTCCCCAGTCCATTGCAATGGTTTTGATAGCAAGATATAATCGAGAAATTCCACGTCTTCCGCATTTGCAATTTGAAAGGCTATTTGTGTTTCTAATGTCCACATTAATAAACCTAGTTCTTTGCAGACTTGCTAAAAATTTTACCGCTTGGAGATTTATATGCTAAATTCAATATTGTTCGTTCACTTTTACCGCTTGGAGATTTATATGCTAAATTTAATATTTGCTCGTTCACCTCTGATACATATTTCTCTGATGAGTATGAGGTCATTGATGTTGTGAAACATGTGCTATTATACATGGTCATACATGAATGACCATTACCTACCATCATTAATGAGGGTTGAAATTTACTTTCACCCATGTGATGATACTTTGTCTCATATGTACTCAAATGCCTATAAATAGGCATTGGCTGATGGATGAAATGGTAGATCAATGAGAGGAAGTAGAGAGCAGCATAAGAGAAGTTTCACTCTCTCTCTCTCTACTTGTGTTCATCCTTCTTCTCTCCTTCGTTCTTTAATAGAAGTATAGTGTGTGTTCTTTAGTACACATATATATTACAACACGTTATCAGCACGAGACTCTACCACGTAGAGGAAAGGAGAGAACCAGTCAGGTATATCTTACTGACATTGCTTTGTAATTATACTAGCTATTTTCATCCTAACCTAGGTTATACAGTATTTGAAGCATATAGTTGTACCTGAAGTACAAGCTATAAACTATTGTGATGCCTGAAGCACACAGGGTAAAATAATTGTACCAGAAGTACAAAATTTGATGTACCCGAAGTACAAATTAAGAGAGTGCCTGAAGCACACAACTTGGTGCCTGAAGCACAAGTTACTACAACAGTGCCTGAAGCACGCACTTAATTTGCACCCGAAGTGCAAAACACTATATTGTGCCTGAAGCACATAATCTCGTACCTGAAGTACGAATTATTTTTCAGTATTAATTTTTATTATTTGCTTAATGCTTTGATATATGCAGTTCATATCAGTCATTCATTATATGAACATTTTAATGCGAGATATTATCGGTCCTTCGGGGCCACCCGAGTGGTCAGTACGGCTGCTCGGACTTATGGAATGAAGCGCCCACGGTTCGAATCCGGATCGTTACCGATCCGCCAAAAAACCGGGGCCAAAAAACAAAAACAAAAACAAAAAAAAAAAAATTATTACTATTTCTTTTCCTTAAATTGATTTTTGGCATATTCATTTATTTCCTTAAACAGCATTATGGCAAATATTGTGAAGCATGATTTCTTGGTCCTCGACATTACCGGCAGTCAGTATATGTCATGGGCATTAGATGCTAAACTACATCTAAATGCAAGAAATTTGGGACACACAATTCAAGAGGGGAATTCTGCCACAATCAGTGAACGAGCCAGTGCCTTAATCTTCCTACGACATCATCTTAATGAGGACCTAAAAAATGAGTATCTTACAATAGAGGATCCTTTCATCCTTTGGAACAACTTAAAAGATAGATTCGACCACCTTAGAACCATTATCTTACCAAGTGCCCGTTATGATTGGATTCACTTGAGGTTGCAAGATTTTAAAAGTATTAGTGAATATAACTCTGCTTTACATAGAATTACTTCCCGATTAGAGCTTTGTGGGGAAACTATCACTGATCAAGATAAGCTTGAAAAAACTTATTCTACCTTTCATGCATCTAACATTATCCTGCAGCAACAATATAGGCAACATGGATTTCAAAAATACTCTGAGTTAATTGATGCATTATTAAGAGCTGAGAAACATAATGAGATTCTACTGAAAAACCACGAGTCTCGTCCCTCTGGATCTGCACCATTCCCTGAAGCGAATGCCAATACCCATCATAGACACCACCACGGGCGTGGACGTGGTCGTGGACGAGGGCGAGGGCGTGGTCGTGCTCGAGGTAATGATAGGTTTCATTATTATCGTGAAGGATACAATGCCTCTCAACCCCTCTCTAAAAATGATCAAGTAGGAAATAAAAAGAGAAAAGAACTTGAAGGTGGAACCTCTAGGAAAAATGATGATGAATGCTACCGATGTGGAGGAAAAGGGCACTGGTCTCGCAACTGTCGTGCGCCAAAGCATGTTGTGGAGCAGCACACAGCAAGAGGAAAGAAAAAATGTGTTGAAACAAATTTTACAGATTTCGATGGCATGGTTGATATCCCATTTCCTGAAGCCCCCATGGTTGGTACATCTCTGGATGTATCGGACTTCCTCGTAGGATCTGAGGAATGGATGGACACAAACTAGATTCATGTATCATGTTTTTATCTACCAGTATGTACTGCTGTTTTACTATGTATCTTTGAATGACTTCAAGTTTATGCATATCCTATGAATGCATGTATTGTTCTAAATGTTTCTCAGATGGATGGCGATGCATGTCTTGCAGACAGTGCAACAACAAACACAATCCTCCGAGATCGTAAGTACTTCTCACAGTTAACGTTAAAAGAATCAAATGTTAATACAATATCAGGTCCAGCAGACTTGATTGAAGGCTCCGGAAGAGCCACCATAGTTTTGCCCAGAGGAACAAAACTATCTATTGATGATGCACTATACTCCACTAGATCCAGAAGAAATCTACTCAGTTTCAAGGATTTACGTCGTAATGGATATCATATGGAAACGACGAATGAAACTGGTGTAGAGTATTTGTGCATCACACTTACAGTTTCATGCCATAAGCATGTGCTTGAGAAGCTTCCTGCCTTTTCTTCTGGTCTATATCATACGAAAATAAGACCAATAGAATCACATGCTGTGACGCACCGGAAGTGGTCTAATCCAAAGGAGTTTATGCTTTGGCATGATCGACTTGGTCATCCTGGCTCGATGATGATGCGTCGAATCATTGAAAATTCTCATGGGCATAGCCTTAAGAACCAGAAGATTCTTTTGGCCAGTGAATATTCATGTGCTTCTTGCTCTCAAGGAAAACAAATAGTAAGACCATCCCCCTCTAAGATCACCTCTGAATCCCCAAGTTTTTTGGAGAGAATTCAAGGTGATATATGTGGACCCATTCATCCCTCAAGTGGACCATTTCGATACTTCATGGTCTTAATAGATGCATCCACACGATGGTCACATGTATGTCTTCTATCCACTCGTAACACTGCTTTTGCTAAACTTTTAGCTCAGATCATTCGGTTACGAGCTCAGTCCCCAGACTATCCCATCAAGACAATTCGTCTTGATAATGCTGGTGAGTTTACATCTCAAGCATTTTTAGATTATTGTATATCAGTTGGGATAAATGTGGAACATCCTGTTGCACATACACATACTCAAAATGGCCTAGCAGAATCACTTATTAAACGTATCCAACTGATAGCTAGACCATTGCTTATAAAGTCCAAATTACCTGTATCAGCTTGGGGGCATGCTGTATTACATGCAGCATCTTTGATCCGAGTCAGGCCATCTGCATATCATAAATTTTCACCGGTGCAACTTGTTTTTGGCCAACAACCAAGTATTTCTCACTTAAGAATTTTTGGATGTGCTGTCTATGTGCCAATTCCTCCACCTCAGAGAACCAAGATGGGTCCTCAACGTCGACTGGGTATCTACGTTGGTTTTGATTCTCCTTCTATCATTAGGTATCTAGAGCCTTTAACAGGAGATTTGTTTAGAGCACGTTTTGCTGACTGTCACTTTGATGAGTCAGTTTTCCCACCATTAGGGGGAGACAAGAAGAAGCCAGAAGCTCAAAATGAAATTGTATGGAACAATTCGACATTGTCTCATCTTGATCCTAGAACAAGTCAAACTGAACTCGAAGTTCAGAAAATTATACATTTGCAGAAGATTGCGAATCAGATGCCTGATGCATTTACTGATTCACATCGAGTGATGAAATCACATATTCCAGCTGCAAATGCTCCAGCTCGGATTAATGTTCCTGAAGAGCAATCTGATGATCCCAAAGCATGTGAATCTAAAGCACGCCAGAAGCGTGGGAGACCTATTGGCGCCAAGGATAAGGTCCCAAGGAAAAGAAAGACACAAGGACAAACTGGCCATAAGATTAATACTCCTGAAGAGATTAACAAACATGATGTTTGTATTCCAAATATGAATCGATTCGGAAAGACACCTCCCGAAGAGGTTCAGGCACCTCCTGAAGAGGTCCAAATATCTGAAAATCATGAGATCTCGATAAATTGTGTGCACACTGAGAAAAAGTGGAATAGAAATGAAACTGTTGTTGACAACTTATTTGCATATGCGGTTGCTCTTGACATTACCAGAAGTAATGAAGAGCTTGAGCCAAAATCCGTCGAAGAGTGTCGACGTAGAGTTGATTGGCCAAAATGAAAAGAAGCTATTCAAGCTGAATTAGACTCGCTGGCTAAACGAAGTGTTTTTGGACCTATAGTCCAGACACCAGAAGATGTCAAACCAGTGGGATACAAATGGGTATTTGTGCGCAAGAGAAATGAGAAAAATGAAATAGTGCGATATAAAGCACGGCTTGTAGCACAAGGTTTCTCACAGAAACCTGATATAGACTATGAGGAGACATACTCTCCTGTCATGGATGCAATAACCTTTCGCTTCTTGATTGGTTTAGCAGTCTTAGAAAGACTAGATATGCATCTAATGGACGTAGTCACGGCATACTTATATGGGTCACTAGATAGTGACATTTATATGAGAGTCCCTGAAGGACTTAAATTGCCTGAAGCAAATAAATCCCGGGATCTGTATTCTATCAAACTTCAAAGATCTTTGTACGGGTTAAAACAATCTGGCCGGATGTGGTACAATCGGCTCAGTGAGTATCTTCTAAAAGAAGGATATGTGAATAACTCAGTTAGTCCATGTGTATTCATCAAGAAAGCAGCCTCTGGATTTGCTATTATTGCAGTATATGTAGATGACCTGAATCTAATTGGGACTCCAGAAGAACTCATAAAGGCATCTGACTATCTGAAGAAAGAATTTGAAATGAAGGATCTTGGAAGGACAAGATTTTGTCTCGGCTTGCAGATCGAACACCTTCCAAGTGGAATATTGGTTCACAAAACAACATACACAGAAAAGGTCTTGAGGCAATTCTATATGGACAAAACCCATCCATTGAGTTCTCCAATGGTTGTCCGATCTCTTGATGTGAAGAAAGACCTTTTTCGCCCTCAAGAAGATGGTGAAGAGCTTCTTGGTCCTGAAGTACCATATCTTAGTGCAATTGGAGCTCTTATGTATCTTGCAAATTGCACGCGGCCCGATATAGCCTTTGCAGTCAATTTATTAGCAAGATTCAGTTCTGCACCGACCCGAAGGCACTGGAATGGGATCAAGCATGTATTACGCTATCTTCGTGGAACTACAGATCTCGGACTATTTTTCTCAAATGATTCGAGGCCACAATTAGTTGGCTATGCAGATGCTGGTTACCTTTCTGATCCACATAGGGCCAAGTCACAAACCGGGTATATATTTCTCTATGGTAACACTGCTATATCTTGGCGATCTATGAAGCAGACACTAACCGCCACCTCTTCAAATCATGCTGAGATACTTGCCATTCATGAAGCAAGTCGAGAATGTATCTGGCTAAGAAGTATGATACAATATATTCAAGATACTTGTGGGTTATCTTCAATCAAGAATACCCCGACGGTATTATATGAAGATAATGCAGCTTGCATCGCTCAGATCAGAGGTGGATATATCAAAGGCGATAGGACCAAGCATATATCTCCAAAATTCTTCTACACGCATGAGCTCCAAAAGAACGGCGATATTAATGTCCAGCAGATACGCTCTAGTGACAACTTGGCCGATTTATTTACAAAGGCATTACCGACGACTACATTCAGAAAGCTAGTACATGAGATCGGTATGCGCCATCTCAAAGATCTAAGCAATTAAGCTCATCTTATATCTTCATGAGGGGGAGTAATGGAGATATCCAGGTACTGTACTCTTTTTCCTTCGCTAAGGCTTTTTCCCACTGGGTTTTCCTTAGCAAGGTTTTAACGAGACAGTCTTGATAGCTTAATACCTCTCTAAGCAAGAATGGCATACTCATTTCATTCATTGAGTTTTTATCCTGCTGGATTTTTCTTAGTAAAGGTTTTTAACGATGCACACTCTTGTACTAATGGTCATTCAAGGGGGAGTGTTGGAAACATGTGCTATTATACATGGTCATACATGAATGACCATTACCTACCATCATTAATGAGGGTTGAAATTTACTTTCACCCATGTGATGATACTTTGTCTCATATGTACTCAAATGCCTATAAATAGGCATTGGCTGATGGATGAAATGGTAGATCAATGAGAGGAAGTAGAGAGCAGCATAAGAGAAGTTTCACTCTCTCTCTCTCTACTTGTGTTCATCCTTCTTCTCTCCTTCGTTCTTTAATAGAAGTATAGTGTGTGTTCTTTAGTACACATATATATTACAACAATTGAATGATTTTATTTTTTTTTGATTAATTGAGCCCGAGGGCTACGTGACCTTGTCAGGGGTTAAAAACAAGAGGTTGCTTGTGGACTGGGGCATACCTCTCAGTTTCCCCCGCATTTCCAAATTCAAACCAGAGTCAAAGTGCTTCGCGAGCTAGCCAATCCGCATGGGTGTTCTCTTCATGCGGAAATGTAGGCGACACGGAATTCTATGAAAGTGCGGCTCATCCACCATATCTCCTGCACCACTTCTCTGCAATTTTCTACTAGCGGCAATCTCCCCTCTATCATGTGAATGTCATGAAGTGAGTTGCTTTCGACGAGCACCTGCTTGAGGTCTTGTTGTGTGGCATGAGTAGCTGCTGCAAGGATAGCGTGTAACTCCCCAAGTAGGATGGAATCGCTTTTGTGAGTGCTGCTTTCGGACCAGAGGACAAGATCATCTTCATCTATGCATGTGACACCCAGACCAGTCATGCCGGAGGATTGATCAAAGAAGGCATCAATATGAAATCTAATGCTATGTGCTTCCGTTGTGGTTGCTTTGCCAACCCAAAGTGTTCTCTGGATTGCCACTAGGCCAAACAAGCAATCTCTCAGGCTTCCTGGCATGTTTCTCCCACTACTACTTTGCATCGGTTATTCCATAACCACCACGCTCCATAGGCGAGCAAGGAGGTCGACTTTGTGATCTCATCGGATTTCAGGGGCCGACAGAGTAAGCAGATGAGGGTGTCCATGGTGAGGTTACAACGATTAATGCAGGTACCAGCTAGTGCTTTGCTCCACACATCCTGTGCAAACATGCATTCAAAAAGCAAATGCTCTAGAGTTTCTTCCACGAGGTTGCAGCGAGGGAAGAGGTTATCTGAGGCAAGGCAAAGCGACCACAACGCCGATTTAGTTGGCAGCTTCCCTTGGAGGAGCTTCCACAGGAACATCCTTGGTCGTGGCCCCGCTAGTGCATGCTAGGCACTTCTCCAGAGCAGGAGATGCTCTTCGTCACGCCATTTGCCATCTCGATGCTCAAACATATGGTAAACTGAAGCAGAGGTGATCGTGCCATTCTTGGCCCATATCATTCTGGGGCGTACACTCGTGGTGTGGGGAGGCAGTGGAATGGTGAGGAAGCGTTGTATCATGGCTGAGTGGAAGAGGGAGTTGAGCTTGTGCAAGTCCTAGCTTCCATCTTTAGTGAACAGGTCTTGAACTCTCATTCGAAGCATTCCTCTATCAGTTTTCACAAAACATGGGGATGATGCCAAAGGGCCATCCCATGTCCACCAATCATGGAGTACGAGGGATAACATGGTCCCTGCTATAGACCATGGCCCTCCGGCCAGGACCGACATATGTCTTCCTTGCTGCTAAAATTAAAGACATACACTCCATGAGACAAGTCCGACACAAGAAAGGGCTTCGTTGTACGTCAAAGTCCAGCCAACCTTTGGCGTAGGAGGTTTACATCCATCCTCCCCCGGACGAATCTCCCAAGCAGTGCATGTTCCCATTGTCGAATGCTTCTTTCGACCTCTTCCCGGTCAAAGATAATCCTTCCCTCTGTTCTCCTCCCAAGCCCAACAAGCTCCTCTTTGGAGGCATATGAGTGTCCATTGGCTCCTCCTACAGCAACATTCGCCCACGAGGGTCCACATGGTATGGATCCTGCAGCTCTCTCAAACCGGGAATCCTCACCGCCCTCATTTACTCTCTGATCTCCTGCTCCCGCTCCCTCTACCTCCATCTCTTACAACTCTTGGATCTATTGATTGTGGTCGACTAATTGCTATATGTAAATATCACGTTGCTCTATTTTTTTTAGGTGTTAAATTTCTAGCTTTTCCTGGGTATCACCAAAAAGTTTGGAGTCTATAAAAACAGATTCTTGCTTATGACCAGTAACTTGGCTGGATCATTAGGTGATTCGATAGATCTTTTTGAACTCTTGGATCAAAGATAAGTTTCTATGAATACATTCGTTACAGTGGAATAATTTTAAGCAGGGAGTATTCACAATTCACACGTTAAGCTATTGACATCTGAGCGCATGGTATTCATATCAAGGCATGCATGTCATTGGAAGGTCATTGATTTTTTATTTATTTATATTAGGTTATTGATCTGTTAGAACTTGCTGAATGTTGTAGTTGTGTCTAACCATAAAAGGCCTATTCCTTTATAGTGATATATGGCGTACTGGCCTATTGCCATTGCGTGATGATGATTTGATAGCTATTCATTTTTTGATGAGTTGTATGATACTCACCCATCGAATCGAATAGGAAGCTTTGGGCTTGAGTTCACTGGAATTGGAACTTTGTGCCCACTGAGGTACGTAACCGATCAGGCTTTGCGGAGGACGGACAGTCGCTCACTGTGGGACCTCACCTCTCCAGCGTACACATCGCACGTGAGTACCAATATAGACAGCGTTCTGGTGGATATCATATCAGTGTCTGGTTTGTGTTTAGGACTGGTTATGAGGTTTTGTATTTAGAATTCCAAATGATGCAGTCGAAATAATTTCCTGCAAACAGGTGTTCTTTTCTTGTGGCCATTTTTATGGCAATTGTTGTTCAATCATTTATTAGAAGTAAGCTGCGTGATTCCTGCTAGGTTCTTCTATCAACATTGATAGTTTTTTTTTTTTGAAAGACTTGAGCAAAGGTTACAGACCGCCAAAATCGTATCAAAGGGTGTCAAGCCCCTCCTCCCCCAAAGGCAATACTATCTACCTTACAATTACAAGATCTAGAAATATGCAGAAATAACACCGACTCAAAAGCAAGAACCTCCTTCCAAATATCCCTAACCATACCATTCAATTCTCTAGGCCATAACCTTGCCCCATTAAAAATCTGGCCTGCCCCAAGCGAGTCCGACTCAATGACTAGTGCATTAGCTGATCTCCCATGGGCCTCCTTGAGCGCCAACGCCACAGCGACCAACCTCACTAGAACACCATGCCAAATCTCCCGTTCTCGTGACCGCCACCATGCCAACCCCATCCAAACGAGATGATGGGTCTAGAGAAGCATCCGTCTGCACAACCAGAACACCCTGGCTCGGTCCCCTGCTCGAATTGCTTACTGGCACTCCCCGAGGGTGATGGCGGAGATGCTTAGTGACCACCCGTCGGATTCTACACGCCAACACTTCTACAGCTGCCCCTTCATTGGAGAAGACAATACTATTCCTATCCTTCCAGACCAACCAGACACCAAATGCAAGAAAGGATCTTAGTCTTTGGCCTTCGTCCCCACCCGAAGAGTTCACCAGCAAATCCAATAGATGATCAGGAGTCCACGTTGGAAGAGACAGATCCTTCTTTGCCCCAATCTCCTAGAACATGCGCAGCACGAAGGGGCATGCAAACAACGCATGTGCAATGGCCTCTGGCTCACCCATGCACCTAAGACAATCTTGCTTCGACGATAAACACAGCCGCCAAAGGTTATTTCTCACCGTCAACTTCCCCTTCAAAACCCTCCAAACAAATTGCTTAATTCTTGGGCCAGCAGGAATCCAACACACATTAACCCACCATGAATTTTCTGCCGCCATCACCCTCCATGGATACATTTCTCGCAGCGCCGGGATGTATGCAGCTGCCGATGTGACTCCCCCGGACCCATGGAACACCCAGCGTGGCTCATCCCCACACCACCCTACCGACACAACCATGATCAAGTTAGCTAGGACGAGATGGCAGCAGTCAAGTATCTTCTCCGTATTCCACCCAGCTCCATCCTGTAACTCCCTAACTGTGCACTTCTCCAAGCTTGCCTGGACGTCAAAAAAAGTAGGCCATCGAGCTAGTGGAAGCTCAACACACCATGAATCAGTTACCACATTAATACCACTGTTCATGCCTACAGACCAGCTGATGCCCTTTCTCACCTCGTTCGCAGCGAAGCAAATATGGCGCCAGTGTGATGAAGAAGTTGAGACCTCGCGACTGGAAGGAAGAGTTCCCTTCCAAGTATACTTCACCCTTGCCAGCTCCAACCACACATTCGTGCCTTCCTCCAAGAACATTACCACTCTCTTCATCATCAAAGCCCGTTGCCAAACAAAGAAGTCTTTAATACCTAGTCCTCCTGCTTCCTTGTGCAAGCAAACATCCCTCCAAGCAACCGTAAATATGTCTGACCGGCGCCCATTCCAAAGAAAATCCCTACAATTTCGCTACATCCTCTTGATCACGGCAATCAAAACATGAGGTGGCAATAACAAATGCCAGGATGGCTTGGAGCACCGACTTAAGCACAACAAGTCGGCCAAGGTCCGAGATCAACATCCCATGCCAAGAGAGAACACGGCTTACCATTTTATCCACAACTCCAGAAAGGTCTGAAGCTTTGATGGCACCATCCCAAGGGGAGCTCCCAAGTAGGTCCAAGTGCCGGTTGCCTTCGAGAGCCCCAATATACTACAAATGATGCCTTTCCTCCCATCTGGGGTAGTCGGAGAAAACCACACACTTGACTTGGCTACATTCATCTCTAAGCCTGAGAGTGTCTTGAATTTAATCAATAATTGCCTGAGCTTCCTTGCTTCCAAGCATTTAGACTTAGTCACCACCAAACAATCATCAGCGCAGAGGATGTAGGATATACCAAAACTGGAATCTCCATTATCATAGGTGCAAATATGTATCAGAACTGTCCAATATGCATGAGCACTTAACAATGTAACCTGTCAAAAAAATACCAACATGATGTTTGTATCACCACAAACCAATGTGTATTGAAACAGACCAATAGGTATGAGCTGAGAACATGCAACAATCCAATATATATCACCAACCTGATGTCATTATCACCACAGATCATGCCTGCAGCTGTCACCATAAAATCTTCTTTCACTATCTCTTTGTCTGTCTTTAGTTGTGCTCTGGTTTTCATTTGTGCTGCTAGGAAGCATGTTGTAATCTTTAGGATACTTGAGGTATTTCTCTTGAACTTTCCAGTTGACTGGTGACATGTCGTGCTCCTTCTTGGTGTGGAAATGAACCCTACAGCCTTTGGCTCTAGTGAACCAGAGACATCATGAACAATAGTGTCACCATTTGCAACTGACATGCTTTTCTCGGTTATGGCCCATCATGTTGCGAACCAACATAGACATTTTGAATAGTAGTGTCGTCATTTGTGACTGATTTGTTTTTCTCGGTTATGACCCATCATGCTATCCTCTCCATGAGCGAGTGTATATATCCTGCAAATGTCATGAAAATATAATTTAATTGGACTCGGCCTTTAAAAAAAAGAAGTAGAAATTAAAAGAATAAGAAGAGCTATTACTTTAATCTTATTGTACGATTCTGTTTTCCCCATTGCAGATTGCTCTAATAATTTATCACTGCATTATGACATAGTTAATCTCTATGAAAAGGTAAATGCTGAAATATTTCTAAACAATCAATTGAAACAAAAGAACGGTATAAAAACTATTTGTTTAAATGGTCAGTGTAGATAAACAACACTGATTAGATAAAAAGATATACACAATTAAGTCATGCCAATACTAAAGAACTGATGAGATAAAACTTTAACTAAAGTATCCGCCTTCGTGCGGAGATTTCGTCCTCGATAACCCAAAAGTTTTTCTAAGACTACCGGATAGAATCCATTTATTATATCTAGCAGTCTCAGAAAAACTTCTGAGTTATCGAGTACGAAATCTCCGCATGAAGGCGGATGATTTAGTTAAATTTTTATCCCATCAGTTCCTTAATATTAGGATAACTTAATTGTCTATATGTTTTTTTATCTAATCAGTGTTCTTTATCTACATTGACTATTTAAACAAATAATTTTTATACCGTTCTTTTGTTTCAATTGATTGTTTAAAAATAATTCGGCATTTACCTTTCCATAGAGATTAACTATGTCATAATGTAGTGAAAAATTATTAGAGTAATCTGCAATGGGGAAAATGGAGTCGTACGATAAGATTAAAGTAATAGCTTTTCTTATTCTTTTAATTTCAGCTTCTTCTTTTTTAAAGTTAAGTCTAATTAAATTATATTTCCAGGACATTTGCAGGATATATATACTCGGTCATAGAGAGGACAACATGATGGGCCATAACCGAGAAAAACATGCCAGTCTCAAATGGCGACACTACTGTTCAAAATGTTTCTGCTGGTTTGCAACATGATGGGTCATAACCGAGAAAAGCATGTTAGACGCAAATGACAACACTACTGTTCAAAATATCTCTGCTTCACTAGAGCCAAAGGTTGTTGGGTTCATTTCCACACCAAGAAGGAGCACGACATGTCACCTCATGTATGCTATGTGTCTTCACGCATTCTGTGTACATGAGCAAAAAAATGCATTACCAACCAAATGAACCATTAGAGTGGATAAAAGCATAACCCTTTAGAATGCTTTGGATTTTACTACGTTGGAAAGATTCACAACAGAATTTACCATGCAGATGAGATTTGTAGCCTTTAAATCTCGCTCCAACGCTGTGACTATTTGCAGCTCTTTGACAGACCAAATACAATAAGGAGATGATTACAAGAAATTGCTATCAGAACTACATGTATGCATGTATGTAGCGATAACCAATGCACAATTCTTTTACTAAGCCAACAACCTAAGAATTTTCTAAAAAGGAACATAATTAGTTCTATATATTAAATGTCCTGGCATAAACTAAATATTCAATTTTCTAAATTAGATGAGATATCCAAAAAAATTGAAGAAGATCTCCTAAATACAAATTCTTGAGTAAGGCAAATAAATATTTAAGCATAATATTCTCAAGCTTATCAAAAAGGTTGTTGTGAATGATTCACCATATTTTAAGCAACAACAAAACTGAAATGAACACAAAAACTCAAGATGTAAATACGGAGCCAAAATCAGAATTCAGATGTTTAAAAACAATAGATTATTAGTGTTTACACCAAATCTAGTAAACTTATTCACTGGTACACCACTGTATGATGTTTTAATGGGTTAACACCATTTTAAGGCAGTTATGGGAGGTTAGGTATTTTGCATGACACTTTTACCCCTACTTCATATATATTGCATATTTGATGCATTATATATAGTTGTATTCAATTTATGGCAGCTATGGGTTGTGTTATATCCTTTTTTTGATGTAATCCATTTAAGTCGGTTTTGATTTGATCACAACATGATCTTCTCCATTTCTTTTTTCTTCTCGCAGCATGATCTCAACATTAACTCCATCGTCCTCGTCCCTCTCCCCCTCCTCTTCCCATCACTCTCCCCCTCATCGCCCTCTCCCTTCCCCTCCCCATCCCTCTCCCCCTCGCTGCCCGAGTTCTTCTCCCCAACCCCATGTCTCCCCCACGTTCTATTCTTGAGCCCCAACAACTCCCATTCCAAAACTCCAACCCTTAAAAAAACCCCATCCTCATCCTACTCCAAAAGCCCCTTTCTTGGTGCTCTAAAAATGGGGTCTTCTCTCATGTTTCGAGGTTCCCATCCACCTCTCGAGGTCAACGACAAGACCCATCTCGTGCATATGCTCCCTTGTTGATGCCGAGCAGGGGGAGAGTCGTCGGCATGGTGGCTGCTGAGATGTGTCTCTCTGGTTTGATTCCGGAGAAAACGATTGGAAAGCTGAGCAAGCTCCGAGCTTTGGATCTCAGCGGCAACGCCATCACCTAACACAGTTTTCTCTTTTTGAATCATTCTCATTTCTCTTTGCAGTATACATGAATGCTCTGCATTTTCCTCTTTTTAATTAATATACATGAATGCATTGCAGGGGATTCTTCTTCCTCATGTAGATTTCAGTATTCTCTTTTCACAAAGAGAATGTTTATCAAAAAGCATTAAGAGATTATGTATGTTATGAAATATTCTCTTTTCCCTTTGCAGTATTCTCATTGCAGTATTCCCTTTTCATCTTCTTGAAATATTCTTTTTTTGAATCATTCTCTTTTCTCTTTGTAGTATACATGAATGCTTCGCATTTTCCTCTTTTCTCTTTTTACTTAAAATACATGAATGCATTGCAGGGGATTCTTCTTCCTCATGTAGATTTCAATATTCTCTTTTCACAAAGAGAATGCTTATCAAAGAGCATTTAGAGCTTATATATGTTATGAAATATTATCTTTTCTCTCTGCAGTATTCGCATCGCTGTATTCTCTTTTCCTCTTCTTGAAATATTATCTTTTCCATTTTCTCTTTTCGCAGAGCGCGTGGATGACACTGGCGAGGTTGAGGGGGTCGGGCCGGTACCCGTGCAGGCGGAGGCGGTCGAGAAGGTGGAGGGCGGCGTCGACATCACCGAGGTCGGAGCAGAGGGAGTGGATCTTTCTGGACCAGTTCGAGCGGTTGGTGATGCTCTCCCGGTTGAGTTTGAGCTTTGATTCTTCTAATGGTTGGTGGTGATGGATCTTTGGGAGTTCAAATCGAATATGACACCTGTGAAGCGATATCTTAAGTCGGATTTTTCGGGATTTTGGAGTTTCGAATCGCGCCAAAGCCGTCGGATGTAGGGTCTGGTGTTGTAGAGTCGTGGGTATAAACGTCCTTTGACGTATGAAATGATGTTAAGGAGTTAAAATAAAAGGTTGTTGTTTTATTAGTAGAAAAAGTTCTAATAATGGTGCTACCAACTAAAACCCCTAAAAACAATCAGGATACCCCACATGTACTTATTTGTTTGATGACTCCTCACTAGATTACATCACAAAGACAATTTTCCATCCATAATGCCTCAATCACCTCTTTTCCTTGTACACTGATCCCTAGCTTTTTCTTCCCACTAAACCAGCAACTGATTCAAGCACTCCAACGATTTTCCTATCTACTAGAGAAAATTGCATGCAATTTTAATCAAAAGGTGTTGCAATCCATTCGTTAATTAGAAAAAAAGACCATCCACAAAAACATAAATATATGGGCAACACACAAGGACCAATGCATTCTGAAGTTCTGCAGATGGAAGACTAATCTTTATGATTAAAGGATATGAGAACGTAGTACGAGAAATTCTATGGAGTCCATGTAGCAATTTCCTGTCAAAGTACTTGTCTCTTCGCAAAGGCAAGGAACATCCAGAAGAGTGAAAAACGAATTTAGGGCTCGGAAGTTAGAATACAACACTATTAGACAGATATGAAGAAAAGATAATGTCTAATACAAAATATTTAATGGAGGATAGGTATGTAGCATGTTCTCGAAGCCTATTTTCTTTGAAGAAAGTATTTATTTGCTTGCAGTAGATTATTTCTCACTTGGGTTGACATTCAAATTCGGTTTTTCATAAAAAAAAAACAAAGATGTAAGGTTGAAGGTCACTATGTAAGCACCATTTACAAAGTTTTAAGAAGATGTTGCATTCTTGCCTACATGATTTTATATGACAAAAAATAACAATATGGAAATTTGACAGGTTTTGCATATGAGACTAAAACTTGAACTGTCAGCATTTACCCCCAAACGAAAGCCAGAATCCACTAGGAAATTTAGAAGTCTAGATCGGATTACCCGGGGTGATCGAGGGAAGTGGCCAGCTTCTCTTCAACCCGTGTGAGATTCCTACCGCCACTTGCTCAAACAGTAGCAGAGGAACGACAGCGCGTGGAGGCTCTCGAACTCCTCCTGTACGCATCTCACCACCCACCAGCGGGATCGGGCTGCTCCGCAGAAGCCGGGATCGGACATGGCCGGCGCCGATGATCGGTTATAGAGTATTCGGATAGCTAGGATTTAGGAGATCGAATAAAAAAAAATTCGACTTTGAAGTTTTGGGGAGAACGAGAGGTAGTTGGGAGGCGTAATTGAAGAAGATAGGATTTAGGATATCAAATAAAAAAATTCGGCTTTGAAGTTTTGGGGAGAACGAGAGGTAGATGAGAGGCGTAATTGAAGTAGGATTTAGGAGATCGAATAAAAAAAAAACTCGGCTTTGAAGTTTTGGCAAGAACGAGAGGAAGTTGGGAGCCGTAATTGAAGAAGATAGGATTTAGGAGATTGAATAATAAAAAAAATTCGGCTTTGAATTGTTGGGGGAGAACGAGAGGTATTCGGCTTGAGAAGAAGTCGCTGGCGGGCGGGATCTGGAGGGGGGTATGGTGAACATGGGCGGAGGGTTGCGGCCGTTACTGCCGTCTTTCGGTGGAGGTGGACGATATGCGTCACCTGGTCGGACGGCGGGCGTGATCAGCATATGGGCCTTCAAGGACGCCTTCTGGTGCGATCGATCGTCTGCAGCGCGGTCTAAAAAGCCCTCGACAGACTCGGGAGAGAAACTAGTGGACTATCGTGGGACAGCAACCAGCCCCTCGTTTATTGTGTAGTTTTTAACCCTAATTTCCCGTGCGTCTCCCACTCAAGGTCGTCGCGGCATCGCCCACCGACCGCGCTGTAGACGATCGATCGCACCAGAAGGCGTCCTTGAAGGCCCATATGCCGATCACACCCGCTGTCCGACCAGGTGACGCCTATCGTCCACCTCCACCCAAAGACGGCAGTAACGGCTGCAGCCGTCCGCCCATGTTCACCATACCCCCGCCAGATCCCGCCCGCCAGCGACTTCTTCTCAAGCCGAATACCTCTCGTTCTCCCCAACAATTCAAAGCCGAATTTTTTTTTTAATTCGATCTCCGAAATCCTATCTTCTTCAATTACGGCTCCCAACTTCCTCTCGTTCTCGCCAAAACCTCAAAGCCGATTTTTTTTTTTCTATTCGATCTCCTAAATCCTATCTTCTTCAATTACGCCTCTCATCTACCTCTCGTTCTCCCCAAAACATCAAAGGCGAATTTTTTAATTCGATATCCTAAATCCTATCTTCTTCAATTACGCCTCCCAACTACCTCTCGTTCTCCCCAAAACTTCAAAGTCGAATTTTTTTTTTATTCGATCTCCTAAATCCTAGCTATCCGAATACTCTATAGCCGATCATCGGCGCCGGCCATGTCCGATCCCGGCTCCTGCGGAGCAGCCCGATCCCGCTGGTGGGTGGTGAGATGCGTACAGGAGGAGTTTGAGAGCCTCCACGCTCTGTCGTTCCTCTGCTACTGTTTGAGCAAGTGGCGGTAGGAGAGAAGCTGGCCACTTCCCTCGATCACCCCGAGGTAATCCGATCTAGACTTCTAAATTTCCTAGTGGATTCTGGCTTTCGTTTGGGGGTAAATGCTGACAGTTCAAGTTTTAGTCTCATATGCAAAACCTGTCAAATTTCCATATTGTTATTTTTTGTTATATAAAATCATGTAGGCAAGAATGCAACATCTTCTTAAAAGAAAATAGGCTTCGAGAACATGCTACATACCTATCCTCCATTAAATATTTTGTATTAGACATTATCTTTTCTTCATATCTGTCTAATAGTGTTGTATTCTAACTTCCGAGCCCTAAATTCGTTTTCCACTCTTCTTGATGTTCCTTGCCTTTGCGAAGAGACAAGTACTTTGACAGGAAATTGCTACATGGACTCCATAGAATTTCTCGCACTACGTTCTCATATCCTTTGATCATAAAGATTAGTCTTCCATCTGCAGAACTTCAGTATGCATTGGTCCTTGTGTGTTGCCCATATATTTATGTCTTTCTGGATGGTCTTTTTTTCTAATTAGCGAATGGATTGCAACACCTTTTGACTAAAATTGCATGGAATTTTTTCTACTAGATAGGAAAATTGTTGGAGATACTATTGTTGAAGTGCTTGAATCAGTTGCTGGTTTAGTGGGAAGAAAAATCTAGGGATTAGTGTACAAGGAAAAGAGGTGATTGAGGCATTCTGGATGGAAAATTGTCTTTGTGATGTAATCTAGTGAGGAGTCATCAACCAAATAAGTACATGTGGGGTCTCCTGATTGTTTTTAAACATCTCAATCCTGATTTTGGCTCCGTATTTACATCTTGAGTTTTTGTGTTCATTTCAGTTTTGTTGTTGCTTAAAATATGGTGAATCATTCACAACAGCCTTTTTGATAAGCTTGCGAATATTATGCTTAAATATTTATTTGCCTTACTCAAGAATTTGTATTTAGTAGATCTTCTTCAAATTTTTTGGATATCTCATCTAATTTAGAAAATTGAATATTTAGTTTATGCCAGGACATATAATATACAGAACTAATTAAGTTCCTTTTTAGAAAATTCTTAGGTTGTTGAAAGAATTGTGCATTGGTTGTCACTACATACATGCATACATGTAGTTCTGATAGCAATTTCTTGTAATCATTTCCTTACTGTATTTGGTCTCTCAAAGAGCTGCAAATAGTCACAGCGTTGGAGCGAGATTTAAAGGCTGCAAATCTCATCTGCATGGTAAATTTTGCTATGAATCTTTCCAACGTAGTAAAATCCAAAGCATTCTAAAGGGTTATGCTTTTATCCACTCTAATGGTTCATTTGGTTGGTAATGCATTTTTTTGCTCATGTACACAAAATGCGTGAAGACACATAGCATGCATGAGGTGTCGAGATCTGGTTGTCAATACTAATTCAAAGAAAAAAAAAGCATTGTTGGTGATTATCTTCTATTTACTTTGCTTTGTGCTCAATAATGGCTTTCACCGGTTTTTAGATGCATGGAGACCCTATAATTGTTTTCAGGTTCTCTAATATTTGCTCAGCATTGTTTCATATATACGCATTGTTGGCTTGATATGCGCTGTTGTACTTAGAGTTCATTCTATTGTTGATGCTCTTGCATTAGAGCTGTATGATGGGACTTCTGTGCGGACACATTTTCACCAACCGTGTTTGTTATTGTTTTTCATTGTGGAAGCTCATCTTGCATGTTACATGTAGTTCTTATGCTAGTCATTCACAGGTCAACTGCACGGATGCTTTTACATATTAAAAGCTAGACTAACGCTTTAAACTAATTTGATACCAACTTTTCTGATGAACTTTTTGAAGGAAATGAGGAATCTCTATTATCATACCTGCAAATATGTATCAGAACTGTCCAATATGCATGAGCACTTAACAATGTAACCTCTCAAAAAAATACCAATATGATGTTTGTATCACCACAAACCAATGTGTATCAAAAGAGACCAATAGGTATGAGCACCGATCATGCCAGTATTAGAAGAGTCCAAAATATATGAGTAGACCTGTGAATCCTGACGGTTATATACCAACATGATCTTCTATCACCACAAACTGAGATGTTTGAAAAGAGACCAATAGGTATGAGCTGAGAACATGCAACAATCCAATATGTATCACCAACCTGATGCCATTATCACCACAGATCATGCCTGCAGCTGGCAACATAAAATCTTCATTCACTATCTCTATGTATGTCTTCAGTTATGCTCTGGTTTTCATTTGTGCTACTAGGAAGCATGTTGTAATCTTTAGGATACTTGAGGCATTTCTCTTTAACTTTCGAGTTGACTGGTGACATGTTGTGCTCATTGGTGTGGAAATGAACCCTATATACTTTGGCTGTAGTGAACCAGCATATATATTTTGAATAGTAGTGTCGTCATTTGCGACTGACATGCTTTTCTCGGTTATGACCCATCATGTTGTGAACCAGTAGAGACATTTTGAACAGTAGTGTCGTCATTTGCAACTAACTTGTTTTTCTCGGTTATGACTCATCATGTTGTCCTCTCCATGAGCGAGTGTATATATCCTGCAAATGTCCTGGAAATATAATTTAATTAGACTTAGCTTTAATAAAAAAAAAGCTGAAATTAAATGAATTAGAAGAGCTATTAGTTTAATCTTATTGTACGATTTCGTTTTCCCCATTGCAAATTACTCTAATAATTTGTCACTGCATTACAACATAGTTAATCTCTATGAAAAGGCAAATGCTGAATTATTTCTAAACAATCAATCACTGATTAGATAAAAAAGATATACATAATTAAGTCATGTCAATAGTAAGGAACTGATAGGATAAAAATTTAACTAAAGTATCCGCTTTCATGTGGAGATTTCGTCCTCGATAGCTCAGAAAATAAAGTTGTGTTATCGAGGACGAAATCTCCGCATGAAGGTGGATACTCTAGTTAAATTTTTATCACATCAGTTCCTTAGTTTTGCCATGACTTAATTGTGTATATCTTTTTTATCTAATCAGTGATTGATTGTTTAGAAATAATTCGGCATTTATCTTTTTATAGAGATTAACTATGTTGTAATGCAGTGACAAATTATTAGAGTAATCTGCAATGGGGAAAACGGAATCGTACAATAAGATTAAAGTAATAGCTCTTCTTATTCTTTTAATTTCTGCTTCTTCTTTTTTAAAGCTAAGTCTAATTAAATTATATTTCCATGACATTTGCAGGATATATACACTCGCTCATGGAGAGGACAACATGATGGGCCATAACCGAGAAAAGCATGTCAGTCGCAAATGGCGACACTACTGTTCAAAATGTCTCTGCTGGTTACCGAGAAAAGCATGTCAGTCGCAAATGACGACACTACTATTCCAAATGTCTATGCTGGTTCACTACAGACAAAGGCTGTAGGGTTCATTTCCACACCAAGGAGCACGACATGTCGCCAGTCAACTCGAAAGTTAAAGAAAAATGCATCAAATATCCTAAAGATTACAACATGCTTTCTAGCAGCACAAATGAAAACCAGAGCACAACTGAAGACAAACAAAGAGATAGTGAATGAAGATTTTATGGTGATAGTTGCAGGCATGATCTGTGGTGATAACGGCAGCAGGTTTGTGATATATATTGGATTGTTGCATGTTCTCAGCTCATACCTATTGGTCTGTTTTCAAACGTATCAGTTTGTGGTGGTGGTGATACAGGATCATGTTGGTATATAACCGTCAGGATTCACTGGTCTACTCATACAATTTGGACTGTTCTAATACAGGCATGATCGGTGCTCATACCTATTGGTATGCTTCGATAAGCATTGGTTTGTGGTGATACAAACATCATGTTGGTATTTTTTTGACAGGTTACATTGTTAAGTGCTCATGCATATTGGACAGTTCTGATACATATTTGCACCTATGATAATAGAGATTCCAGTTTTGGCATATCTCACATCCTCTACCTCGATGATTGTTTGATGGTGACTAAGTCTAAATGTTCGGAAGCAAGGAAGCTCAAGCAATTATTGATTAAATTCAAGACACTCAGGCTTAGAGATGAATGTAGCCAAGTCAAGTGTTCTCCGACTACCTCGGATGGGAGGAAAGACATCATTTGTAGTATCTTGGGGCTCTCGGAGGCTACCGGTACTTGGACCTACTTGGGAGCTCCCCTTGGGCATGGTGCTATCAAAGCTTCAGACCTTTCTGGAGTTGTGGATAAAATGGGAAGCCATGTTCTCTCTTGGCATGGGATGTTGATCTCGGATCCTGGCCGACTTGTTGTGCTTAAGTCGGTGCTCCAAGCCATCCTGGCATTTGTTATTGCCACCTCTCATGTTCTGATTGTCGTGATCAAGAGAATGGAGAGAATTTGTAGGGATTTTCTTTGGAATGGGCGCCGGTCATGCATATGCATGGTTGCTTGGAGGGATGTTTGCTTGCCCAAGGAAGCAGGAGGAGTAGGTATTAGTGACTTCTTTGTTTGGCAACGGGCTCTGATGATGAAGAGAGTGGTAATGTTCCCGGAGGAAGGCACGAATGTGTGGTTGGAGATGGCAAGGGTGAAGTATACTTGGAAGGGAACTCTTCCTTCCAGTCGCAAGGTCTCAACTTCTTCATCACACTGGCACTATATTTGCATCGCCGCGGACAAGGTGAGAAAGAGCATCAGCTGGTCTGTAGGCATGAACAGTGGTATTAATGTGGTATCTGATTCCTAGTGTGTCGAGCTTCCACTAGCTCGATGGCCTACTTTTTTTGACGTCCAGGCAGGCTTGGAGAAGTGCACAGTTAGGGAGTTAGGATGGAGCTTGGTGGAATACGAAGATACTTGATTGCTGCCATCCCGTCCTTGCTAACTTGATCATGGTTGTGCCGGTAGGGTGGTGTGGGGATGAGCCACGCTGGGTGTTCCATGGGTCCGGGGGAGTCACATCGGCATCTGCATACATCTTGGCGTTGCGGGAAATGTATCCATGGAGGGTGATGGAGGCAGAGGATTCATGGTGGGCTAATGTGTGGCGGATTCCTACTAGCCCAAGAATTAAGCAATTTGTTTGGAGGGTATTGAAGGGGAAGTTGCCGGTGAGAAATAACGTTTGGCGGCTGTGCTTTTCGTCGGAGCAAGATTGTCTTAGGTGCAGGGGCGAGCTAGAGACCATTGTGCATGCGCTGTTTGCGCGCCCCTTCGTGTTGCGCGTGTTCCAGGAGATTGGGGCAAAGGAGGATCTGTCTCTTCCAACGTGGACTTCTGATCATCTATTGGATTTGATGGTGAACTCTTCGGGTGGGGAGGAAGGCCAAAGACTAAGATCCTTTCTTGCATTTGGTGTTTGGTTGGTCTGGAAGGATAGGAATAGTATTGTCTTCTCCAATGAAGGGGCAGTTGTAGAAGTGATGGCGTGTAGAATCCGACGGGTGGTCACTAAGCATCTCCGCCATCGCCCTCGGGGAGCGCCAGCAAGCAATCCGAGCAGAGGACCGAGCCAAGGTGTTTTGGTTGTGCAGACGGATGCTTCTCTAGACCCATCATCTCGTTTGGCTGGGGTTGGCATGGTGGCAGTCATGAGAACGGGAGATTTGGCATGGTGTTCTGGCAAGCTGGTCGAAGCGAGCTTGGTTCTATAGGGTGAGTTGGTCGCTGTGGCGTTGGCGCTCAAGGAGGCCTATGGGAGATCAGCTAATGCACTAGTCATTGAGTCGGACTCGCTTGGAGCATGCCAGATTTTGAATGGGGCAAGGTTATGGCCTAGAGAATTGGATCAGCTAATACACTAGTCATTGAGTCGGACTCGCTTGGAGCAGGCCAGATTTTGAATGGGGCAAGGTTATGGCCTAGAGAATTGGATCAGCTAATGCACTAGTCATTGAGTCGGACTCACTTGGAGCAGGCCAGATTTTGAATGGGGCAAGGTTATGGCCTAGAGAATTGGATGGTCTGGTTAGGGATATTTGGAAGGAGGTTCTTGCTTTTGAGTCCATGCTATTTCTGCATATTTTTAGATATTGTAATTGTAAGGCAGATAGTATTGCTCGCTATTGCCGTAGGTCTCGGGTGGATCTTGTTTGGTTTGGGGAGGAGGGGCTTGACGCCCTTGATATGATTTTGGCATAGTCTATAGCCTTGGCTCAAAAAAAAAAAATCTGTCAATGTTGATAAAGAACCTAGCAGCATACACGCAGCTCACTTCTAATAAATGATTAAACAGCAATAGCCATAAAAATGGCCACAAGAAAAGAACACATGTTTGCAGGAAATTATTTCGACTGCATCCTTTGGAATTCTAAATACAAAACCTCATAACCAGTCCTAAACACAAACCAACCTAAAAACTGGAAGAAAGCATTCCCTCCCAGACACTGATATGATATCCACCAGAACGCTGCCTAAATTGGTACTCGCGTGCGATGTGTACGCTGGAGAGGTGAACTCCCACAGTGAACGACCATCCTCCCCAAAGCCTGCTTGCCCTGATCTGTGACGTACATACCCTCTCATGATAGCGACAAATAAGGATTAAGAAATAAAATGAGATAAGAGTTCTCACATAGTTGACGCCGGAGAAGTCCCACGGCAAGCGTCCACTGGAATTGGAACTTTGGGAGACCGTGTGGACGCTTGTCGTGGGACTTCTCCGGCGTCAACTATGTGAGAACTCTTATCTCATCTTATTTCTTGATCCTTATTGGTCGCTATCATGAGAGGGTCTGTACGTCACAGATCAGGGCAAGCAGGCTTTGGGGAGGACGGTCGCTCACTGTGGGACCTCACCTCTCCAGCGTACACATCGCACGTGAGTACCAATATAGGCAGCGTTCTGGTGGATATCATATCAGTGTCTGGGAGGGAATGCTTTCTTCCAGTTTTTAGGTTGGTTTGTGTTTAGGACTGGTTATGAGGTTTTGTATTTAGAATTCCAAAGGATGCAGTCGAAATAATTTCCTGCAAACAGGTGTTGTTTTCTTGTGGCCATTTTTATGGCAATTGCTGCTTAATCATTTATTAGAAGTGAGCTGTGTGTATTCTGCTGGGTTCTTTTATCAACATTGACAGAATTTTTTTTTATTTTAAGCCAAGGCTACAGACTATGCCAAAATCATATCAAGGGCGTCAAGCCCCTCCTCCCCAAACCAAACAAGATCCACCCGAGACCTACGGCATAGCGGGCAATACTATCTGCCTTACAATTACAATATCTAAAAATATGCAGAAATAGCACGGACTCAAAAGCAAGAACCTCCTTCCAAATATCCCTAACCAGACCATTCAATTCTCTAGGCCATAACCTTGACTCATTCAAAATCTGGCCTGCTCCAAGCGAGTCCGACTCAATGACTAGTGCATTAGCTGATCTCCTATGGGCCTCCTTGAGCGCCAACGCCACAGCGACCAACTCACCCTATAAAACCGAGCTCGCTTCGACCATCTTGCCAGAACACCATGCCAAATCTCCCGTTCTCATGACTGCCACCATGCCAACCCCAGCCAAACGAGATGATAGGTCTAGAGAAGCATCCGTCTGCACAACCAAACACCTTGGCTCGGTCCCCTGCTCGGATTGCTTGCTGGCGCTCCCCGAGGGCGATGGCGGAGATGCTTAGTGACAACCCGTCGGATTCTACACGCCATCACTTCTACAACTGCCCCTTCATTGGAGTAGACAATACTATTCCTATCCTTCCAGACCAATCAGACACCAAATGCAAGAAAGGATCTTAGTCTTTGGCCTTCCTCCCCACCCGAAGAGCTCACCATCAAATCCAATAGATGATCAGGAGTCCACGTTGGAAGAGACAGATCCTCCTTTGCCCCAATCTCCTGGAACACGCGCAACACGAAGGGGCACGCAAACAGCGCATGCACAATGGTCTTTGGCTCGCCCCTGCACCTAAGACAATCTTGCTCCGACGATAAGTACAGCCGCCAAAGGTTATTTCTCACCGGCAACTCAAGCCCAAAGCAAGTATCATACAACTCATCAAAATATGAATATCTATCAAATCATCATCACACAATGGCAATAGGCTAGTTCGGCATATATCACTAAAAAGGAATAGGTCTTTTTATGGTCACACACAACTACAACATTCAGCAAGTTCTAACATATCAATAACCTAATAATAATAAAAATAGATCAATGACCTTCCAATGACATGCATGCCTTGATATGAATACCATGCACTCAGATGTAATAGCTTGATCTGTGAATTGTGAGTACTCCCTGCTTAAAATTATTCCACTGTAACAAATGTATTCATCGAAACTTATCTTTGATCCATGAGTTCAAAAAGATCTATCGAAACACCTAATGATCCAGCCAAGTTACTGGTCATAAGCAAGAATTTGTTTTTATAGACTCCAAACTTTTTGGTGATACCCAAAAAAAAGCTAGATATTTGACACCTAAAAAAAGCAGAGCAACGTGATATTTACATATAGCAATTAATCGACCACAATCAAGAGATCCAAGAGTTGTAAGAGATGTAGGTAGAGGGAGCGGGAGTGGGAGGAGATCAGAGAGTACATGAGGGCGGTGAGGATCCCCGGTTTGAGAGAGCTGCAGGATCCATACCAGGTGGACGTTCGTGGGCGAATGTTGCTGGAGGAGGAGGCAATGGACACTCATATGTCTCCGAAGAGGAGCTTGTTGGGCTTGGGAGGAGAACAGAGGGAAGGTTTATCTTTGACCAGGAAGAGGTCGAAAGAAGCATTCGACAATGGGAACAACGAAGCCCTTTCTTGTGTCGGACATGTCACATGGAGTGTTTGTCTTTAATTTTAGCAGCAAGGAAGACATGATGTCGGTCCTGGCCGGAGGGCCGTGGTCTATAGCAGGGACCATGCTATCCCTCATACTCCATGATTGGTGGACAGGGGATGGCCCTTTGGCATCATCCCATGTTTTGTTAAGACTGATGAAGGAATGCTTCGAATGAGAGTTCAAGACCTGTTCACTGAAGATGGAAGGTGAGACTTGCACAAGCTCAACTCCCTCTTCCACCCAACCATGATACAACGCTTCCTCACCATTCCACTGCCTCCCCACACCATGAGTGTACGCTGTAGATGGATATGGGCCAAGAATGGCACGATCACCTCTGCTTCAGTTTACCAGATGTTTGAGCATCGAGATGGCAAACGGTGTGACGAAGAGCATCTCCAGCTCTGGAGAAGTGCACACCAGTGGAACCATGACCAAGGATGTTCATGTAGAAGCTCCTCCACGGGAAGCTGCCAACTAAATCGACGTTGTGGTCGCTTTGCCTTGCCTCAAATAACCTCTGCCCTCATTGCAACCTCGTGGAAGAAACTCTAGAGCATTTGCTTTTTGAATGCAGGTTTGCACAGGATGTGTGGAACGAAGCACTAGCTGATACTTGCGTCAATCGTTGTAACCTCACCATTGACACCTTCATCTGCTTGCTCTGTCGGCCCTGGAAATCCGATGAGATCACGCAGTTGACCTCCTTGCTCGCCTATGGAGCGTGGTGGTTATGGAAGGACCGATGCAAAGTAGTAGCGGGAGAAACATGCCAGGAAGCCCAAGAGATTGCTTGTCTGGCCCAGCGGCAATTCAAAGAACACATTGGGTTGGCAAAGCAACCACAACGGAAGCACATAGCATTAGATTTCAAACCGATGCCTCCTTTGATCAATCCTCCGGCATGACTGGTCTGAGTGTCGCATGCATAGATGAAGATGATCTTGTCCTCTGGTCCAAGAAGAGCACTCGCAAAAGCGATTCCATCCTACTTGGGGAGTTACACGCTATCCTTGCAGCTATTACTCATGCCACATAACAAGGCCTCAAGCTGGTGCTCATTGAAAGCGACTCACTTCATGCCGTTCACATGATAGAGGGGAGATTGCCACTAGTAGAAAATTGCAGAGAAGTGGTGCAGGAGATATAGATATGGTGGATGAGCCGCACTTTCATAGAATTCCGTGTCGCCTACATTCCGCATGAAGAGAACACCCATGCGGACTGGCTAGCTTGCGAAGCACTTAGACTATGGTTTGAATTTGGAAATGCGGGGGAAACTAAGGGGTATGCCCCAATCCACAAGCGACCACTTGTTTTTAACCCCTAACAGGGTCACTTAGCCCTCGGGCTCAATTAATAAAAAAAAAAATCATTCAATGACCTCATACTCATCATAGAAATATGTATCAGAGGGGAACGAGCAAATATTGAATTTAGCGTATAAATCTCAAAGTGGTAAAATTTGAGGACTAAACCTATGTCCTCAAAAGAAACAACATACAGTTAACAAGTCTGCAAAGAACTAGGTTTATTAATGTGGACATTAGAAACACAAATAGCCTTTCAAATTGCAAATGCGGAAGACGTGGAATTTCTCGATTATATCTTGCAATCAAAACCATTGCAATGGACTGGGGAGGATGAGATCTTCAAGAAAACAGAGTACATGCGGTGGTAAGTGAGTGTTGCTATGTGGGGAGGATGAGATCTCCCAATAATACCAAAAACTCCTCATTAGTAGAGAAGTTATTCAAGATAATAAAAGAAATAATTAGATTGCCTACTTTAAGTTTTAACATCCACAAAAAAGGAAAAATAAAATAGATAATTAGTGTTTACACCAAAATAAGTAAAATATTTTAGTGGTACACCATCATATGATATTTTAATGTAGAAACACCATTTTAAAACAGCTATGGGAGGTTATCTATATTACATGACAGTTTTACCCATGCTTAGTATAGTTTTATATTTGAGGGTTATATATATCTTTCATAACAGTTACGTGATGATTGTTTTATTCCTTTTTTTAACGGAATCCATCTAAATCGTATCCGACGCAAATTGATCGCGGCATGATCTGCTCTTGTGGCATGGTCTCTTCCACTTCGAAACCCTAACCGACGATTTACGGAGCGTCCATTTCATCGTCTCTCTGTTTTTGTTGCCGTCGATTTCGTTGGTATGTAATGTTAGCATTCATCTAAATCAGCTTTTTTGTTTCCTTGGATAGTTTGCATCGGCTTTTTTCTTTTTTTTCGTCGTTGTCGTCGCTATTCAAGGATATATTTGTCTCTCTGTTGTGATTTTTGGTAGTTGTTGCTTTCAATCTTTGGATATTTGTTCTTTCTCTGGTTCGATGTAAGTATGGGCATTATTTATGGTCGTTTTTCCACCATATTCATAGGTAATTTTGGTGATGTATGTTTGTAAGTTGTTTCCATGTATTTATTCTTAGGTATTCTCTCTTTGTAAAGATAATACTGAAACAATAGGCATAGTATTATATGCTATTGTTAAGAATTCTCTTTTCACAAAGAGAATAGTGATATATATTCTAGGTTTATATGTCTTTTCTCTTTTCTCTTTATTGTTTATTTGCCTATTGTTCAAAATTCTCTTTTCACAAAGAGAATACTTAAATCTATTGCCGGCTTATATGTCTTTTCTCTTTTTCATTAATGGTTTATATGCCTAGTTCAGAATTCTCTTTTTACAAAGAGAATAGTGAAATCTATTGTAGGCCTATATGTATTTTCTATTTTCCATTCATGGTTTATATGCCTTTGTTCAGAATTCTCTTTTCACAAAGAGAATACTGAAAACCAGTCAAGGAATATATGTCTTTTCTCTTTTCCATTTATGTTTTATATGCCAATTGTTCAGAATTCTTTTTTCCACAGAGAGAATAATGAAATCAATTTAAGGGCTATACTGAATTTTTTTTTTCTCTTTTCGCAAAGAGAATATTAGAAACAATCGGCATAGTACTATATGTCTTTTGTATTTTCTCTTTATTATGATCTCTGTTCTCTTTTCTATTTTCCATTCAATTTTTCATGTATCACATGTAATTTGATTCTTGTAAATTTATACTTTATTTGATGAATTTGTGGGCAGGAATATCAATGGGGGATCCTCTGTTGCTGCTATGTAAGTATGGTGAAGAGACGACAATTTGGAGATTATGAACTGGCTGTTCTTGAAGACCTCCATTATCTTGAAGACCTCCAGGCAGGCCAAGGAAGAAAAGGATGAAATCTAAGGGTTAGGCTGTCAGTAGAAGCATTAGATGTACGCGGTGTGATAGTGAAGGGTGTCACAACAAGAGAACTTGTACTGAACTATTGCATTAAGGATATTTGATTTTGTATTTGAATTGAAATTGTTGTTTCATAAATACAGAATGATGTGATGTCATTTTTCTGAAGTTGGATGCACATGAAGGCTTGGGTTTAATTGAAATTTTCAATTTTCTCTTTTATATTTTCTCTTTTCGGAATTCTCTTTCCTCTTTTCTCTTTTATATATTCTCTTTTATATATTTCATTCATTTTTGTATTTGATTGATCATATACTTATTGTATTTCAATTGCACATTATATATTACTTGAGAATAGTCAAGCATGTGCATGTTGTTTAGAAAATAGATGTATTTATGATAATATGTATGTTTATAATATGGTACATCCTAACAGTATATATTACTGTCACTATGTATGTCTACATCGTGGAACTTGTTGGATTATACATCATTGACAGTATGTATATTTACAGCATTGCTCATCCTTGGTATACACACATATGTTGTATATCAATGTATTTAACAGGTATTCTCTTTTTACAAAGAGAATACTGATATCCTGTGATGTATACAATATAAAAGAGTAAAGAGAACAATTCATATTATATTGACATCCTGTGATGTACATGCTCAAGTATTGATATACATACAACGTGTCACGTCCTTGATATTCAATTGTATCATCAAAATGTCTACAACCATATCATTTTGATATGAACATCTTTGTCACTGAATCTATGTATATCTCCTATTTACATGACATCAAAAGAATTACAACTTGTATCATCTAAATCAATACAACCGTATGTATTTAACATGTACATCTTTGTCAGTTTATCTATGTAGTTGTAATTTGGGACTTAAGTTGAAGCACAACTTTCACAATGACAATGTGTCAGTCATATAGTACGAAGCTTTCAATCAACTCTGCCTTGAACCTCCTTATCTCCTCTATGCTAAGTTCATTCTGAATTGGTTGATTGAGTGCTAGTTGTCTCATGTAGTAGCAAATGTACACTCCACAATCGGTCCTGTTGTTTGGAAAATATGGAGTTAGATTTGTTTACAAACTGCATTAGTGAGAGGTAACAAATGCAACTCAAGTGTTATTTGATACTTACGTGTATTCACCATGTTGTGGGATATCATTCACGCTTATAATTGGTCGGTCAAAATCTTGTGTGGAGAAGGCATGGTCATTTGGTCTTTTGGAAGCATTTTCAATGTATTGCTTCTGCATTTCATATAATGTTCATAGGCATAGCACTAAATTTAAATTCATTTTCTTGGATATTCTCTTTTTACAAAGAGAATAATGCTAAAGAGAATACTGCGGAAGAAAACACTATTTGAGTCTTTCATAGCTATTCTCTACTATGCAAAGAGAATACTGCATACATTCATGAATATGAATCAAAAAAGGAAAAAGGGAAAAATGAAATCCATAAGCATAGCACTAAATTCATTTTCGTGGGTATTCTTTTTTTTAAAAGAGAATTCTACACAGATAATAATGCAAAGAGAATAATGCAAAAGAGAATAATGCAAAAGAGAATACTGCGGAAGAGAACAATATTTGAGTCTTTCATAGCTATTCTGTTTTATGATAAGAGAATACTGCATACATTCATGAATATTGATCAAAAAAGGGAAAAGGGAAAACTTAAAACCATAGGTATAGCACTAAATTCATTTTCCTCGGTATTCTCTTTTTACAACGAGAATTTTGCAAAGATAATAATGCAAAGATAATATTGCAAAGAGAATAATGCAAAAGAGAATACTGCAGAATAGAACACTATTTGAGTCTTTCATAGCTATTCTCTCTTATGCAATGAGAATACTGCATACATTCATGAATATCGATCAAAAAAGGGAAAATGGAAAAATGAAAACCATAGGCATAGCAATAAATTCATTTTCCTCGGTATTCTCTTTTTACAAAGAGAATATTGCAATCCATCCTTGAACATTGATCAAAAAAGGGAAAAGAGAATTCTGGAGGCTTTTGAAAACCATAGATTGGAAGATAAAAGTGGTACGAATTTGAAAAGGGGTTTCGAAAACCCTAGATTCTTCAAAGAGAATTTGAAAAGGGATAAGGGAAAATTGAAATCCTGAAATCCATAGGCATAGCACTAAATTCATTTTCTTGGATATTCTCTTTTTACAAAGAGAATTCTACAAAGAGAATAATGCAAAGAGAATAATGCAAAAGAGAATACTGCGGAAGAGAACACTATTTGAGTATTTCATAGCTATTCTCTACTATGCAAAGAGAATACTGCATACATTCATGAATATGAATCAAAAATGGGAAAAGGGAAAAATGAAATCCATAGGCATAGCACTAAATTCATTTTCGTGGGTATTCTCTTTTTAAAAAGAGAATTCTGCACAGATAATAATGCAAAGAAAATAATGCAAAAGAGAATATTGCGGAAGAGAACACTATTTGAGTCTTTCATAGCTATTCTCTTTTATGATAAGAGACAGTCATGAATATCGATCAAAAAAGGGAAAAGGGAAAACTTAAATTCATAGGCATAGCACTAAATTCATTTTCCTCGGTATTCTCTTTTTACAACGAGAATTCTACAAAGATAATAATGCAAAAGAGAATACTACGGAATAGAACACTATTTGAGTCTTTCATAGCTATTCTCTCTTATGCGATGAGAATACTGCATACATTCATGAATATCGATCAAAAAGGGAAAATGAAAAAATGAAAACCATAGGCATAGCACTAAATTCATTTTCCTCGGTATTCTCTTTTTACAAAGAGAATATTGTAATCCATCCTTGAACATTGATCAAAAAAGGGAAAAGAAAATTCTGCAGGCTTTTGAAAACCATAGATTGAAAGATAAAAGTGGTACGAATTTGAAAAGGGGTTTCAAAAACCCTAGATTTTTCAAATTCCATTTTCTCTTTCCCGTTGAATTTGGTGTCGAATAATACGAGACAACCGTAATCATCAAAATCGGTAGCAAATAGAAGTGGAATCGTCTATACCTCTTTCTTGGCCATATTCGATCGTTGAACAGGGAGAAATAATGACGAAACCTATGGACCGATGAACTATGGCTTCCGCGTTGGATGAGATGCTTCCTTTGTTTAGGGAAGAGAGACGATGAAGCCCAAAATCTGGATATGTGATTCAAAAATCCCTCCGTATTGGAAGTTTCTTCTTTTGGGAATGATCTCTCTCGGATTTTTCAGGAATTTGGAATTTCGAATGTTACTCGAGCGGTTTCAATCTCGCCAAAGCCGTCATCGGATGTATGGTATGGTGTTGTAGAGTCGGGGATATAAGTGTCCTTTGAACTATGAAATGGTGTTAAGGAGTTAAAATAAAATGTTAATGTTTTATTAGTAGGAAAAGTTCTATTTATGATGCTCCCTACTAAAACCCCAAAATAAAACCCCTGGGGCCTGGAGTCCTCACACAATAGTTGAAGGAACGGGAGCATCTTCTTCATTCAGCACAAACTCGGTGTGACCCAGAACTGGGGTTTGTACAGAGAGAAGGAGACGGAGTCCTCGTCTTCGTTTTCATATGAGTACATGCAGACCTCCTCCAAGCTAAAGAAGCCTGTTTCCCGGTCCCATCCCCGACCTTCTGTTAAATCTTCATCATTGGTGAAATAAATGCAGTTGCTCCACCATCCGCCGAGCTTCAGCTCCGGTGCAGAGATAGACATGGAAGTACTTAAGCCAATGAACACCGAGCAGTCCCCTAGGCATCTCACAGGCTCCCACTCACCCCCATTCCCATCCCAGTTGCAGCCCACCAGCTTGAACACAAGGAAGTTGCCTGTCACAAAATCACATCGCTGCCGCAGTACCTGCAGAAGATTCCCCGAGGACTCCATGATATAAGGCTCTCCCCACACCCATTCGTCCATCGGCGGCCCTTTTGCTATCTTCACCGCCATTGAAGGATCGCCGCCGTCCTTCGAGACGTCACACCTCACTATCTCTCCTGAATTGTGGTTGACCGCTAGGAACTCGCCGTCGTAATATATGGCGTCCGCCAATGGACGGCATTGCTCACATTGGATAGGAGTCCATGCGGCGTCTCCTGGACGGGCGAACGCCACCCTCTGCTTCCGGCCGTAGATGACAAGCACCGCGCAGTCCGAGCTCGAATCTGAAGGGCTGCAAGAAACGACCGCCTTCTTAATGAACCACTTAAAACGAGATTTTGCTTCCAGAGAGCGACCTCCCTTCAATGTTGACTGCGGGGTGAGGGCTACCTCGACCCTTGTCACTGGATTCAGCAACCGCATCTCCTCCCCTTGGAAGTTGTCGCCGCCGAGCAACACCAGCCATCCGTGTGAGGACCCGACGCACCGCCTCCCACGAGACTCCGGCGACATGATTTCGACGATGCTGGGGATGGCTTGTCTAAAGAAGCGGCGGATGCCACTCCCGGCTGGATCATCCTCTTCGGCTTCGGCTTTGACGAGGAGGAGCCATGGGATCTCTGTGCGTGCTGGGTACTTCTTTCTTTCTATATTGGCGGCGGAGTGCCACGACCTGCAGACCGCGCGGAAGCGAGAGAAATCCATGAAGAGAGAGAAATTCGGGAAGGGACTCAGCCATCTCGCGATCAGACATAATATATCTGTTGGCAAATCTTCCCAAGATCGTTGCTTGCAAGCTTTGTCGTCACCATCCTCCTCCTCCTCCTCCTTCCTGTAAGGATCAAGTAAAAGAGCCATCGACCCCAAAGAAAAAAAACCTCCTAATTCTCTAATCCTATTATTCACTCTGAAAATTTCAGTAACCCTAGCCGACCAAAAGGATGAATTAAGGATACGATAAAAAAGAAACAAGAGAGCCTCCCTCTTAATTTATAGGCTTCAGATTACAACTAGAGTAGTACTAGATTCTGAACTCAACTCGAATTGGAATTTGGGAGTTATGTCTTTTGGCTCCACCTGGACCACGACTCCTAGTCCTAATTGTTTCGAAATAAAAATTGCAGCTTATATTCGGTTCGAGCACTAGTTATAGAAAACAAAGAAAAAGAGATCCGAAAAAAATTAAAATCGCAGAGATATTATACTGCTAGTGTAATTTACTTATCCGTCTGGAGGTCGATTTCTTACCCAATATGCGGTGGTGGCTAGCAGACCATAATGTATCTATTAAATTTCATAATCAAGCTTTGATTTTCTGAATCCTGTATCTATTGAGAAACAAATGTGTTTTAATATGGCTTTTGGATCCATGGGAATAATTTGTAATGCAGACAACACTTTGTGAAGAAACAGCGAAATTTTTTTGTTTTCCTACTTTTTTTTTTTATCGAAAAAAAGAATCAGAAAAGAACCAAGGAATGTCAATTGACTGATTCGATAGAGAATGGAAAAACAATCAAATCCTTCATAGTTGTGGCCAAAGAGAACACATTGTAAGCAAATAGCTGCCCATTCAGCAAATCCCTGTACATAGTCTCTGACTGTGATCATCTATACATCAATTCCTTCAAAGAACTGCCCTGAATTTTGTATGGACTGTGTTGCTCCTTGTACTCTGAAGACAGACGCATAAACTGCAAGACTGGAATCATGACTCTTGAACAAGGTGCACAAGGCCCTGTGATGCTGGCTTTATAGCTCTTGATGGTAGTCCATCTGATACTTTTTCTGTATGTTAAACTATATATCTATTAACTCTCACTTTTCCAAAAGCTTAAGCTTTTGGGTTGAGTGGTTAGACTGTCTCACATGGTATCAGAGAAGAGATCTTTGGTTCATACCTTACTCCCTCTAATTGTAAGGGCCTAAGTATAAATTCCGGGCTTTTATGTAAGAGTGGAGGATTTTTTCATGTAATTTTAGGTTTTTCGGGGGGGTTTTATGCAAAAACCACCCCACCCTTCTAGAAAATTCGAGGCTTCTCCTTCCTTGCTTCTTTGGCTGCCAACCCGAGAGAGAGAGGGAGTGAGATTGAGAGAGATCGGGAGAGATCGGGGGAAAGAGATCGAGAGAGAGAGATTGGAAGAGATCGGGAGTGCGATGGAGAGGAAGCAAGGGAGAGCAAGGAGGTCGCCGGTACCGGAGAAGGAAGGGAAGAAAGGAGGAAGAATCGGGAGAAGAAAAAGTGGAGATCACCGGAAAAAGAGCAGATCCGGTGAGCTTTCCACCGGGTTTCGTCTTCCTTGGCCTAGGTAAGCTTCTAGCTTCTCTCCCCTTTAAGTTCCTTTGTTTTCCGTCGGTTTTCCGTTGGGTTTTGGGGAGCTTCGTTGTCTTCCGGCGATGGGTCGCCGGAGAAGGTGCCATGGACGGCGACGGGGACCTCCCTCGGCGACTGCAGCGCCGGAGAAGGACCCCCGTGGTCCAGGACATCCTTCTCCGAGCCCTGTTTGGGCGTTTCCATGGCAGGGGATCCTCGATCCTTCTCCCTGCCATGGTTCCCGGCCATGTTCCGGCCGGCCACCCTCTGGCCATAGCCGCCTACCTTCCTTGGGATCTGGTGCTAGGGATACCACGCGAGCAACCTTCCTCCTCGTCCGTTGCTTTAGCTCCTTTCTTGTAGAGATTTGTCGGAGCTCCGGCGTGAGCTCCGGTGATCTTCTTGAGGAGGAAGACAGTGCTGTACGTAGCGCACATTAGCATGCATGCAGCCATCAGACTGGTGCACTGGTCAGTGCCCTGTGCACGGGTCAGTGTCCTGTGCACGGGACAATGCCTTGTGCACGCAACAGCGCCCTGTTAGCTGTTTGCTAACGTGTTGCTAAAGCCCTCTGATGCCTGTTTTCACGGGCTTTTCGCGTCGTTCGACCGGCTTTTGGAGCTCTATCTAATGCTAGTAGTATTAATTTAATTATGATTTTAGCGGATCGTAATATCGATTATTGTGTTTTAGGCGATCGGTTGAGCGGTGGTAAGGGGTCGGAGCAGGGCGTGGACCCCCGGACTTAAGGAGCGCATCGGCTGTCCTTTTAAGGTAGGAGTTACCTCCTAGGAGTGATGTGCTTGTATGCTATATGATTGTGGTGATGCCTTGATATATGTTTGTATGTGTTATTTAATCTTGTGTGTATGTGCGATGCTATGCTGTGATGTTTCTTTGTATTGTATGATTATATGATGATTGTTATTGGCTTTATTACTATGTTCTTGTCTTGTGCATACATGATAGGATTGGGATTATGATTGGGTCTAGTCAGGTCCTGTAGCTAGACTGGTCAGAGTCTAGGGAGTCTAAGGATTAAGTGATGACTCGATCTGATTAAAGACCTGATTAGAGGATTTGATTTGATTAAAGAACTGATATGAGGACTTTGATCTCATTAAATATCTGATTTGAGGATATGGCTTGAGGATGTGATCTGATTGAGGATGTGTTGTCTATACTAGTGTACTGAGGCCTGTATAGAGTCTATAGGGGTCTGGGCGAGCATTGACGGCCGGACGCGGCGACTGTGCGTGTAAGACTTACCCAGATTAGCCAGACCATACTAGGATCAGTAAACTAGTATAGGATGTTGTACCTATACTAGTATACTGGGGCTGGGTATAGAGTCTATAGGGGTATGGGCGAGCATTGACGGGCGGACGTGGCGACTGTGCGTGTAAAACTTTCCCATACTAGCCAGACCATACTTGGGTAGTATACTAGGATAGGTGGGTGTACACCAGTGTCTTAGTTGGTGACTCCTACTGGGCTTTAGAGCTCATTCGTGTTAGGCTTTTGGTTTTTGTGCAGGAGGACCTATGGGTAGCCCAGAGACCAGTGCAGGCCATGGAGGTCCTGTCTCAGGAGGAGTCATTCTGTATTTATGTATCTTTATTTATGTATGAAAAGCATGTATATGTTGGAAATGAAAGAATTATGTATTATAAATTGTGGACTGAAATATCATGTATATTATTTGAATTGATGTGGGCGTATGTGCCCTAGTGGTGGTGAATGATTGTAAAGAGATAAATAGTTGTGATTAAATGTTGTGAATCATGTTTTATTAGAAATTGACAGATTGTATAGTGATCTCACGTCCCCGTGCCCAAGAGTCATGCCGAAATTTTCAGTAAATTGTTGGGATATTTTATTTTTAATTGGGGCGGGGCGTGACACTAATAGTCGCCTCAACCACTCCTTAAATTCAATATTACATCTACACAAACTCTTTTTGGTCATGCAGATGACCAGTGCTGAAATATGTTAGATAAAAAGAAGTCAACAACACACTGTAAATGGTAGAGAAATTTTTGCCATTTGATAACCCCACTGTTCCCTTTTAGCCATCTGATACCCCTACCATGTTTATTTGCATTTTCATAGCCCTCGGCCAATAAAATTCCGGTCATATGCGCGTACGACCGTGTCAGCCCCGAGAAGACCTGTCGTCCTTCGAGCATTAAATGTGTCGTTAACTACGCGCAGAACTTCGCACGCGTAGTTAACAAATACGCATAAAATATTAACATCATACGCATATATTATTTTCCACGCGTGGTTATCACTATATGTGCCTAGAAAGTATGTTAATGTCACCGAAATTTTTTTGTTTTCCTACTTTTTTTTTATCGAAAAAAAGAATCAGAAAAGAACCAAGGAATGTCAATTGACTGATTCGATAGAGAATGGAAAAAACAATCAAATCCTTCGTAGTTGTGGCCAAAGAGAACACATTGGAAGCAAATAGATGCCCATTCAGCAAATCCCTGTACATAGTCTCTAATTGTGATCATCTATACATCAATTCCTTCAAAGAACTACCCTGAATTTTGTATGGACTGAGTTGCTCCTTGTATTCTGAAGACAGACATAAACTGCAAGACTCGAATCATGACTCTTGAACAAGGTGCACAAGGCCCTGTGATGCTGGCCTTATAGGTCCTGATGGTAGTCCATCTGATACTTTTTTTGTATGTTAAACTATATATATATTAACTCTCACTTTTGTAAAAGCTTAAGCTTTTGGGTTGAATGGTTAGAGTGTCTCACATGGTATCAGAGAAGAGATCTTTGATTCAAACCTTACTGCCTCTAATAGTCGCATCAACCACTCCTTAAATTCAATATTACATCTACACAAACTCTTTTTGGTCGTGCAGATGACCAGTGCTGGAATATGTTAGATAAAAAGAACTCAACAACACACTCTAAATGGTAGAGAAATTTTTGCCATTTGATAACCCCACTGTTCCCTTTTAGCCATATGATACCCCTACCATGTTTGTTTGCATTCTCATAGCCCTCGGCCAGTAAAATTTCGGTCATACCCTCGCATTTCCCCAGTCGAACATACATGCATGCCATGATGCATGCTATGCCACATGACGTGGCACGGTACGGATAATAAATCTATTGCTTCGAAACCCAAGGATTGCATTAAATCCCTGCCACAAGGCAAGCAACGACTCGCCACGCGCATACGGCCGTGTCAGCCCCGAGAAGACATGCCGTCCTTCGAGTATTAAATGCGTCGTTAACTACGCGCAGAATTTCGCACACGTAGTTAACAAACACGCACAAAATATTAACATCATACGCATATATCATTTTTCACGCGTGGTTATCATTATACGTGCGTAGAAAGTATGTTAATGTCACACGAAAAGTACACCACGAAAAAACCATGCATTGCTTCACCATCATCAACTCTCGCAAAAACCATGCATTTCCTCGATGCATTCATCAGATTATGCGACAAGTGCACCATGCATTGCTTCACCATCATCAACTCCCGCAAAAACCATGCATAAACACAAAGATGGGACCTTTCCGGGTCTCCTCCTCTCAATAAACACAAAGATAAACAAGAATGATCATCAAAAACATAAATATGGGTGTCGGAGACGATACAGTTTGGGCGATGCGTGGTTATCTGAGTTTCTACGCATGGTTGTGTGAGTTTCTACGCGTGTATAGAGTTATAATAGACGAGTACAACGAACTCAAGCCAAATCTTCTCATACGATTCCATGGACAACCAGTTTAAACCAATAGGACAACTTTAGTGCCATAGAACTCAAACTACTAATATCTAACAATCCCTCATCACGCGGCACGCCATGGCAATACACCGATACACCATATCACTATAAAGGAATAGGCCTCCCCTATGGTAACACACAAATTCAACATTCAGGAGGTTCTAACACATCATCAACCTTCCAACAATATGCCTGCCTTCATATGATGAATACCATATACTCAGATGTCAAAATTTGTGAATAGTACTCCATGCTAACAATTATTCCCCTGAAAAGAATGCTTTTGATCCTCCCATATTCAAAGAAACTTATCTTGAATCCAAGATTACAGAAAGATCCATTCAATCAGCTAATGACCAGCGAAGTTATTGGTCATAAGCCAATGTTATGTATCACAACCTTTGGAAAAAAAGAAAACAGCTAGAAAGTTCCATCCAGTGATACAATCATACAAGATCTTCAACAGCAAGAGTCAGATGCCAATCACCATTGAATCAACCCAATCTCGTACAAAAACCCAATATAAAGAAAAGCCTGCACCAATCTATAAATTTTAACTATACTTATCTAACACGATTAGACCTTGTTGAAAAGAAACAAGCCACCACCCAAACAGATACAACCAAGATAAAAAAAAACTACATGTAATCCATAAGCCTCAAACCTCGATATCATCAAGATTTCACCATCTTTCAAAGTAGTGCATCGAGTTATGATCCAATCTTCTCAATTTCCAATATAAATGAAAAGAAGAGCGTTAAGCCCTAGCACAACACAAGACAAAGGAGAAAAATCTTCATTGGAAGAGATATAATTCAAAAAATACTGCGATCATTGCAAGTTTAAAAAAGGAGAAAAATCCAAAATCCTAATTCAAAAAACAATGAGATTATCGCAAGCTTAAAAAAGTAAAAAAAAAAAAAAAACCAAAATCCTCGATGATTCACCAGAGACTCGGCGTGATCCAGAACGGAGGTGTATGCAGAGACCGCGAGCAGCCATCGTAACAATAGTCCACGCGGCGGATATTCATGCGGAACAAGCCCGTGTCCCAGCCTCCTCCCCGACCTTCATCGTAGTTCTGCTTACGCCAGTTAGAAACATCGTCATCGGTGTAATAGATGCAGTCGCTTCTCCATCCTCCGAGCTCGAGTTCCGGCGCAGAGACAGAGATGGAAGCACTGCTTATCCCAAGGAACAACGAGCAGTCCCCTAGGCATGTCACCGGCTCCCACTGACCTCCACCACTCGGGAGGTTCCAGTCCACCAGCTTGAACACACAAAACCCATAGGTATCATAGCTCCTCCAAGGATCTCGCTGCCGCAACACCTGCAAAAGATTCCCCGATGACTCCACGATGTAAGTGTATCCACCAAAGATCCCGTCTTCAATCGGCGGCCGTTCCGCTATCTTAACCACCACAGCCGGATCCTTGGAGATGTCGCAGCTCACTATCTCGTTTGAATTCTGGGTGACTGCTAGGAACTTGCCGTCGTAGTATATGACGTCTTCCAACGGGTGTTCCTCGTATGGGATAAGAGTCCATGCGACGTCTCTCGAACGGGCGAACGCCAGTCTCTTCTTACGGCCGTAGATGACGAGAACCACGCAGTCTGAACTGGAATCTAACGGACTGCAAGTAAGGACCGCCTTCTTGATGAATATGTGGAAGCGATCTTCTGCTTCGAGACTGCGACCTCCCTTCAATGTCGACTGCAGGGGGAGAGGTATCTCGACCCTTGTCACTGGATTCAGCAACCGCATCTCCTCCCCTTGGAAGTTGTCGCCAAGCAACACCAGCCACCCGTGTGAGGATCCGACGCACCGCCTCCCGCAAGACTCCGGCGACATGATCTTGACGATGTCGTGGATGGCTGGACTATAGAAGTGGCGGATGCCACTTCCGGTGGGCTCATCCTCTTCGGCGAGGAGGAGCCAGGGGGTCTGAGTGCGTGCAGTATAGTTTTCTCTACTGAGGGCGCGGAAGAGGACCCAACTTGGGACGGAGTAGCTTTCTTGTTCTAATTTATCGGCGACGGAGAGCCACGACCTGCAAACGAAGCGGAAGCGAGAGAAATCCAGAAAGCGAGAGAAATCTTCTGGGAAGGGGCACACTTTTCTCGCGATCAGACGTAAAATATCTATTGGCAAATCTTCCCAGGACCGGCGGTGGTTGCAAGCCTTGTCGTCATGACCATCCTCCTCCTCCTCCTCCTCCTCCCTTTTCTTGCTGTAACTATCACTAGCCATCGCAAGGATATGGTCAAAAGAAGATAACCTAGCTAAAAAGGATACGGATATCGGGATATGATATGATAAAAAGAGGAGAGAGCCTCCCTCCCTGATTTTATAGACAGCGACTCCAGTCCTTAGGTTAATTAGAGTACTACTAGGCATCCGAACTCGACTCGAATTGGGATAATGTCTCGTCTCTCTTTGGACTACTCCATTTCGGAGTACCGTCTTTTGACTCTACGGTTCTTTTTAGTACGGGGTTAAAGGGATTATTTCCGTTTAACCCCTTTATATTCACACTTATCATCGAATATTAAAAATAATAATTATTATTTTATTCTCTTTTATTTATCATAATCCGTCTACTTTCTTCTATTCTCATCCCTTAACCCCATTAATTCAAAATAAGCTAATTCTAAAATCCCTTAATCCTCATTAACTCAGAATAAATTAACCCCACATCAAACGCCCTCTACGTGATTACATGGACCAACTCTTTATAATAACTTAATTTGTATTGTTATACAAGAATTGCATCTTTGGGAGTACGGTCTTTTGGCTCTACGTAGACCAAGTCCTAATTAGAATTGCAGCTTTTATACGGTTGGAGGGATTGGAATAATATTCAACGCATGATCGAATATCTGCTGGACCCATTACACCAACAGATCCAAATAACTTTTATTAATTAACATGAGCATCCTTCCCGGTCAAACATATAGCCAATCCCATATTTAACTCCTTTGTACGTCTGATTATAACTCGATTAAGATTAGCTCTTCAAGAAAGCTATAAATTCAATCAAAAGAGCATGACTAAAAAGAATTCTATTGCTAGTCAAACTGATGGATTTCAACATCAATTAAAGTTCTAGTTATGCTATGAGAGGAACACTTTGGTAAATAAAGTGGTCCTAAACTTATTTTGATGATATATTAGTTTTATAATTATTTTTCTTAATTTAAAAGTGTTTAATTCAACTTTTAGACATTTATCTATTGACGGTCGATTTTTCGTGAGGTGACGCAGATGTATTTTATAAAATTTTGGTATTGCTTGTAGTGTTGCTTTAAACAACAAACTTGATTTTATCGTATTTTATTTGGAGAATGTTGTAGTTTAATACTGTTTTAATACTACATGTGTTTTAAATTTCTAATTTTTATTATTTTGCTTAATTTAAAAGTCAAACATATGTATTGATTATGAAAAAAATTATATCTTGAATATATACATTATATACTTGTATTTAAAAATATGAGATTTAACTGCTCCAAAATAATAAATTACAAATAAGATATAAACTCATATATTAATGATCTCTTTCGTGCATAGATGCAAAATAATAATAAATAGCTTATAAAATTAAACTCATTGAAAACAAAAACTATAGTTACAAACCAAACACATTTTCATGCTTTTATTTTCAAAAAATAGCTTTTTAACATTTCAAATCAAACATATTTTCATAATTTCATTTTCAAAAAATAAAAATAAAAAAATAAAAAATAAAAACAAGAAACATTTTTCAAAACCAAACAGCATCTTAGGTTTCAAGATAGGCGCTGAAACACATTCTGGCTAACGCCTGTATCCTATTTCTACGGTTCTAAATTAAACAACTAGCTGGGTACAAAAGGAAACTTAATTATAAGACCATGCGAATGACGTAGAATTGTGGATGACATGCTGTATGATAAAGATATGTAGAGGACAAGGACCACCACCAAGCACACGCGGGCCACCGCCCATGTCGGCATTTCTTCCAGTGACCGTGAGTCTACTTCTCTGTCACCGCCGGCCATCCTATAAACATGCTGATCTCCTCTTGTTAGCCCCATATATTTCTGAAAGTATGATATCAAATGGCCTTTATGTTTTCATCAGAGATTATATGACATTGCCACAAATGTACAAATGTAGGAGGTTTTTGTGATATTTAATATATTTTCATAGGGTTATATGATATTAACTCATTTTATGTTTTTAATGATGGATACCAATCCAGTTAGGAGGCATCTCATTTATGCATATACCTAAGTATTTCAATGCATGAGCTTAGAATATATAGACAGGCATTGATCAATCAATAAAACAAGAAACTGAAAGAAAGAGGAACAATGTATGACCATGAAAGTGAAAGGAAGAATGCCATCAAACATATATAGACACAATCTTTCCAAAATCTCAGCCTAATGCAAATAAGTTAATTCTTCACCCATATTTGATAGACGAGGAGAAAAGAACTCTGGAGAGACTTAAAATAGTCACTGAAATTTCTAAAGCTAGGCTGTTAGCTTCAGCTCTCTTGATTGGCTTCCTTTATAGTAGTAGGTCTGTTGTAGATGTAGCTAGCCTCTGCCTGAACTAATCATAACAATGAAGAAGAACAAAAGAATTTCTTGATCATCGCTACACCTGTTGGTTTATAAACAAGTTATGGTCGCCAATGATGGCTAGACCCAATTAAAGAGCCTAATTCACATTAAGTTAATCAAACGGTTACTAGCGGTTACTAAAACTGCTAACTAATAGAATCGTTTGGAGACTTTTGGAAAGGGTTCATTGTTCAGTGAGAAGACGCTTCCCGTCGGAAAATCAGTGATTGAACTCTGATTGAGTGAGGAAGAAACAGAGTAGAGAAGATTCTAGGCTAACGAATAAGTTCTCGTCAACATTGCTATGCAATTACTTTCCTAGATTCATACAGAGTAATCTAAATCAACATTGGTATCAGAGCTATTAGATCTGTTTTCGTAGATCTGTATTGTTTTTTCTCCTCTCCGTCGATATCGAATTTGATCCGTGGCAAGAAGGAGAAACGGGAATTTAAGTTGGTGGGATGGTACATACCGGGATTAGCTATGGTTGAAGAAGAGGTTTTTCTTTTTCACCGCCTTCATCCGCCGATCCTGCAACGCCCAAATTTTTTTTCCCGGTGCTTGACGGCGTCGAAGGTCTTGAGTATGGCCGCGGCATCCGACGACGATAGAGGCGAGGGCATCACGGTTGGCGTGGATGGGGCGCAAGGCTCCCTCCATAGACAGGAGCCGCTGCCGGATCTCGTTGAGACGGGGCTCTGGGAACCAGGGTGCGGTCGATGTGGCCAGCCCCACTTCGATCTGGGCTTGGATCCATGGGATCTGACTCTGGTGTCCACCACCGTGCTGGCTCCCTTCCATTCTCCCCTGTCATTGAGATCATGGCGGAGAGATGTCGAGGCCGAGGTCGGGGCTTCACCTTCTACGTCGAGGCCGCGGTTGATGTGGCCGACGACGGAGGCTGGATCTCGACGGAGCCACGGCTCGGGAGAGTTGCTTCGCCGCCACGACCCGGGAGCTTCTTCACCCAAACCCCGGGTCTCTTCTGGATCGAGATCTCTGAGTGAGATCTGTTTTTTTCTCTTTGGGGTTGGTACTTGGTGCTATTATAGAGGCATGTGACATCAGCGAAGGTTGAGACAAATTGAGTTTGACTATTTTGACTTAGAGCAATTCTTGATATCCACTGCACCTAAAGCTACGTGAGATATATTATAGACTGTCTTGATCTCATTATTTTTTACTCTTATTTTAATTCTGCTTTAGGACAGTTCCTTGTAATTTCAGTGTTTTTTAATATATTTTATATGACTGAATTATAATTTAATATCAGTGCATTCATGATATTAAACAAGTGTCTTGATTAGTTATGTCTAATTTAATGCAGTGGAGGACAATTCATTAGAAAGTGTGTTGCCCTATAAGATGGGAGATGGGGGACACGATGAGTCACTAAATGTTCATGATTAAACCCCTTAACTTAGCTTTGTTAGGCCTAGAGTGTTTGTATTTGATAGCTTGTTAGTTGATTTCAGGTTTAATCATGCTTTGAGAAGAAATGCAAGAAATTCAGTTAATATGCTGAAATACACTGCTCTGTCGATTGTTAGCACAATATTCACCAGATATTCTTCTTATGTCCAAATATTCTGAAATTTGGCTGACATCTAGTAGACATCAAGACGTACATCTTTGATGTTAGATACTTTCAGAGATTCCCGATGGTGTGATAGCAGATTGGAAGAAGCTGTCACGGTTGAACCAGGAATTCCGAGTTGCACTAGAAGTCCAACTCAACTTAGCCATAACCCTAATTCCGGGATTAAGGGTTTTTATTATAAAAAGGGGTTATTCCAGCAAAACTTCTCATCTTTTTGTCAATCTTTGGAGAAGGAAGAAGAAGAAGGAGAGGATGTGGATGGTGACAGCTTCATATTCCAACCCGATGGCTTTCATCCAAAAGATGAGTTGCTAGTTATTGTACTTAGGATTATTCATGAAACCCTAGCATAGTTTTCTATCTTCTTTGGTTTGAATCTTGTATTCTTCTCAAGACATGATCCTATGAATTTGCTTTTTATTGTTAATAGAGTTGAGGGAACATAGTTCCTTGACGTATTTTCAGTCCTACATGATTTCTGTGATTGATTGTAGAGATTCATAGGATGGTTTTCATGTGGTTTTTGGTTTACCTTTGAGATAGTCTATGCTACGTGAAGATAAGTCATGCTAAGGTCATTAGGAGTAGAATAATTTAATGTAATCGTAGGACCAAAGATGATTTATGCTAAACAAAGATAGATTATGCCGTTGGAAACATAAACCTTATTTTAGGGATTCATGTAAGCTTAAGAAGCTGTGGATTCATAATGTTTAGAGAAGGGAACAAGAGGATAACTAGAGAAGATTGAATGCGAAACTAGGGCGGATTGGGTAATACCTAAGTCACTTATCCATTGATTCAAATTGATCAATATTTTATCTCTTTTCTTTATTAGTTTATATAACTCTATCCTATCTTTGATCCTTTTGCTTAGTTTTAGGGTTTTGAGAATTGATTTTGATTTCCAACGTTTTCCCTGAGGATCGATTCCGAACTTCACCGCTATATCTACCTAGTAGTTTAGTGATTGAACAAGGATATAAATTTAATATTTGATTAAGTTTACAACGTTTTAACGACAACGTTTGTGAGCGATCACACGCTGACCTTGCATACTCACAATATGTCGAGAAAGCTCTTCTTTCTTTCTGTGGAGTATGGGATTTAGCTACATATAGATCAAAAAATGAAAATCTTACTTGATTCTCTACCTGAGTCGTTGGAAGTAGTCACCAAGGAGCTAAAGAAGCAACTTGGTGGCTTACATTTCAACAATATAACTCAAAAAATAGAAGGAGAGATAGAGCGAAATGTTCAAAGGAACATATATCGCTCAACGTCTCTTTCATATGCTCATAGTTATCAAAGTGCAAGAAGAACAAATCACAATGCAAGCAATTTTCCTTGGATAAGGAAGATGGATAATGTGATAGTGAAAAGCTGTTTTGGTGACATGTTTTTTGCAGATCTCTATGGTTCTTCTAATGCATTTTTAGCTGAGCAAGGAGAGGATATTCCTAGCGAGTTTTCTGATACTGAATCTGATCTCACTAAGTCTCCTAGTGAGGATTCTGTGGCTGAATCATATGAGCCTGAAGAGGATCTTAGACAGGTCTCTGAGATTGAGTCTGATGTCACCCCTCCTGCTAAGAAATCCAAGCTGCACTAGGGCATCGATTGATCTGAGTCACTTGTTGTATATGTGAATAGTATCTTTATGCTCGTTGTATATGTAAATATCATGTTAATTAATGAAGTTTTATTTAATTGTGAGCATGATATCATATCTTATTAAGTGGGTATATTAGGTTTGAAATTTCTGTTTCGCCTAATAATTGAATTCTTGCGCGATTATGGATTAAGTATTAATAGTTTGGCTATGTATTTAGGAATTGATAGAATGTTATAAATATTCTTTTTCGTTACTTTTACATATGTTAGATTATTTTTACTTAATTCAAGATATTGCGGCAAGATTTTATAAGATTTTATTGTACTAGTTCCTTATGTTAATTTGTTGTCTCTAAATTAGAATGGCTGCAACAAAGAGCATTATCGCTGATTTGAATCAGGGGGACAAACTGAATGAGAAAAACTATGACATATGGCATAGGAAAATTCAGTATCTCCTGGAAGAACAGGATATGCTGGAAACTATAACACAACCTATGGTTGAACATGAGCAAGGCACAACTGCTCAGCATCGGCGTAATCTAGAACTCTATCAAGCTTATAGGCGCAAGGATAGAGTTTCTCGCATATTGATGCTGAGCAGCATGAGAAATGACTTGATGCTTCGTTTTGAAAAGCATCGTTCAGCCATGGCTGTTTGGGATGCTGTTAAAGTCCAGTATGGAGGAACCTCTACTACTCGACTTCGTCAGTTAAGCCTCAATTTCGACAGGTACAAGAAGCGCCAGCATCATTCGATGAGGCAGCATCTGACAATCATGTCGAATATGATCAGTGAATTGAGGATTGCTGGACATGAAATGACTGACGAACAACAAGTCCAAGCAGTAATCCGAACTTTGCCTGGTTCTTGGGAGCATATGAAGACTAATCTTACTCATAATGACAACATCAAGACTTTTGATGATGTTGCACGTCATGTCGAGTTAGAAGAAGATCTTCTTCATGCTGAGAAACCTATTGATGAAGCTTTTATGACTGAATCCTCATCGCGAAAGGCTTTGGGTTTTAAGCGCAAACGAGGTAAAGGTAAAAACTTCAAAGGTAAAGGCAAAGTGGATGGACTAGGTCCAAAGAATGACAAGCGCAAGAGAGGCAAACGTGGTTGTCAAAAAGACAAGAAAAGCAAGAATTGCTTTAATTGTGACAAGCTGGGACACTTCGCTCGTGAATGCACTGAGCCGAAGGTACTATATGCTATGCCTCCTCCCTCTAACTTATTTGTTAGTAGCTGTTTGATGTTGGCTGAAACTGTTCCTTTCTAGACTGTAGACTCAGTAGCAACAGACCATATAGCAAGGGATAGAACCACCTTCGTGGAATTTCGTCGATTACCGAAGGGAAGTAGACGCATATACATGGGGAATAATGCTTCCACTGAAGTGCATGGGATCAGTACCTGCAAGATAGTGTTGCGGGGTGGTCGCACTCTATATCTTCATGATGTGCTTTACGCTCCGGAAGTTCAACGAAATTTAGTTTCTGTGCTTGTTCTTTTGAAATTAGGATTTCGTGTTGTGTTTATGGACAACTCTGTTAAGTTGTTTCTAGACAATGTTTACTATGGTTGTGGTTTTGTATTAGATGGTTTTATGGTGATGGACACCGTACCTGTTGATGTAATAGACAATGCTACCGTTTATGTTGTTGGTAATTCTAGTATTGTTGTAGATGATCTTCTATGGCATGCTAGATTAGGACATATTGGGCAGGATCGACTTAATAGGTTGGCTAGAGAAGGCCTATTAGGCTCACTGGCTAAAGTCGATTTACCAACTTGTGAGCATTGTCTTGCTGGAAAATCAACAAGATTACCATTTGGCAAAGCCAAAAGAGCCACAACACCATTGCAATTAATCCATTCTGACATCAGTGGCCCAATGAATGTGAGGGCTAGACATGGAGCTTTCTATTTCATCACATTTATAGATGATTTCACAAGGTTTGGCCATGTTTATTTGATCTCTCATAAGTCTGAAGCATTAGATTGCTTCATTCGTTATAATAAGTTGGTTGAGAATCAATTAAACACAAATATAAAGTCTCTTAGGACTGATCGAGGTCGTGAATATCTATCTGATCAATTTAAATGTTTTTGTGATGAAAAGGGCATAGCTAGACAGCTAACTATTCCTTATACTCCACAACAAAATGGAGTAGCAGAAAGAAGGAATAGAACCCTATTAGACATGGTTAGGTCAATGATGGCACAAGCTAATTTGCCTATTTCCTTTTGGGGATATGCATTATTAACTGCTGCCTATATACTTAATCGTGTGCCCTCTAAAACTGTATCCTCCATCACATATGAATTATGGAATGGCGAAAAGCCTAATTTAGGTAATTTGCATCCTTGGGGTTGTGCAGCTTATGTACACATAATTTCTCACCAATATGGAAAACTTGGTCCTAGGGGGAAGAAATGTATCTTATAAGATACTCGGATAATTCCAAAGGATTTGTGTTTCTGGGTGAAGAAAATGATGGGAGAGTTACAGAAATTGAGTCACGAGATGTTATTTTCTTAGAAAAGGAATTCCCTAAGCGAGGAGAGGTTATTGAGGATTTTCATCTTTATGAGGTAGATGATCTAACTGATAAAGCACCCAACCGAATAGTTGAGGAAGAAATTCCTGAACAAGTAGCGGTTAGTGGGAGCAATGATATCACTCCTATGGAGCATGATCATGATCAATCTCAACCTCGTAGGAGTATCCGTGAAAAGATTCCTCGTCGTCGATTTGAGATTGAGGGGGAAACTTTTATGGTTGCTCCACAGGATGAAGAGGAACCTAAGACTGTTCAAGCAGCTCTTTCAAGTCCTAAAGCTGGGGAATGGATTAAAGCTATGGAGGAGGAAATGGAGTCTATGAAAACCAATCAAGTTTTGGGAATTAGTAGACTTACCGCTAGGACGTAAATCAATTGGGAACAAATGGATTCTTAAGATTAAACGCAAGGCGGATGGGACTATTGATAAATACAAGGCTCGACTAGTGGCCAAAGGCTATACCCAAAAGGAGGGAATTGATTATGAAGAAACCTTCTCACCCGTAGTAAGGATTGCTTCAATTCGCCTCATCTTAGCTATTTTCGCTCAAATGGACTTAGACCTTTACCAAATGGACGTTAAAACTGCATTTCTCAATGGAGAACTAGATGAAGAGATATATATGGATCAACCTGTAGGTTTTGAATCTAAAGGTAATGAGCGCAAAGTTTGCAAGCTTAAAAAAATCTATATATGGTCTCAAACAAGCATCTAGACAATGGAACCACAAATTTCATCAAGTTATTCTAATGGATAAGTTTGCAATGATGGAAGAGGACCATTGTGGATATGTGAAACGTTCAAAGAATGGTTTCGTCATTTCGTCCTTATATGTTGATGACATTTTATTGGCTAGAAATGATAAGGAATTGATTGAACACACTAAGAAGTGGTTATCATCAAATTTCAAGATGAAAGACATGGGTGAAGCTAGCTTTGTTCTGGGTGTGAAAATTCTAAGGGATCGCTCTAGAAGACTCTTGGGTTTATCTCAAGAGACTTACATCAAAAAGATGTTAGAGCATTTTTCACATGCACAATTGCAAGCCGATGGACAAACCAGTTGAAAGAAACTCGAGCTTAAGGATAGACATGTGTCCTAAGACTCCAGAAGAAAAACAGAGAATGTCTAATGTACCTTATTCCAGTGCTGTCGGTAGTTTGATGTATGATATCACTATGTTAGAGACATGGTTACACAAAAGGAGGTGATCCTGAAACACATTTCTACAAAAAATATGGTTGCTGATCCTTTCACCAAGCCAATAGCTAGAGATTCATTTGTTGGACATGTAAAATCTCTAGGCTTGTGTAGAATGTGAATGTTATTTGATCTGGTCAAATGGTTCACTTGAAGTACCTTACAGTTAATTTCAATGAAATTTGTTTTTTGCCTTATGAGTGGTAAAATTCATTCAAATTATTTTTGGATGTCTTACTGTAAGTGACAACTAGTTGTTGACATCAAATTTAGTTAAGGCTAAGTCAACAGCATTTGCAGAATTCCCCGGCTGAATCCTCATGCATCAAATCCAAACTGGCTCATACACAGTCGAGTCCATCCAAATCCCCGACATATTCCCGGTTTTGACGGCATCCTATACAAACCGGATGAATAAGGGTATTTTGGTAATTTTACCCACCCAAGGGTATTTTGGGAATTTAGACCAAAATACATATCTAAATTTCCCACGACACTCCAAAGAAGCCCTTACATAGCTTTGATGGCATCCTAAATAAGCTGTGTAAATATAGGGGTGTTTTGGTAATTTTCCACAACCTCAGGGGCATTATAGAAAATTCCCTGAAATAAATAAAGGAAAATTCCGAAAATTCAAAATAAACCCAAACAAATACCCCAAACTCAAATTCGCCTAAGTCCCGGCCAGGGCGATGCGCGCGCCATGCGCGCGCACATGACTCACATACATCGAGTCTAAAATATACGCGTTACATAATACGCGCGCAGGTGTCCATGATATGTGCAACATAGACGCGTCGTCATGCATCGCGTCTAAATTAAAATATGCCCAAATCTCGGCAAAAATATACGTGCGCTACATAATGCGCGCACGTGTCCATGACACACACAAAAGTCGCGTTGCCATACGTCGCGCCTAAACAACCAGACCGAAAGGGTATTTTGGTCATTTAACTCCAAGAGGCATTTTGGTCATTTCACATCTTCAAGGGTGTGAAAATCTAAAATAGAGGTATTTTCTCTACCCTGGGGGCATTTCGGTCCAAAATACATATGACCGATAAAAAGGGTATTTTGGTAATTTACAACCGGCTTGCCCGGGAATATTTCAATAAATTCTCCAAATATCACATGAAATTCAAAATTCAAACAAGACATTCAAAATTTGGGCAAATGTCCGACAGCCGGATAATTATTCAAATTCAAGATAAATACTTGAAAATTGAATAAATATTCGAAATTCAAACAAGTTCACACATGAACTTGAAATTTAAATGAGACATTTAAATTTAAACAAGGCCATTCAAACCTTCAAATTTAAATGGACGTTTGAAGTTTAAATGCCAAATCCCAACCTAATCTAAATGGTTAGGAAATCCCGTATCTCAACAAATGCCACGCCCCAACCTCCCAACAACCTGGTTGAGAACCAAATCTCAACACCCAGGATAAAATCCCATGAGCCTCGGGCGTATCTCATGGAGCTATCAAACAGATCTCTCAACAGACCCCGATTCCTATAAGAAGAGGAGAAAGGAACAAAGCAAGGGCTGGCAAAAATAGAAAGCAGAGAAGAGAGGCTGGAGAAGCAGAGAGAAGAAAGTAAGGAAGAAGGAGATCATCGCTGCTGCTCACCTCTGCTCCAGCCCGAGGACACCCATCGTCGGCGTTCTTGATCCAGCCCAAGGAGCTCGTCGGGGAACCCATTGCCGTCGCCTTCATTGATCCAGCCGGAGGAAACCATCCATCGCCACCCCTCAAGGATCCCCGTCACCTTCCTCAACCGGCGGAAACCCAAAGAACCCATCGTTGCCGCCAAAGGAGGAGCTCGCCGTCGGCCTTCTTGATCCAGCTGAGGAGATTGCCGTCGTCGCCCAACCCAAAGGATATCGTCGCCGTCGTCGTCTTCCTCGAGCCGGTCCTAACCCATCACCGTCGTCCACTGATCCAGCTCGAGCAAACCCATCGCCGTCGACCACCTCTGTTCTAGCTTGAGGAACCCAAAGAACTTGTCATCCTCTCTGCTCCAGCCGGCGAAACCCATACTCCATCGGCATCACCCTCTCCGACGCCTCATCATCAACCCCCAACGGTGCTTCCCCTGTTCTCTGTTTCCAGCTAGTCCCCTCGACTGCGACGGGGATCGGCCTGGGTGCTCCCTCAACTCCAACAGCCTAAAGACCCCAGGATCGGAGATATCTAGCTGCCATACCTCCATAGTGACGAAGCCCATATCCAGGTGCTGCGGCTTCCCCTATCTTCACCAACCTTGAAGTTTGGACGCTGTCGACCAAGGAGCTTCGTCAACTTTATCTGCGATGTGCCGGCGGCTTCAAAGCTCGGATGGTGCTCCCTCAACTTTATCTCCGGTGTCTTCCTCAACTTTATCTCCGGCGTCTTCCTCAAATTTATCTCCGGCGCCTCATCAACTTTATCCGACCTTTCCTCAACCTTTGACGCCACCGGCTTTGACAACACCAGCTCCGACACTCGGAGAACGCCGGCAGCCTCGAAGCCCCGGTGACAAAGACTCAAACTTCAGTCATCTCAAAATCCGGCGATGAAGGTGGCTGTCCAAGGACTTCACATTTATTTCTTTTCCTTATATGTAAAAAAATATTTATTTGGATCTAGAATCGGAGGTGTTCCTTACGGGGATGTAAATGATGGATCTGCCTATTTGGCGATCCAGGGGTGTAGGGCCTGCAATTTCCTTGAACGAAATTGAAATAAAAAATGATATGCTCGAAAATAAGATAGAGATCTTGTCCCCGCGAGATCGACGTTTTATCCTCGAACACTAGTACAGTTTGATATTGTATGTCGATAGACGAAGATTGGTTCACTCACACGAACAATCACCTCTGGCGCTTAGAGAGTGAGCAGAGATGAGACGATTTAAACTAATTGCTTTGAAAGCGACTTTAGGCGCAGTGGGAGCAAATTTAGTTTAAATTTAAGTCGCCTTGGTTAAAACCAAGATGAGATTCTAAAAGAATTGACATGGATAATATCCCACTATCCATAAATTTATCAATTGAAGCCAAGTGTGAAAGTTTTATCTGGTTCTGTAGATAGTGAGCAAATAGAAATTTCAAGTTTGACGCCTGAGTTAGTTTGGCGACAAGACTAAGACTTGTATGGTGTTATTACTTAAGAAGAGCAATGACATACACTCTTTATCTTAGTAAAAGAAAAGAGAAGCTCCACCGTAACATGCATTTCATACTGCATGTGCTTGCCGACCTATTAGGAAGTATAGAATGGTTCCCTGCTTCTATACTGTGTGAGTCCTGGAGATCTTAATTTAGATCTCAAATGTTACCTTTTGTAACTTTTGACTATATCACAAAGTGAAATGATTAGTGTTTGCTACTTTAGAGTGTTACCTATGATCATGAGTCGATTCGATCTAAAGGAGCACTACTGGGAAAGCGAATTAATCCTGATCTTAATGATATGAGGGCAAAGGAAAGAGCAAATTTAGTTTTACACCTGTTACTTATATTCTCCGGGCGGACAATAATGTCACTTGAAAAAGTAGGACATGATTGTGAATATTTGTAATAAGAGAGTAACAAGTATTGGACTTCTGAGGGATCTAATCATACTCGATTATGTGTAGCTAAAAATGTTTGGGGTACTAAAGTACATGTTTCAATTATTTTTACTTCGTCAATATGGTTGATGTCTCCTTTATGACCTTAACCGGTTTCTATATTGGAGCTCCAATCATTTGTGTGCTTTCAGGTCGCACGGCCCATTTTTCCTGTATGAATGGATTCTTAAAAAAAATCCAAGTTCTGTCTATGCTACTGAATAGATCCATTTCATCATCGGCGAGTGGGAGATGTTGGTTTATAACAAGCCGCCTATGATGGCTAAACCCATTGGTTAGACCCACTTAAACCAATAACTGAATGGTTTAAAAACGGTTATCAAAACCGTTTGTTTAATACGGTTGAGAAACCGCATGACGAGTAGAAACTCTCCCGGTCGAATGGTTCTAAAGAACAACGGTTGAGAGAACTCAAAAAAGAAAGAGAAGAAACCAGTGGGGAAGACAGTGGAGAGATTCAGTGAGGAAGAAGAACTAAGAGAGAAGGAATTTGGGCTGTGACTTATTGATCTTTGTTCTAGTAATAAGATTACTTGGATCACACGTGAGACAGATTAAAAGATCCGGAGATCGAAGGCTAACGAGTAAGTCTTCTTCCATCTATTGATTCATAGATGAATCATGTATTTTTTTCTACAACACCAAATTAAAACTCTACGAATTGGAAAACTCTTCAACATTCTACAAAACAATAGGCAGGATGGCCAAGGAATTCTGTTTCTGTCCAAATGGCAGACAGACCAAAGCCACCAAATTCCCCCAAGCTAAAGCTAACAAAAATATGATACTTGGATGACCCAAAATAAACGGGAATCCAAGAAACACAAGGAAAAAACCTATGCTATTATTGGTTTATATTTCAGGTTCTCATAAGGCTCTGTAGCACGAAATGAACTGTCAACAAGCCTATGCAGTTGCTCGGCATGCATATATAATATATCAGGGTTAAAGGCTCAACTAACCAAAAACATAAAAGGAAATCATGAGCGTAAAAGTTGTGATCATAAGAATCTAGAAAGAGGTCAAAAGGGAGTTCCTGCCAGGGCTAGGTAAGGCATAGAAAGTATAAATAAGAACTGAGAAGCAGTTAAAGTTCCCTTGACTGCAGATGAATCACGTATAAAAATCACATAAACTCTGTTGATGAAGAAGAAGAAATGTATTCCACACATTGCTCAGATAATAGTTTACAAGGTATTTATAGACATATACATAGGGTGTGGTATAGGGTGGCTGGGGTGTGCTATAGGGTGGCTGTAGGGTGGCAATAGGGTGGCTACAACAGATACATAGGGTGGCTATAGAGTATACTAACATCCCCCCTCAAACTCAAGGTGGTAATGAGGAGACCAGCTTGAGTTTGGAAACAAGAAGACGAAATCGCCCAGGAGGGTGTGCCTTTGTAAATATGTCGGCTAGTTGATCCGCAGAGGAAACTGGACAAAGGCGAAGAGTGCCCTCCTGTAAATGATGACGCACAAAATGACAATCGATCTCGATATGTTTGGTGCGCTCATGGTAGACAGCGTTATGGGCAATCTGAATCGCACTCTGGCTGTGACAATAAATAGGAGAGCTGGACTATAAGGAAACACCCATATCATGTAAAAGCCAACGAAGCCACAGAAGCTCGGAAGTGGTGTCGGCGAGAGCCCGGTACTCAGCCTCAGTGCTAGAGCGGGCAACAACAGTTTGCTTCTTGCTCCGCCAAGAGATAAGAGAATCTCCCAAGAGGAATAAGAAGCCAGTGGTGGAGCGTCGATCAGTAGGATCACCCGCCCAATTAGCATCAGAATAGTCCTGCAATGTTAAGGAGATGTGCGAAGAGAAGTGAAACCCCAAAAACATAGTGCCCTTGACATAGTGTAGGATGCGAAGAACAGCAGCATAATGAACAGAGCGTGGGGCAGTCATAAATTGGCTAACAAGATGAACTGCATAGGCAATGTCAGGTCTAGTGACTGTGAGATATATAAGACTGCCAACAAGTTGCCGATAAAGAGTCGCATCCTGAAGTGGCTTGCCATCAGTAGCCCGAAGTTTGATGTTGGATTCAAGAGGGCTATCAGCTATCTTGTAGTCAGTAAGACCAACACGAGATAGGAGATCATAGGCATATTTTGTCTGAGTCAAATAGTAGCCGTCAGAAGCATGAGATACCTCTAGTCCCAAAAAATAGCTAAGAGAGCCGAGATCTTTCATCTCAAAATGCTGACACAAAAGGTGTTGAAGCTCTCGAATCCCAGAGTGATCATCACTAGTAATGATCATATCGTCCACATAAAGCAGCAAAATAGTTAGACCAGCATCAGTACGTCGAGTAAAAAGAGCGGAGTCATAGGAGCTAGAGGAAATTCTGCATTGTGTCATAGTGGAGCTGAACTTGGTGAACCATGCCCTCGGGGCTTGTTTGAGCCCATACAATGCACGTCGGAGACGACAAACAGTATTAGGAGGATGTGGATATCCTGGAGGAGGCAGCATATAAACTTCCTCAATCATATCCCTATTCAGGAAGGCGTTCTTCACATCCATTTGAAACAAAGGCCATTGTCGAACATATGCTACTTCAAGAAGAGAGCGAAATGAAGTAATACGAGCAACCGGAGCAAAGGTCTCCTCATAATCAATGCCATACTCCTGTGTAAATCCCTTAGCCACAAGACGGGCTTTGTACCGCTCTACAGAACCATCAGATTTAGTTTTGATCTTGTAGATCCATTTGCACCCAACTGCACTCTTGCCAGGAGGAAGAGCCACAAGATCCCAAGTATGAGTTTTGGTAAGAGCATCAAGTTCGTCGGACATAGCTTGCTGCCAAAGAGGATTAGAAGAGGCCTCACGGTAGTTGGAAGGCTCATGTAAAGTAGCTAGGGTAGCATAGCAATGAAAGTCACGAAGATGTGAAGGAAGCTCTCTTACCCGAGTAGAGTGACGAAGGGTAGAGGGAGCAGTCTCAGGAGGAGGAGGTGCAGGCGGTCAAGTGGGAGGATCTGTAGAAGAACCAGGAGCACTGGTAGGGCCTGTCAACTGAGTCTCATTAGAGTGCACCACCATGTCATCAAGGTTACCCGTGTCTGGTAGCAAGTCCACAGAGATATCTGTGAAGAGTGGAATATGGCTGGATAGCGACGGTGGAAAAGAGGCCATACTGCTAAAGGACCGATGTTCCCAAAAGGTAACATGACGGGATATCCGAAGACGTTGGTCAATGGGATCATAACAACGATAACCCTTATGTTCGATGCCATAGCCTAAAAAACAACATAAGCGTGATCTAGGTTGTAACTTATTATACTCATGTGGTTGAAGGTGAACAAAACATGCACTCCCAAAAACTCTAAGAAATTGATAATTGGGAAGTTGGCCATAAAGAAGTTCATATGGTGACTTATGATGGGTAGTGGGTGAAGGCATACGATTAATTGTATAAGCTGCAGTAAGAGCTGCTTCACCCCAAAAGTGTTCGGGAACAGAGGCGGAGAGCAGAAGGGCTCGAACTGTATCCAAGATGTGCCTGTGCTTGCGCTCAGCACGCCCGTTCTGTTGAGAGGTTCCAGGACAAGAGCGGTGGGAAATTGTGCCATGTTGTTTGAGATGATGAAGAAAGGAGGACTCTTGATATTCCATGGCATTATCAGAGCGAAAGACTTTAATTGATCGTGAAAATTGAGTCTGAACCATATTGTGGAAATCAATATAGGTTTGTGGGAGGTCAGACCGTTTACGTAACAAGAAAAGCCAGGTATACCGAGAGTAATCATCGACAAATATAACAAAATAGCGAGAACCCCCCATGGTAGGTGTGGGAGCAGGTCCCCAAATATCAGAGTGTACTAAATCAAAAGGAGCTAAAGTAACGGAGGTGCTATTATTAAAAGGCAATCTAGACTGTTTTCCAAGCTGACAAGACATACAATCAAAAGACTCACCAGTAACAGAACCTAGATAACCATGAGAAATCAAAGTACGAAGGCGGGGTATGGAAGCATGACCGAGCCGAGAGTGCCAAAGCTGAAGAGTAGTAGATGGCGAAGTGGATGGAGTTGCAGCAGACACAGGTGCTGGAAGATGCAAGGAGGTGAGCTCAAACAGACGACCAGTCTTAGGGCCGGTCCCAACTTCCTGACCCGTCCGCGGATCCTGTACTTGAACACCACGATTAGAAAAATGTAATTCAAGGCCTTGGTCGACAAGTTGTCCAACAGATAATAAGTTTAAGGACATGTTTGGAACAAGATAAGTATCATGTATAGATAACCGAGAGGTAGAAATAGAACCAATATGACTGACATGCATGTGAGAGCCATTAGCAGTGTAAATAGTTGGGGAGGGAGACAATGCATGTTTCGAGGTAAAGAGAGACGGATTAGGAGTCATATGGTTGCAACATGCTGTATCGAAAAGCCAAGTGGAATTACCTGATGATGTGGTGGACAATGCAGAATGATTGGTCTTAGAGAGAACCGGATGAATGAGGGCTTCAACCTCAGTAGCAGAGAGAGATGTAGATGGAGCAACAGATGGAGCGACAGAAAAAACATCAGATGGCTCTGTATGAGCAGCAGCAGCAGTCCGTTGGAAGGGAGCTCTCTGGCCACGATCACGAAGACGTTTGCGGCATTCATTTGCTTTATGCCCCCACTTCTTACAATAGTTGCACTGAATACCCGGAGAAGAAAGGGGACGAGCCGGTGCATGAGCAATAAGAGGTGCAGAAGGAGTAGCCAAAACTGCCTCTGTGATGGGCAGTTTCATAGTGGAGAAGCGAGTCTCCTCAGAAATCAACTCACTTAAGACTGTCTCCAAGGTGGGTAATGGGGATCGATGTAGTAACGAGGCACGAGTATTCTCAAAGTCATCTCGAATAGGCATCAGAAATTGAATCAGACGCATGCCATTCCGATAGCTGACAAATGATCTAGCATCCGTCGGATTACTAAGCTCAGGCTCGCACAAGGAAAGCTGATCCCAAATATAGTTCATCTGGGAGAAAAAGTCTGTAATAGACTGTCCTGGTGTCTGCCGCATACGATGAAGCTGGGAAGTAAGTTGGTACTGTTGAGAGAGATTAGTAGAGTTGTACCGCTGTGCCAGGAGATCCCAGACATCTTTGGCGTTGTCAAAACGGCCAAAGGTCATACTGATAGAGACAACACAAGTGTTGGCGAACCAAGAAATGATCCTATAGTGTGCACTCTCCCAATTAGCAAGACGGGTGTCAAAAACACCTTGTTCTTCGGTTGCATCTTTCTCCGGTTTGCTTTCATCACCAGTGACATAACTCCAAAGCCGATGCCCACGAAGCCACATGCGCATCGCTGTAGACCATGCATTGTAATTCGAGCCATCAAGAACAATAGTGATCGGCTGAGTGTCATCCTTGGTGATAGATAAAGCGCTGGCCATGTCCTCTTGCGACCGATAGTGAAGGCGTTACCACGGTGAAGCAGGACAAAAAAGGAAGAAACAGCTATCACTGGATCTGGAGAAGACCGCGAGCAAGGAAGGGGTCGTGGTGGTCGGAGAAGACGCTGGAAGAAGAAGCCCGCGGATCTGGATCTGGTCGCATGCCACCACTGGAAAGAAACTTGCGCCGGGGAAGAACTTGCCGAGACACCCTCCGGCGAAGGAGATCGCCAGGAACGGGTTGCGCTAGAGAAGAAGAGCGGCACCGGAGGGAGATCCAAGGGGAGGAAGACGCCGAAGGAGCTATAGGGGAGGAGATGAAGACGCGAATGATAAGACGTGAAAAGTGCATAAATCACCCTTTTAACTTGGCCTTGTTAGTCTCCGAGCAAGGCCTTGCTGACGAATATTACCCTATAATAGGTACAAGAGCCTCAACGAGGATTGGATCAAGTTCCGAGCTTAAACGATGTCATTCGGGCCAGTTTTTATGAAGAAGATCGATCCTTTATTGAAGCAGGATCGATCCTTTGTAGTACATTAAGAAGGAAGCCAATCAGGACACCAAGGATCGATCCTATGTCATGAGAGGATCGATCACTTTTGCGCATTTTTCCAGTGACAAAACGCAAATTCTAGAGGATCGATCTCCATCCACTGGAGGATCGATCTTCATCGGGGCGCAGCCAGAACTCAAGAAAGGAAGATCGATCCTTTCCTATAGGAGGATCGATCCTCCACGGGACCAGCGATCACACGAAGAGGAAGATCGATCCTCTACCTTACAAGGATCGATCCTTTTGTGCCAGCCGAGCAAAATCAATGGTCCAGATCTAATCCGAGTGGGGGAGGCTTGTTTACGATAAATAGACCCCTTATGGGGGATTTTGGGGATCTTCTCTTAGTCCTTTCTCCAGCCCTTCTATTTTCCTTACCCAATTGAGAGGAGGACTTCTTGGAGGGAATCCATGGGAGGAGAGCTTCATCAACCTCCATCCATGGATCCAACCAAGATGAGTAGCTAACTTCCTTTCTCTTGGGATTTCCATGTAGTTGTAGGATTCTTTTATAGTTTTCTTAGGGTTTTTGATGTGTAATCTTTGGGGATGATCTATTGTATGGATTTGAGCATGATTTCTCTATCTTTGTACATGGATCTTATATGTTGAATGGATGAATGCCTTTCTTTGGTATGAGTTAGAACTTGTGCATGATAGGTGTTTGTTGTTATGCCCCAATGAGTTGGATGTACTAGAAACACATCCAATTACATTGGGAGGATGATTAGCCCGAGATTAGAGAGATTAGGGATGCTAGAACCATCCCTATCTCTCTAATTAGAGGATCCATTCTATCTTTCTCTTGCATTGGACTCGAGGTGCTAGAACCATCTCGATCCAATGCCCGACTCCATGCAATATCTTTTTCTTGCGACGAATCGATCTTAATCGAAGGTTCGTTAGCGACGATAGAAGCTAATCACTCATTCGTCGACTTTGTGAATGTGCTTCTTTCCGGCGGATGATTATAACCCGGCTTCCGTTGAGCGAAAAGTGAGGCTAATCACCCGCTTGTCGACTTCTAGATTTCGATCGTCCCAATTGGATTACACACCTCAATTCCTTAGGAGGCTACATTAGAACCTACAATGAAATGGAGATCCCAAGACCTCTCTATATTAGTTATACTTCTCTTCACTTAGTTAATTACTTTAATAGTCATTAATCCAAAACCCAAATCATTTTAGCTAGTTGTTTGGAGTTATCTATCGAGTACGTTAGTCAATTCTCATTTCCCTGCGGATCGACCCGGACTCCTGCTAACTACGTAGTAGTTAGTTAGGATTCGGTATAAATTGTAATCTTGACGCCCTAGTCGCTTTTAACGACGAGTGGTTTGGGCGCGTCAAAGAACAGGGGAGCTCCAGGGAAGGAGATCGCGAACAGGGGAGCTCCAGGGGAGGAGATCGCGAACAGGGGAGCTCGGATCAGCGACCAGGGGAGGAGATCTGGCCGTAGGGGAAGAGTCGCGTCCAGAAGCCTCTCGAGCGATGGAGCTCTCCGACGCGATGCGACAGCGAGCTCCGATGGGGTGCTTTGCGGCAGGTAGATGGCGTCGACCGGGGGTGGCGTCGAGAAGAGCGGCGGTGGTGTGGGTTACTTCAGGGTGAGAGGCGAGGGGAGAACAAAAGAGGAGAAGAGGAGTGCTAAGCTGGTGAAGGGGCTTGAGAACAAGATGGGTTTTGGCCGTGGTGGGGTTCAAGAAGGGGTCACGTCCAGAAGCATCTCGCCGGAATCAAGAACTCTGATGGATGGATCGAAAAAACCCTCTGATATCATGTTGATGAAGAAGAAGAAATGTATTCCACACATTGCTCAGATAATAGTTTACAAGGTATTTATAGACATATACATAGGGTGTGGTATAGGGTGGCTGGGGTGTGCTATAGGGTGGCTGTAGGGTGGCTATAGGGTGGCTACAACAGATACATAGGGTGGCTATAGAGTATACTAACAAACTCATTGCTTATATTTCTCTATTGAAATTTACATATTACATTTCTGAGGAACCACCAGACCAGGTTCCATACGGTACGGATAAGAAGAAAAATCATCTCCCTCCAATTTTAGAAGAATGGCAGCTAGCAGCATTTCTCCTTGCACAACAACCAACAAAGTATACCGTAGTCTGTCAAACATACAGGAAAATTTTCAGATGAGTTAACTAGATGCATTTAAGTAAAGTACTTAATCCAATATTCAGGTATACATCTAACAGTTGCTAATAAGGTAGCAGATTAGGAGCATACGATGATAACATGTGTTCCAATTAATAGCTGAAGAAAAAGACAAGTGTTATTAAGCTCCTGTTAGCAAAGACAGTACTGAACCATTGGATCCCTGACAATATTCAACAGTTTACAATCCAGTGGATTAAGGCAATTGCTATTGGCAAAGGAACGATGTTATATGACACAGCCAGTGTAAATCAGATGATAACTTTCTGAAACAAGAATTAGAAAGATTACCTAGGCTTTTACATATATCCTAACTCATAAAAGATTGTTATGAAAGCAAGTAATCAACCCAATTCATTCAAAACTTCGGAAATATTGGCTAGAAAATATGTGAAATCTGCTGGGGAAGGAAGGACTTCTACCAAAACGGCAAAGAGGATCAGATTAAAGATTGCAACCATTCTCCATTCTGTTTTCATGTAGTAAGCAACTCCAGCCCTGCGAGTGACAGAAGCATGACATCTGAATTCATGATGGGGAAGATTTTGCTGTCAATGAGAGTCCTAGTAGTTAGAGAACTTGCTTGCAGGAATCACAATCATAACACTTCACAGTTCGTGAGTTTTTATAAAGCTTGCAGTCTTCACTGGAGCTGACAGGATGATAGCTCAGATCATAGTAAGAGGCATTAACCGCAGGGTACCCACACCTAAGCACAAAAAAAACATAGGAAGAGGTGAAAGAGAAATATCGTTGATGCTTGATATAAGAACTTCATAAAAGCATATTTGATGGTGAAACCTGTTACGAGAAAAGAATCCAAAGGCGGATATATTTTTCATTAACTTGTCATGCTTAAAGAATCGAAACTTAAGAAAGTGAAAACTAATACCTTACATAAAACTGAAAAGGTATGATTGCAAGCTTATGTACTAGTAAAATACCCATGGCGCTTGATATAATCTTGACTTTCCTTTGAATAGCTATTACTAACTGCCTGTAGTTAATATCTAGAAGTGTTGACAAAAATGTAGTGAGTCCCAAAGAATGTCATTTGACTCTAGTTTGAAAGATGTAATCCTATGAACATGAAATTTCAAGCTCAAACTCAAATAGAAGAGTTGAACAGTCATTAAACTTCCTATTGGATGCAAAAGCATGCAATTCTTGGCACCTACTCTGATGGTGGCCGGCAGCAACCAGCCTCAATTGGGGTCAGCTCTGCCAATTTATACTCCTTCAAAGTCTACAAAGATAAAAAAAAATGTTACAATGAAATCCTCATCAAGATGAATTGTAGGATAAAGAAAATGAGTATAAAATACTGAACCTTGTATTTCTAAGTAATAAGAACAAAAATCAAGTACACAGAAGAGTCAAATGATGATACATATGACTATTAAGCAGTAATATATGTCTGTCTACAGATTACCAAACAAATGGTCAGGAGAAGAAATATATAATGGTGTTAAAAAACAAGCCATTTCCTCCAGCCAATTACCTATCTATAGTCGTGTCGAATATTGTATGTAATATATCTGTGTTTCTGTTAATAGAAGAGTATAAAAAGCCAGCTCCTTTTATGATTGAAATGTGAAGTGATATAGATCTAGATTAGCAGATATACAACATAAATTCTGCTCTACATTTCTCTGTCATCAGTCACACCTAATATCCAATCAGATACAGAAAATATCTCAGCAAAAGCCAAGTGCCTTCATTTGCATTGGAAAACAGCGAATTCTCAGTCAAAGCTAAGTTCCAAGATGACCCTCTAGTTACGGAGAAGCCCTCTCTTATTCCAGCTCCAGCTACTCATGACATTATACCCATGTAATCCTGAAGTGCCATTGCTCCTTTGCATGAGAGACCTTTTCAAAGAACAGAATTCTTAAACACCGCAGTATTTAGGTTAGGTCAACTTGAGTCCTTTGAAGAAAGTCGGAACATGGAGAAGAAAAAATAAAACCCAGCACTAACTGATCGTTAATACTCTCAAAGCAGTAAAATCCAGAAAATAAAGCAAGATTATCCGTGAATCTGATATCGACCAATACTAATATACAAGATTAGGACCCCCTATACCAATTTGACACAAGAAGTACTTACGCCAACACAGTAGACACCAGAATTGCTACCAAAACCAGGAACAACAGCACCAGGTACTGCAAGTACATGTTAAGGTTACCATACGTATTGGGCAAGCAATTGACAGAAAAGAAGACCCAATACTTGGAAAGGATACCATCCACAACAGTGCTGTAATATTCTTCAAAGCACCAAGAAACCCGATCAAGGATCTGCGATACAAAACACCCAAGATCAAAGTCCATTAAACAAGCACGCAAAATGTAGCTCGTTTCAAGCTTACATTAGTAGGATCAGCGCACCAAGACCAAGAACAGGGACGGTTAAAGACTTCCGGCATTCATCATGGTGGATGCTCATCCAAAACCATTAACTGCTACTGTTGGTTTTGTATGTACAGTCCATAATTAGGACCTCGGGGAAGGCACGCAACAACTCCTTGGAATGTGGGTGTGCCCAGAATATACTACGAACAGCTGATGTGTCATCGTCACTCGTATGCCACTCCGTATAACCATAGGCATGTAGATGTCCCAAGAGTTGTTGCATCTCTGACCTGCCTGCTCTATCGAGAACTTTGTGCTTCCGTCTAGCATTGTACATGTGTCTCATAGTCGAGACATTCAATCCATTCCTCTGCTTCAGAGTGTACAATATCTCCCTGGGCTTTACTAGACTCTTCGACATATCGACCAGGACTTGCTGCTCTTCTTCTGATAATCTCCCTGCGTACGAATAGCCTTCAAGATGAAGGGCGGGTGGATGGTTATGCACCCCGCATTCCACCCTAACCATCCATTCGTCGTTGCTTGCAAGCTTCACTCCTTGGAGTTGGAAAGGGCAGCCGCATTTCTTTGTGCCACAGGTTTTCCTCTGTTTCGCTTCTACATTCTCCGGGTTCTTCCTCCACTGTTTTGAGTCCCTATATTCGCCGCTCCTCTCACATGCTAAGGTGAGTCTTGGTTTTCTGCCAGGACCCCCAGCCTGCGAGTTTTTCACGACTATGACTGACCCATTCTGCCTCCCGACTTCCTGCGTCCATTGGATAAGAGATTGTCGATTGTAGAATATCTGCATGTAGTGAAAAACCCAAGAGTAAGAGTATCATCTACAATTTTTTTGATGGAGACGAATTGTAGATATGCATAACAAAGTGGTCGTGAAATCAGCCGTATGATCCGCAATAATAGCGGTTCCAACACCACTACCAGCAGTGGACGCATCGTCCTGCACAGTAGGTACAACATGTATTAACTAATAGTCACTGAATCAGGTTCTTACAATGCCTATATAGGATGGACTACATTGGATGCACACTTTGCAATTATTTACGCCCTTTCTAGTGTTGCTACTAATTGGGACTAGACGTCAAAGTTGAGCAAAGGTTTGGTGCAAGCATAATCTTCCACGATGCGTTGTACTCGCAACCCATGTCAAGTGATGACAGGGGGTACGATAGCAGTTTCGAACCCTTGCTTCTTCCCTGGGTATACGATCGCAAAATAACAAATGAACATGCACACAAAAAAAAGGTAGATTCGCAAATTATAAGCAACATGAAAAATAGGAAAATATATGATGCAATCACATATATGATGATGCCCCCTCCCCCTCCCCCTCCCTATACCCCTTGTCATGTGACGAAAAGGGGTAAAATTAGCAGTTTCAATAGCAATGATTTCTCGCACAAACATATCAGTACATGCGCAGAAAAAGATCGGTTCATGCGCACATTATAAGCTATATCAGACAAGGAAAATATATGACCATTTTGACATAGCTGTTAGGAAGAAGAATCAAATATGCACTGCTCTATGTCATCAGCTTGAACCTTAATTCTCGTTATGTCAAACAGCAAAAATGGGGAAAACTTGTACCCATCAACAGCAACAAAGCGAGGAAAAGAAGTACCTTTGGCGCCGGCATTTCGTGGGACTGGTCGAAGGAGCAGTTATCTGAACCCATCTTTCGCCAGATACTGCTCCAGAGGAGATGAGACGTAGGAGGGTTTGTGAGGACCAGTGGTGCGGTCGAAGAGCACGAGTCTAACGCAATGCAGGCAATAGGAGGAAGTCCAGGTAGTGAGAGGTGGGGGTGTGAGGTATACGAAGATATGAAGGAGAGGGAGAAGGAGAGCACATCCCTTTTCGGGGCTCAATGTACTGCAGAAACAGGACATGGCTAGAGGTAGGAGACGGTTAATACTGGAGAGAGGTATGAGACGGTTAGTAGAAACTAATCATCTCATTAAGCTTGTTGGATTCTTAAACAAGGGTACTATGGAGATTTAACTGTGAGGGTATAATGGGTAATATAAAAAACAATTTGCTGCAGTGCACATATCAAAATCTGTAGTGCATATAAAATTTCCCTATCTTATATTGTGTATTTACGCCTTTGACTAGTCTGACTGTACGATTAGATATTGTCATTAACAGCTATGATTAGAGATATAATTAATGACAAAGGAAACCCATCAATGGCGTGGCTTGCTGACACTGGGAAACAGTTTTAGACCCGTTCTTCATGTTGATCTATTCTTGTGCTTGCTTCGGATTCTTAAGTTCTTACGTCTGTATACAGTGGTGAAGGGACGACTTTAATAGAAAAAATTTACTCTAGAAGAAAATATATAAATAATTAATTAAAAAATTCAAAATAAGTATCTTATTACATTACCATAGTTATAAAAGTAAACAATTACAATTGCTTCATCCGAGTTTTTATACTTTGATAGTATTGCATAATATCTTCATTAGGAACATCGTCAAAAATTTCTTTCTCTAATCAATCAGTAAATTATAGATTGGGTTAAATCTAATTTGGGAGGGGGGCAATTAAATATTATATATATATTATGTAGTTTTTTTTTTTTTGCCAAGGGGGGGCGCCTGCCCCCCACCACCTCAACATGTGGATCCGCCCCTGTCTATATATAAAGGGCTCATATCATACATTGACGCGCACAATCCACTCGTCGTAAAAGTGACTAGGGCGTCGAGATTACAATATTTACCGAATCCTAACTAACTACTACGTAGTTAGTGGGAGTCCGGGTCCCCCAATCAAACACTACTTGCCCCCTCATACAAGTGTAAGTGCACAAGTGGATTGGATCGCTTAAATGTCCTTAATGCATGGCAAGTAGAATTAAAGTAGAAGAATAACACTACTTATGAAATGATTTGCCAAATTTTACAAAGCATGAGAATCAAGATGAATTATGCAATAGTCATCCATGCTAGCATAAGAATTGAAAATTGTTCGCATATTTACCAATCAAATAAACGTGTGACTAACTGTAGATCGATCACAGGTTATCTATAAACATGATGCAATCACACCCCTTAACTTAAGCGGGTTTGTCCTCAAGCACGGAAGAAGGGTAAAGTGTAGAGATAACCTTGTGACGATATGGATGAAAATGTAACCTTGACGAAAGATATGAAAGGAGTTAGGGTCAAGGTTAGTCGTGAAAAATAGTAATGTTGTGATGTCAAAATGTCATATATCGCGTTGCTATCCATAGCTCGTATGCCCTGTAAAATCATAGAGGAAATACCCATCATAGCATTATAGAAATCAAAGAATGGAGATGAAAATTTTTGAAAAAAATTGGGCAGCATTTCCTCTATTTATTCAATAAGCCCAAGGGTTGTACAAAGATGTCATTTGCATCCAATCATTTTTACATTCATTCAAATCGAAATACAGAAATGCATCCACACCAATCGTCATTTACAAGCATACATCCACATCCACAGACATACATCCACACCCGGGGCACACCCCCACCGCCAAAAATCATGTATATATATACCCACTAACAATGATGTTAACCATATACAAAAGTGGAGCAATGGAGTACAAAAAATTACCCACCCTCCAAACACAAAAAAAATACGCTCCAACCAACCTCAAAATACAGAAATGACCCCTAGATACAGTCTATCAACAAGCACAAGCCCGGAGTACTACAAGTCACTAGATGCAAGAACCTAAAAAGTACATATGCAACCAAGCAAGCATCTAGGAGACATGCAAACCGCTGAGCTAAAAGGACCTGTATCATCCCTAAGGTCTCGGCTCGGGAAAGGTAAGAGGCTGGGATGGAATGATATCGGTGTCAGGTGGAGGAGGAGGGTGGATGGCATCGAGACGCGCGAGGATACTCGAGACAACCCGGTGAAGTGCGGAGACGTCCTAGCGAAGAGCGGCGTCGCGCGCGTCTACCGCGTCCAAGCGCTGAAGTACTGCGTCCTGAAATGCCCGGTGCTCCCGATAGATCTCACCCATGGTCGGGTGCTCGACTGGCCCAAACTCTGGGGTCGACTGGGTCCTACTGGGTCTCGGCTGAGGACGAGGCTGGGCGGCTTTCCTCATGTGGCTAAGGACCTTGCCCCAGGTGGCCTTACCGAAGCGGGCAAACCTGAAGGCCGCATCTGAGACAGTCGGCTCGCCCTCAGGGACTAGGTCCTAGCTAGCGAGAAAAACCGAAATAAGGCATGGGTGCGGGATGGCTTTGTTGTCAAAATTGGGCGATCGGTCCCGAACCGCTCCACAATAAAACTGGGCCATGTCCTCGATGACCTGCTGGGCAAAATCGATCGACCACGACTTGGCCAAAAACCACAATGAGCACAACCACTTGTTAGTCCTATACTGGTCGTGGCCGTTTTGGTAAATGTTTCGGCGAAATATATCGTCGATCAACCACATCTGAGGGGGTAGCTCTGCCCGCGTAAATTTTCCCTTGCCTGTGCGATCTGGATGGAGAAACAGCTGGGCATCAACCTCAAGAGGCAGCTCCTCGGGGGTGGCTCGGTGGAGACCAGGGGAGTGGCGAGGGACACCCAAGAGGACAGCCACGTCCCGGGCAGTGAATGTGATATCCTCACCGTCAATGATCGAAGTGAAGCCCAAGGCCCGGCTCGGAGCATCACTAGCCTCATCCCTCTCATTACCACAGGAAATGGCCTTCATGTTCTGGTAGAACATGCAGGCCAGCCGTGGGTATACCGTGGTGGAGGGGGTGCAGAAGGGCAGCCAGCCGCGGGCTTCCAATGTAGTGATGGAATCTCGTGCGTGCTCGACCGTGCGGAAGAAGGAGACGTCAAAGGTGTACTCGAGGTTTACCTCCTGTCGCCACTGCGGATGCAGGCCTCGAACATCAGTGGGCGCAGTGGAGGGCCTAGAGCGCTTCTTCAGCTTCTTGGATTGGCGAGGATTGGATGACGAAGGGGCAGCGGAGCCTTTCCTCTTGGAAGTTGACGGAGCTGTAGACAAAGTGGCAGGGGCACGCGTGGCACGGACCGGCCGTGTGGAAGGAGAAGGTGAATCAGCGGCCGACCCAGAGGAAGATGAAGAGGATGCCGGTTGTGAGGATGGTGTGGAAGAAGCTTGCCCGGCTGGAGAGGAAGCCGCAGCCTTCCCCTTTTCGGCGGCACCTTTGGGTAGGGAGGGCGTGCGCCCCATGAAGCTGAGGGTGGCAGCAAGGGGGAACTGGATCGGCCAGCGGTGGTGGCTTTGGCCAGTGGAGCTCGTCGGAGGCGAAGGGATCCCGCCTATCACGGAGATGTGAGAGGAGGTGGGGTAAATGTGGAGGACGGGAGCTCGATCGAGAGGTGAAGGGTGGTCGCGGACGCCTTAGGAAGGTCGGCGGCGGTGAAATCCGACCGGAGGAGAAGGTGGCGCACCGATCGGAGGCGGCGAAGATGGGATGCGGCGTCCGGGCGAATAGGGGAAGGGGAAGAGAGGATCGATCTTAGGGCTTGGGGCCCTAAGTCGATCTCCCGCGCCTATATATTTTTTTAACCATCCCAGCAAAAGATCGATCTCTTGAAAGAGCAAGATCAATCTTTCGAATACGTGGTAGCATCATAAAGGATCAGGCTTAAGGCGTGCTGACGTGTATAAGTAAGTAAGATCGATCTTTTCCGCTTGAAAGATCGATCTTATTTACTTGGTCTCGCAGGAACAAGGGAAAGAGTGATCTTCCACGAAGGAAGATCGATCTTCTTGTTTCTGAGAATTGCAGAAACTCCTTAAAAGATCGATCATTCTATGCTCAAGGATCGATCATCCAGAAACTATCCCTCTGTCACAATTAAAATGTGCAAGAAAGATCGATCTATAGGTGATAAAGGATCGATCACCTAAAACCATCCCTCTGTCACAATTAAATGTGCAAGAAAGATCGATCTTTAGAGGATACATGATCGATCATATTCACCCAGGCTCCAGCTTACATTCAATCGGACATAAAAGATCGATCTTCACCTCTTGAAAGATCGATCTTTTGTGTACCAAAATGCAAAACTGTGCTGAAAACCTGGGAATTCAAACTAGTTGATTCATCAATCATCACACAAAAACAACAAACCATCTCGACATCACAATTATTCAAACAAAGATCAATTCAAAAACACACCAAAATCAAACATGCAAATAATGGGAAAAAACAATCAATCATGCAAAGAAGAAATAACAAGCAAACTCAGAAAAATACGAAAAAAGGATGGGTTGCCTCCCACCAAGCGCTTGATTTACCGTCTCTAGCTCGACACAATGCAAGCTCACAAGTAAAATTTCGATGTCCCCTCTAAATGGTGGTCGCATCTAGAAATGCGAGAACGAAGCCATTTTCAAAGAACTTTATTTAAATGCCAATGATAAAACCACGTTTCTTTCATCACAAGCCATTTTAACCTTATGTCCATTTTAGCATAAAAGATGTCACGCTCTTTATTAACGGTTTTATAAGGCCGAATGAATGTATGCCTGAACGCGGGAAATGGGATGGCATTCGAGATGGGCAATGATAGTGTTGTGGCAGATATTATTGTAGAGGAAGATATAGAAGGCGACAAATCAAAGGCATGCCTCCACCAAGGGGTTGCACAATCATCGCCTATATAATCACATTCAAGAATGGGCAAGACATCATCCAAAACTTCAAAAGTCTCTCATGTCGGCAACATATGTTGGCCTTCATCCTCACAATCATGAGAGATTGATAACCTTTCTTGAAAAACAACTAAACTCGACTCATCAACATTAGTTACGTCCTCCCAAAACACCTCATAGATAGGCATATTAACATCATAGGAGTCCCCGAAAATTGATATATCCTCACTAAAGACTTCATAAACTGGCATGTTGATATCACAAGCATCCTCTTTGTAATTGGGTATGTCTTCATAAAATGGTTGATATACCGGAAGATTAATATCATAACAATCATCATCAACCTCTTCATCATTACCAAGTAATTCATTCAAGTATTCCTCATCATGATGATCATTCCAAGCATCAATCATAAAACATTCTTTTTCACACGCGTAATGTTTAGATGCATCAAAGATGTTAAGCCGTATCTCCATGTTGCCAAATGTAACGGTCATGACTCCATTCCTACAATTTATTAAAGCGTTGGCTGTGGCAAGGAATGGTCGACCTAGAATGATAGGAATGGACTGTTTATGCATTGGTCCGGGCTCCATGTCTAAGACCACAAAATCGACCGGGAAAACACATCTATCGATCTTGACTAATATGTCTTCAAGAACACCCCGTGGTGTCTTGATAGATCTATCGGCCAATTGCAAAGTCATTGAGGTCGGCTTGAGCTCTCCTAAGCCAAACTTACAAAACATGGAGTTGGGCATAAGATTCACACTAGCTCCTAAATCAAGAAGAGCCCCCTCAATCAATTGATCTCCTATGATGCAAGAAATGGTAGGAGTGCCGAGGTCTCTCAATTTCGGAGATAGATCGAGTTGAAGAATAGAGCTAACTTGCTCAGTTAGGAAGAGCTTTTTAGAGACATGAGATTTGGATTGCCTCTTATGGGTACACAAGTCTTTCAAAAATTTAGCGTAAGAAGGCACTTGCTTGATGGCGTCCAACAAGGGAAGTTTGATGTGGACCTTCTTGAAAAGTTCTAGCATCTCCTCATACTTGCCACTCTTCCAAGGTTGGGATGTGGCTTGAGGATCAACTAGTGCTTGAGGGTATGGAGCCCTAGGAATGTATGCTTTGGTTGGTAATGGATCGAGTGAAATAGGCTCATTTTCCTTGAAAGAATGCAATGGACTTGAGGAATCATGAGGGGTATGATGAGGTGATGCTTGAGAGTCTTTCATTGAAGTAGATAAATGAGGTTCATGCACTTGCTCTAATGTGGTGTCTTTGGGCACCTCAACATTAGGAAAAATCTTTCCACTTTGGAGGGTAGTTGATAAGACGTGAAAAGTACACAAATCGCCCCTTTAACTAGGTCTTGTTAGTCTCTGAGCAATGCTATTTTGATTGTATTTTCCCCATTTCAGGCTTAAGGACCCTCAGCGAAGATTAGATCAAGTTTGGTGCTAAAACGAACAAATAAAGAACATGCTAGGAGCAAAAGAGCAAAAGAGCAAAGGAGCAAAGATGGACCATCTTTGACATCAAAACTGTACCTGCTCAGGAAGAACTAGATGATGTACTATATATGGTTGGAAAACTCTTGAAGTCTAGATTCCAGAACTTTTTACGGTTCGTGATTTGGAGTTTCCTAGAGGAAGGTATGCTATTTTTAGTACAGAGGTGCAGAAGAAGCAGTTACAGAAAACCAGATCGATCTCATCCAAAAGGAGATCGATCTCCTTGGGCGCTGCGGGAAAAATAAAAGGAAATTGACTAATCCGAGTTAGCGTTTGTCTTAGGCTACAAATAGCCTTCTTTGGGGGCGTTTTGGCAGCCTTCCATGGCCGAATTTTGTTCATCTCTTAGGGTTTCTCTTAGTTTCTTTTCCACAAATTAGGTTAGATCTTTGGTGGAAGATCCATGGGTGGAGCGAGGCGACAACCTTCATCGACGGATCTCCTTCCTAAGATGAGTAACTAAACCCTAGCTTTGGGATTCTATGGTGTAGTAAAGTTATTTATTAGGGTTTTCTATAGATTATGAGTTATAAATCATACTTTGATAGTTGAATGGATTGATTGATATTTTCTTTATATCTATTGGTGTTGATTTATATTATGGATGAATGATTTGTTCCTATATGCCCTAGATCTAAGTCTTGTGCATGATAGGGCTTGAGATTAGGGATTCTCGTCAAACGTCTATGCTAGGACCATGGATGTGAGGATTTCCTTCTCGAGATTAAGAGCTTTGTAATGCTAGGACCATTACACATAATGCTAGAACCATTATGACCGCTTCTTAATCCGTTATTCATCATTATTCGAGATTAGGGATTTCATATGTGTTAGAACCACAATGCTAGTGCCAGAACCACTATGTTAACTCTAATCCTTGATACATTCTAGTAGGCGATTTTACTCTTTTCGTATTTGTTTAGTTCTAGATAAAAACCCAAAAGATTATCTTTTTCCCAACTCCTTGTTAGGAATTATACCTAGTATACGACTTAAACCATTAGTTCCCTGTGGATTCGACTCGGACTCATTATTATCTACCCATAAAGTAGTTAGTTAGTGATTCGAATTATAAATTTGTAATTTTGGCGTACTTGTTAAGGCTGCGACACTTTTCAAGGCGTGTCAGTAGTGACCGCTTGCACTTCATCGTGAGTGGAATCGACAAAATGTTGGCCTTTAGGGTTTGCTATGAGTTGACTAGGAAGTCTACCCTCCTCCCTTCTTGTCATAGTATTGGCCAATGGGCCTATTTGCACTTCCAACTTTGCAATGGATTGGGAGTGAGAATGCAAAAGTTGGGTATTTGACTCAAAAGAATCCAAGGCCTTGAGAAGCCTTTTCTCAATACAAGAATCACGTTTCCGAGCTTGAGGGGCTTGATAGGGAGCTTGGTATGGGGAAGGCCCAGGTGGCCTTTGATTCCAATTTGGAGGATGAGATGATTGAGGATAAGTTAGCACTTGAGGTGGATATGCATGAGGAGCTTGAGGTGGGTAGCATGTGATTGGATTTTGTGGGGGTTGGTTAGAAGGATATGGCGCTTGATACCTAGGAGGATAGCTTGGGGCTTGATTGCCCGCAATTGGAGGCCTAGAATTGTATGTATTTGGAGCTTGTTGGCCGGGATTTCTCCATGAGAAATTTGGATGATCCCTAAGACCGGGATTGTATGTATTTGAGTAAGGGTCATAGGTAGGCTTCGATTGATTGAAGACCGCATTGATATGCTCTTGCACGAGCTCCGGATAATCACATGCCAAATGACATTCGGTAACTAGGTGACCGGGAGTCGAACATAGGAAGCAAAGTTCTCCCAATGATGGAGAATTAGGTGGGTAACTCGATGAAGAAAGAGGAGTAGGAATTTGATTCAAAGAATGAGCAAGAACTTGATCAAATTTTCTACTTAGAGTATCAATTTGTTGTGCAACACGGGTGGCTTCGGATAACTCTAAAACTCCTCTAGAGTTGGATTGTCCCTTAGGGCTTGAAGTATCCCTCACATTTCTTGAAGTGAAGGCATGGTTTTGGGAATTAATGGCAAGCTTTCCAAATAAAACCCATGTGTCCTCATATGGATTGGTCATGAACACCCCACCACAAGCGGTGTCTACATCTTGTTGATGACGTATTCTAAGACCATTGTAAAAATAATCAACAAGAAACCACTTAGGAATTTGATGGTGTGGGCATTTCCTAATAAGTTCCTTAAACCTATCCCAAGCATCATGAAAAGGTTCGTCATCTTCTTGACGAAAGGTCGCTATTTGGGTCCTCATTTCATGAGTCTTTGCTATAGGGTAGAACTTTTCAAGAAAAGCACTTTGTAATTGGTCCCATGTGGTGATCGTTTGAGGCTCAAGGGATCCTAACCAATGCTTGGCTTTGCCTTTCAAGGTAAATGGAAACAATTTCAATCTCATTGCATCCTCACTAAAATTTGGAATTTTGACCGTGGAACTCTTTTCAAGAAAATCTTCTAGATGGTAGTAAGGGTCCTTATTACTCAAGCCGTGAAAGTTTGGAAGGAATTGAAGGAATTGAGGCTTAAACTCGTAGTGTGCGGCTTGAGCAATGGGTTGTTGTATACCCGATGTGGGTGCAAATGTAGAAGGGACATAATAATCCTTCATACTCCTACGGTCCGGGATGGGATTGACATTAGGATTGGGGTTCGGGTTGGGATTATCCATGGCTTGAGGAAGCGGGAGGTTCTTATGCAAGGATACGCTTGAAGATGTCCTAGAATCTAAGAATGCTTGCAATGTAATATCCAGATCGGAATCCTCATGCACACTCATTCCCACATATGGGAATTTGGACCATACAAGGTAAGAGATACATTACAGTGGGCTGGTCCAAGAACCTTGTATCTTCGCCCGTAGGTGAGTCGCTTCGCCGCTCGGAAGCTTCACCTACAAACACAAAAAGATATACAATATAAGCAACGTTCTATTTTTGGTATTTTGTAATAAAAAAAAAGAAAAGCAACCTAATTGAAGGAAGAAATTTATCCAGTAAGAAATTCAACTCATCAAGTCCCCGGCAACAGCGCCAAAATCTTGACGCGCCCAAACCACTCGTCGTAAAAGTGACTAGGGCGTCGAGATTACAATATTTACCGAATCCAAACTAACTACTACGTAGTTAGTGGGAGTCCGGGTCGATCCACAGGGAAATGAGAATTGACTAACGCACTCGATAGATAACTCCCAACAACTAGCTAAAATAATTTGGGTTTTGGCTTAATGACGATTAAAGTAATTAACTAAGTAAAGAGAAATAAAACTAATATAGAGAAGCCTTGGGATTTTCATTTCATTGTAGGTTCTAGTGTAGCCTCCTAAGGAATTGAGGTGTGTAATCCAATTGGGACGATCGAAATTTAGAAATCGACAAGCGGGTGGTTAGCCTCACTTATCGCTCAACGGAAGTTGGCTTAGAATCATCCGCCGGAAAGAATCACATTCACAAAGTCGACGAATGAGTGATTAGCTTCTATCGTCGCTAACGAACCTTCGATTAAGATCGATTCGTCGCAAGAAAAAGGTATTGTATGGAGTCGGGCATTGGATCGAGATGGTTCTAGCACCTCGAATCCAACACAAGAGAAAAAAATAGAATGGACTCTCTAATTAGAGGGATAGGGATGGTTCTAGCATCCCTAAACTCCAATCTAGGGTTATATATCCTCCCAATGTAATTGGATGTGTTTCTAGCACATCCAACTCATTGGGGCATAACAACAAACACTCATCATCCACAAGTTCTAACTCATACCAAATAAGGGTATTCATCTATTCAACAAATGAGATCCAAATACAAAGATAGAGAAATCATGCTCAAATCCATACAATAGATCATCCCCATGGATTACACATAAAAAACCCTTAAGAACTACAAAAGATTCCTACAACTACATGGAAATCCCAAGAGAAAGGAAGCTAGCTACTCATCTTGGATGGATCCATGGATGGAGGTTGATGAAGCTCTCCTCCCATGGATTTCCTCCAAGAAGTCCTCCTCTCAATTGGGTAAAAAGAAAGTAAAAGAAGAAAAGCTGGAGAAAGGTCTCAGAGAAGATCCCTAAAATCCCCCATAATGGGGTCTATTTATAGTAAACAAGCCTCCCCCACTCGGATTAGATCTGAACAATTGATTTTGCTCGGCTGGCACAAAAGGATCAATCCTTATAGGGTAGAGGATCGATCTTCCTCTTCCGTGTGATCGCTGGTCCCGTGGAAAATCGATCCTCCTATAGATGAGGATCGATCTTTACTCTTGAGTTCTGGCTGCGCCCCGATGAAGATCGATCCTCTAGTAGATGGAGATCGATCCTCGAGAATGTTGTGTTCTGTCACTGAAAAATGCACGAAAAAGATCGATCATTCCCTATGAGAAGATCGATCCTCCAGAACTTGCGCTCTGTCACTGAAAAATGCGCATAAGGGATCGATCTTCTCATGATGGAGGATCGATCCTTGTTGTCCCGACTGGATTTCTTCTTAATGTACTTCAAAGGATCGATCCTCTTCAATAGAGGATCGATCTTCTTCATACTAAACTGGCCTGAATGACTTCGTTTAAGCTCCGAACTTGATCCAATCCTCGTTGAGGGCTCTTGTACCTGTCATGGGGTAATAATCATCAGTAAGGCCTTGCTTGGAGACTAACAAGGCCAAGTTGAAAGGGTGATTTATGCACTTTTCACGTCTGATCATACATCATTCGCATCCAATATAGCCATTTGAACACATTCCTTCTCATAACAGTCATGCCTTGCTACCTAGGCAGCATAGATACGGTACAGGACACTAGTACGATACGATACAGATACTTTGATATGGCAATTCTTGAAAATTTGGGACACGGATACGACGAGGATACAGCAATATAATAATATATTTGATATCATGCTAAGTTTAAATTTTGAAAAAAAATGCATTCAAATTTCAAATTGTTCATCTATATCATCTCTAAAAACCAAAAAACTGATGCTTAATAGCAATGTATTCATCTACATAAACATGAAAGAACTTCAAAAACAAATAACTTAAAGAAAGTTTCTATCTCCTAACTACATACCTCTTATTAAGTCTAAACCAAAAGTCCAAGCGTATCTTAGCCGTATTCTAAAACGTATCATAGCCGTATCCGAATTCTAATTACATCTTTTGTTGACCTAAATAATCGAATACATATCCGATGTATCGGGTGTATATCCGTATCCGACACGTGTCAGATACGATACGCTCTCAAAATGTGAAGTATCCGCACCGCATAGCTTGCCACCATGTATTCTTCTCGTCCTTAAGCAGCTACCTCCAGATAGCTCGTGAGCCACCACCATTAACCAGAAACAAGCATGCCAGCTTGCCCCGGAGGATCACCACCACCGTGCGGAATGGCAAACGGCCGGGTGAATCTTGAGTGCAAGAATGGCAAGAAGATGTTCATCATTCACCCTTCATTAGGCAACTTAATTCCTCTTGCGTGCGAGATGGCAAGAAAGGACTTTAGCAGCCACCCTTCGTTAGGCTGGTTAATTTGGAGATGGGTATTGATGACATGTATGCAGGCTAACGCCTGTATCCTTTTTCCTCTAGTTCTACAACAACGAGCTGAATACAAGAGAACTTGTGGTTAAATGAGTTGCTTATTTATGGAAGGAGAGCTTTGGTCTGTGAAATAAGTCAGCAACATATATTCTTGGCTTTTTAAACCTGCAGGCTGGTGATTCTTTATGATTTCGGAGCAATATGCAAGGATAATGTAGCCATACTTGAATCCTTGTATAAAAGTTTTTGATGTACTTCTTCAGTATTATTTTTGAATTCATAATATATATACAACAGACAGTGACCAGAAAAAAGTAAGATAGAACAAAATTTGCTCCTTGAGCATCTGCATCTGCTTGAAGTACAGAGGTATGCTAATTGGCAACTTCAAGACTTCTTTAACATAAATATTTTTAGGACTTGATGGCTTTCTTCAGATTTTCAAGTGTTTCAGAAGGTGGCACATATCAGAAAGCAAATAAAGCAATTACAATAAAAAAAATGAACTGGCAATAAAAATTTGGTTGCATCAGAACTCAACGGGCAAATATTGAATTCAAAATATAAATCCCCAATCAGTAAAACTTGAGCATTAAACCTATGTCGTCAAAAAAAACAACAACATACAATTGGCAACTCTGCAAAGAACTAGCTTTAATCAATGTGTACACTTGAAAAACAAATAGCCAACAAAAACATTCAAATTGCAAATGAGAAAGAAATTGGTGGAATTTCTCGATTATGTCTTCCAATCCAAACCATTGCAACGGATTCAACATTGTGATCGTAAAGAAAACAGAGTCAATGAAGTGACTCACAAAGTAATTTGACTGCTGCTTTGTGGTACAATGAAATCTCCCAATAATAACAAAAACTCCTCGAGAAGTTACTCGAGATGACAAAAGAAATAATAAGATTGCATATTTCAAGTTTTAAGATCCAAACAAAAAAAGAACACCTAAAGTTCGAGCATCTTCTTCATTCAGCAGAAACTCGGTGTGAACCAAAACCGAGAGCGCGAGTCCTCGACGTTGTAATCTGAGTACTCCCATGCATTCTTCAAGTTAAAGAAGCATGTTTCCCGGTCCCCTCCCCGACCTTCTGTATCTTCTTCACCACCATCATCGAGCACAACATCAACAAGATCTTAACTGAACGTCCATGACATTGTCGTGTTTATGGATATCAACTCGTTTGACTTTAGCTATAAGAAAATGGCTTAAACATCACTGGCAGAAAAATGCCAAGTTCGGCCTAGGATGTTTCTTCTCGTTATGTTTCTTTATATTTTCTTCTCCATGAAATGATTCACGGCAATGAATGCAAAGAGATACTCTGGACATAATCTGGAAACACAACCAATTGATTAGATAAAAAGTAACCTAGGGTCCGTTTGGCACCGCCCCATCCCGTCGGATCCGTGGGATTGGGGGATCCGCGGATCTCGAGCCGCGTGGATCCCGGGAAATGGGATCCGCTCGGCGACCGCTCAGACGCCGCGAGCGGGATCCGCCCCCGCGGATACCGATAGATACCATCCCCGCGTACCACGGATCCCGCACGCCAAACGGACCCCTAGTCAACGCGAGCTAACAAGAAGAACAAACAGAAAGAAGTGTTTACATGTGGCCTTTCGTACTCTGGTACTTTCCCCATGCTTAGCAATTATTTCCGTATAATATTATTGCTTTACATGAATATCCTAACACGACATTATAATTGCTAACAATTGGTATCAGAGCCAGTTCTACGGCCTCGTTTGGTATGGGGATAAAAGTTATCCCGAGATAAAAGTTATCCTGGGTTAAGTATTAATGATGGCCGTAAAGTTTTTTTCTCAGATTTTTGGATTTTCTGGTTGGGTCATTTTTCATTGATAGAAAAATGCCCAGCTCGGCATAGGATGTTTCTTCTCATTATGTTTCTTTATATTTTCTTCCCCACGAAATGCTTCGTTGCAAGGAATGCAACGATATACTCAGGACATAATCTGAAAACACAACCAACTGATAAGATAGAAAGTAATCTAGTCAACGCGAGCTAACGAGAAGAACAAATACAAAGAAGCACATACATGTGGGCTTTCATAATCTGGTGTTTTCCCCATGCTTAGCAATTATACTGTCAATAAGTTTGAAAACCCAACTAGAAAATCCGAAAATTCGAGAAAAAAACTTTACATGTATATAGGTATAAATATAGCTCTGATACCAATTGTTAGCAATTATACTGTCATACTAGGATCTTCTACACTATATTCACATAAAGAAATAATAAAATACGGAAATAATCCATACCTTCCGTCAAATAGTTCGTTGGAGAGAAGCTAGAGATAGCTCACCGTAGAGTAAGGTGGACATGTTCGATCCCGATTTCAATACCTAAGTTCTAACGGTCATCTGGGTCGTGGAGGTAGAAAGGTAATAGTTATAAGGGGTGAGACTAGTTAAGTAATTTCAAAGACAACCGTTAGCATTAAAAGGCTTCGTCCAGTGTATATTTCCCAAATATTTCACTCTTAAGTAACTAAAGAGGCTATATGACAATAATCAAGGTTTTCAGGATTTCTGGTGTAAATTCGATTTTTTCAGGAGAATATATGTAAAATCAAACTTTTTCAGGGGTATATGTAAATATATGTTACATAAGTGTTTAGTATAAATCCTGCATGAAAATTATTTGATGCTAACAACTACTATATTTTCAAGTTAAGCAACTGGTCGCTTACAAAATTCGTGACCAAAAAATCCATCCGCTTCAAGTCACTACAGTAATTATACATTGAAAAATTGTGTGAATATTAAATAACAATATTTTATATCACTACAATGTTAAATTGTCATTTAAGTGGAAAGTGAAATTTTGAGTCACGTGGTAGGTGCATTAATTTGATCCAAGGAGGTTTTAGCACTTTTTATAATAATAATTTATATCACTATACTGTTGAAATAAAAAGAAAAGAGAAAAGGGAAGCTGGAGAGTTATCCGTCAAGAGCGGCACAGGAGGGATCGTAAGGACGTGATGAATTGATCTCAAGTATCTGATCGGTGAAAACAGTGGCGAGGGAGGCGAATATGAGGTGTAAAAAGATAAAAATGAAAAGTGAAAAGTGGAGCTGGAGAGTTGTCCATGATGGATCGACGGCGAAAGGAGGTCACCGAAGGTTAAGACTGACATAAGAGCGATCACAGGGACATGAGGGATTGATCCCGGTGTTTGACCAGTGAGAATGGCGGCTGAGGCGGCAAATCTGAGTTGGGGTTTTCGATTCTCCTTTGGGGAAGGTGATCGGTGGCCTTGGACTGCAAGAGCAAAGCTCGACAGCGTAGGGAAAGACGGGGAAAAGGGCGGCAGGCGTTGAGGGAGGGTTCAAGCGATCGAAAAGTTGGTTGTGGGGATCGACAGCGAATAAGGAGGATGAGAAGGGTGGTGAGGTGGTGGTTGCGACGTGATGTGAAGGCTTGAACGCGGGCAACATGGAAGGAGGCCGGTGGCGAGAATCCTGTAGAGGCTGGTCGAGGTTGTCCGACGAGAGGGAGCCAGTGTGGAAGGAGGCCGATGACGGAATCGAATGGCTCTTCGTATCAAGGAACGTAATGATGCTATAACTTAGAAGGGCATTCGCATCTTTTTAGCACCTAAATGGACTTAACGCCTTAAGAAAAGCGCGCTTGTATTTAATCCCCCACTAAGACCCGAATCTGGCCGTTTGGCTCGTATTAAGCAACGTATTACGGTCCAAATTGGGTCTTAATAGGGGTATTTAATCCTCATAACGTACGTACCCCACTGCCGGATTGGATATATTATAATTCAATTTTAGTTTGGATTTCTATTTCATCTATGTTCGAGTTTTTTTTAAGCTGAAGAAACTGGTTACTAGGAATTAGTGAATAACGAGATCATCATCTTCCCTAATATTAGAATTAATGCATTCTAGCTTATTGGGTTTAAAATCATAGCTTGGTGATAGGCAAGCAAACTCCAGAATTGTTAATTGGTTTCATAAAAAGTTGATTCTTTATTATGTTTGGTTTTTAGGTTTGCTAATTTATTAGATAGATATGCAAACAGAGCAATTGACTTGGCCTTTAGATAGTTACATACTATGCCAGTGGCGTGGGCAATATACAAGGTAATCTTAGAAGAGGAAATGCGAAGGGTTGATAAGTTTACATCTAATGGTAGAAATACTTTCAATCTAATGGTGGAGAATAATCACCATAACAAATAACCGGAAAATATCAAGCACGTGAAGAGAAATTGTGTGTAAAAAATAGGGGTGGTAATTTGGGTTGCAACCCGGAACCCGACCTGACTTAAAATTAACGGGTTCAGGTTCAAGGTTTCCAGGTTCGGGTCAAAAATGGTGAATCCATCACTAACCCGTTTATAAACGGATCGGTTCCGGTTGAGTCGGATGACCCTCTTGACCACTCGTGATCCGTGACCCACAACCCAATCCGCGACCCATGACCTGTTTATGACCCATGACTCGTGAACTCAAATAACCTTAACTTAAAGTAATCGAGACATTCTTACGCGACTATGAGGGGCGCCGGCGCGCCACATAGGAGAGTATCTTAATCAACGCTCTTCACTTCGAGAGGTCGTCGACGCGCCGCATAGAAGACTATCTTAATTTCTGTTTTTCACTTCAAGAGCCCGACGCGCCGACTTTGACATTTTGATTTCTCTCCATGCTTAGGATAGGGCTTGCAACGAGGTTTTTCCAATATGATTTGATTTCTCTCTATACCTAGGATAGGGCATTAGGCCTTGCAAAGAGGGTTTTTAGTACTATTTGATTTCTACATCAATTATCTTGAAAGTATCCGGTTTGATTTGATTTCTCTCTATACCTAGGATAACTTTTATCCCGGGATAACTTTTATCCCCATACCAAACGAGGCCGTAGAACTGGCTCTGATGCCAATTGTTAGCAATTATAATGTCATGTTAGGATTTTCTACACTATATTCATGTAAAGCAATAATATAATACGGAAATAATTGCTAAGCATGGGGAAAATACCAGAGTACGAAAGGCCACATGTAAGCACTTCTTTCTGTTTGTTCTTCTTGTTAGCTCGCGTTGACTAGGGGTCCGTTTGGCGTGCGGGATCCGTGGTACGCGGGGATGGTATCTATCGGTATCCGCGGGGGCGGATCCCACTCGCGGCGTCCGAGCGGTCGCCGAGCGGATCCCATTTCCCGGGATCCACGCGGCTCGAGATCCACGGATCCCCCAATCCCGCGGATCCGACGGGATGGGGCGGTGCCAAACGGACCCTAGGTTACTTTCTATCTAATCAGTTGGTTGTGTTTCCAGTTTATGTCCAGAGTATCTCTTTGCATTCATTGCCGTGAATCATTTCATGGAGAAGAAAATATAAAGAAACATAACGAGAAGAAACATCCTAGGCCGAACTTGGCATTTTTCTGCCAGTGATGTTTAAGCCATTTTCTTATAGCTAAAGTCAAACAAGTTGATATCCATAAACACGACAATGTCATGGACGTTCAGTTAAGATCTTGTTGATGTTGTGCTCGATGATGGTGGTGAAGAAGATACAGAAAGTCGGGGAGGGGACCGGGAAACATGCTTCTTTAACTTGAAGAATGCATGGGAGTACTCAGATTACAACGTCGAGGACTCGCGCTCTCGGTTTTGGTTCACACCGAGTTTCTGCTGAATGAAGAAGATGCTCGAACTTTAGGTGTTCTTTTTTTTTGTTTGGATCTTAAAACTTGAAATATGCGATCTAATTATTTCTTTTGTCATCTCGAGTAACTTCTCGAGGAGTTTTTGTTATTATTGGGAGATTTCATTGTGCCACAAAACAGCAGTCAAATTACTTTGGGAGTCACTGCATTTACTCTGTTTTCTTTAAGATCACAATGTTGAATCCGTTGCAATGGTTTGGATTGGAAGACATAATCGAGAAATTCCACCAATTTCTTTCTCATTTGGAATTTGAATGTTTTTGTTGGTTATTTGTTTTTCAAGTGTACACATTGATTAAAGCTAGTTCTTTGCAGAGTTGCCAATTGTATGTTGTTGTTGTTTTTGACGACATAGGTTTAATGCTCAAGTTTTACTGATTGGGGATTTATATTTTGAATTCAATATTTGCCCGTTGAGTTCTGATACAGACTTCTCTGGGTAGTATGTGGTCATTGAATGATGTCACGGGGTAACTGTTCAACTCTTGGAAACGCATATGGTGATGCTACTAGATTTTTATTGCCAGTTCATGGTTTTGATTGTAATTGCTTTATTTGCTTTCTGATATGTGCCACCTTCTGAAACACTTGAAAATCTGAAGAAAGCCATCAAGTCCTAAAAATATTTATGTTAAAGAAGTCTTGAAGTTGCCAATTAGCATACCTTTGTACTTAAAGCAGATGCAGATGGTCAAGGAGCAAATTTTGTTCGATCTTACTTTTTTCTGGTCACTGTATGTTGTATATATATTATGAATTCAAAAATAATACTGAAGAAGAACATCAAAACTTTTATACAAGGATTCATGTATGGCTACATTATCCTAGCATATTGCTCCGAAATCATAAAGAATCACCAGCCTGCAGGTTTAAAAAGCCAAGAGTATATGTTGCTGACTTATTTCACAGACCAAGGCTCTCCTTTCTTAAATAAGCACCTCATTTAACCACAAGTTCTCTTGTATTCAGCTGGTTGTTGTAGAACTAGAGGAAAAAGGATACAGGCGTTAGCCTGCATACATGTCATCAATACCCATCTCCAAATTAACCAGCCTAACGAAGGGTGGCTGCTAAAGTCCTTATTTCTTGCCATCTCGCACGCAAGAGGAATTAAGTAGCCTAATGAAGGGTGAATGATGAACATCTTCTTGTCATTCTTGCACTCAAGATTCACCCCGCCGTTTGCCATTCCGCACGGTGGTGGTGATCCTCCGGGGCAAGCTGGCATGCTTGTTTCTGATTAATGGTGGTGGCTCACGAGCTATCTGGAGGTAGCTGATGAAGGACGAGAAGAATACATGGTAGCAAGCTATGCGGTACGGATACTTCACATTTTGAGAGCATATAGTATCTGACACGTGTCGGATACGGATATATATATATATATACCCGATACACTCGGATACGTATTCGATTATTTAGGTCAACAAAACATGTAATTAGAATTCAGATACGGTTATGATAAATTTTAGAATACGGCTAAGATACGCTTGGACCTTTGATTAAGACTTAATAAGAGGTATGTAGTTAGGAGATGGAAACTTTCTTAAGTTATTTGTTTTTGAAGTTCTTTTATATTTATGTAGATGAATACATTGCTATTAAGTATCAGTCTTTTGATTTTTAGAGATGACATAGATGAACAATTTGAATGCATTTTTTTTTCAAAATTTAAACTTAGCATGATATTAAATATATTATTATATTACCGTATCCTCGTCGTATTCATATCCTGATTTTTCAAAAATTGCCATATCAGAGTATCCGTATTGTATCGTACCCATGTCCCGTAATCGTATTTGTGCTGCCTAGTGGCAAGGCATGACTCTTATGAGAAGGAATGTGTTCAAATGGCTACATCGGATGCGAATGATGTCTGATATTAGCCCTTTATATATAGACGTCAGAACCTCTGGCTTAAGAATCCCAAGCAAGCAGAAGAATATAGATCAACATGAAGAGCGGGTCTAAAACTGTTTCCCAGTGTCAGCAAGCCACGCCATTGATGGGTTCCTTTGTCATTAGTTATATCTCTAATCATAGCTGTTAATGACAATATCTAATCATACAGTCAAACTAGTTAAAGTGGCACATCAGCCCGCCCCCACTATCTCTGATTATAGTTGTTAATGACAATATCTAATCATACACTTGGCACGGCTAACTGTCCGCTCCCACTATCTTTATTATAACTTACGCCACATCAGCCCACTCTTTATTATAACTTACGCCACATCAGCCCACTATCCTTTTTTTTCTTTATTTAATTATAATTTTATGCCACATGTATGTCACGTGTATGTCATGTGTGTATAAGTTTATGACTGTAGATAACAGAGAATTTTAGTGGGTATATATTCACCTCATACTTATGCAATTAAGTCTAGGATACATATGCAAAAGGGCCCCCAAAGAATTCGGCCATTTATGCGAAGTTGCGAACTGAGACTGATAGCCTATCGGTTTTAACGGGTCGGATCCAGGATGGATTCTTCCGCCGATCCAAATCGCATTAGTTTCGTTCCGGTCACCGCTTATCGTTGGATTAACTGTTACCGGTGATATGACCGGATGGCCTACATATCCGTTCTTAATTAATAACCGTCGGATGAGGGCATCAACTAAGCACCGTCCGGCGGAGTTTAGATAAACTAGAACTCATACGCGGCGACAATGAGATGCAAGTCCAATCGTGACTGGTCCAACTTATGATCCAATGAGTGTACCACGTTCTTAGGTTTAGGATAAGTAGAGTTCTCCTGGGAGGAACCGATCCATTTCTTCTTCACGCTGATATATAGTGCTCCTGGAGCTGGCAAAGCACTGCAGTACGGCGTCCATTGGAATCCCAGAATCGAACTAGGGTTTTCGCGTCCCAAATTTCTCTAATCTCTCAAAAGGTTCGATTTAATTCGAAATAATTGGTGTTGGTTTGTTCATATGATGTAGGGATGCAATGCGTAATACGTATATTTCTTTTTTCCCCGTCTATGTTTTGGATTATGTTCTTGCTGTGATCTTTTTACCATAGTTCAATGATGGGTTCCTGTGGTGGGTTTGGTATCTTTGTGTTTTCTAAGGCATTTCTATGGGGTTTTTACGATTCTTTTCCGATTATTATGGAAAATGGGAAGATTGGATAATATCTTGCTGTACTTCTTTGAAAGCTTGAAATCTTGATGATATCGAGTTTTTTAATCTTATGGATTGGTGTAGGTTTTTAGGTTTCATCCTGGGTTTTTGTATGTCGACGTGCTAAATTGAAGGATGGAGGAATGTGGATTTGAGTGATTGAGGAAAAGAAGAGTTTTGATCCTCGTGAAGAGAGCCAATCCTATTTGTTTCTCTTGGGTCTAGCGTTGATGTACTATTCATCTGGAGGTTTTGAATGTAGTTGTAGTGTTAGTTTTTAGATGTCGTGGCAGTACATTCATGTAGCAAAACTAGCCGAATGTTTTAAAAATTTGTTGAACCCAAGAAGAATGATGGCAGTCACATTTATTTAGCATTTTCTTGTGATGCCATATCTACCATGTCTTGATTGTGGTAAATTTAGCCCGATGTTTTGAAAGATCGATGAACCCAAGAAGAATGGTAGCAGTCATATTTATTTAGCATTTTCTTGTGATGCCATATCTACCATGTCTTGACTTTGGTCGCTGTATTGTTATATCTAGTGACTAGATAAATATCACATTGCCCTGCTTTTTAGGTGTGTTATATTTCTAACTTTTCCTGGTTATTACTGAAAAGTTTGGAGTCTGTAAAGAAATTCTTGCTGCTGACAAATTGGAAAGAGTTCTTCTTTTTGGGTATCATACTGTTTGCTTACACTGCTGCTAGTCCTAATATTGTACCAAGAACAAATGAAATATGGGGAATCAGCGGGCTTCAATATGCTGTACAACTTCTGGAGGAAACAGCGTTGAGAATGTTTGTGCTGAGACTAAAGAGCTTTATGAAGAAAAAAAGGGAGAAGAAGAACCATTTAAAAGAGAACCTAAGGAAGAGCTTAAAGTAGATCCCTATGAAGAAATATTGTTAACTGGGGAGCCACATGGAGAAGAAGAACCATGGGAAGAAGACTCCATTGGAGAAGAACATTCTGAAGGGGATCTCGATGAAGACCCAAATGACGAACCTGATGAAGAATGTCCATCACAGTTATATAAATCTCAGCCTTCCTCTGATGTTGATAACATCAACAGAGTATCCAGTTTTCAACCATCCTCAGGCAGTGAAGAACATTCTGAAGAGGATCTCTATGAAGACCATAATGATGAACCTGATGAAGAAGATCCGTCACAGTCGTATAAATCTCAACCTTCCTCTGATAATGAGAACAGTGACAGATTAGTTAGTTTTCAGCCTTCTTCAGGCTGTGAAGAACATCCTGAAGAGTTTGTCAGTGAAGATCCTAATGACGAACCAGACGAAGAAGATCCATCACAGTTATATAAATCTCAACCTTCCTCTGATAATGAAAACAACGACAGAGTATACAATTTTGAACCATCTTCAGCTAGCGAGAACAGTGAAAATTCCAGGCAAGGCTTGGTTCATACTAGCTCAGAAAAGAAGAAGAGACCGCGCAATGTGGAGCTTAACTTTTTTCAGAAGAGACATAAAAAGGAATTGTCTCCCAGTAGCAATCAGCTGGACAAGGCAGTGGATGTTGACGTTGTTACTCAGGCACAAGATGGTACAGATAGTTCAGGAAAGAAAAGGCACAGGGGATGGGATCTGAGGCCTCGAGCCGATGGGGAAGTTGGCGATGATGATATTTTGTTGGCAAAAAAGCAAAAGACTGGATGGGCCAGTGAAGAAATCCAGTTGAGGATGCTGGGTCCTTTGAAGCTTCCTGATCTTTTGGAGCCTGTGACTTGCGTGGATCCAGAAGTTCAGAAATTGAACACTCAACTTCTTTCAGTGAAAAGGAAGCTGCAATCAGGAGACATAGCGGATGCCTGTTTGGAGGGTGCAATGTCTCCATCTCCACCTCCTATCTATGATGAATCTGGCTTTCATATCAATTCTAAGGAGGTTAGATTACAGCTCACCAAGAAGAGGCAAAGCATCATATCAGAGATAGTTCAAAGGAATCCTACTTTCCAACCTCCTCTAGATTATCAGCCGCCAAAGTTTTTCAAGAAACTCTACATACCGGTGAAGGAGTACCCATCTTATAATTTTATAGGTCTCATCATCGGTCCACGTGGGAACACGCAGAAGAGAATGGAGAAGGAGACTGGCGCTCAAATTCTGGTAAGGGGTAGAGGTTTGGAACGAAAAGCACTCCAGAAGAAGGATGTGAAACCTGACCCCTCAAAGGATGAGGATCTACATGTCCTGGTGCAGGCTGATAGCCAGAGATCACTGGATGCTGCTGTTAGCATGGTGGAAAAGCTTCTGGTTCCAGTTGAGGAAAGGTATAACGAACACAGGCTGGGCCAGCTAAGGGAGCTTGCCAAGCTGAAGGGCACTCAAGGAGAGACTGGAATAAGTCTAGTGGGAAACAGCGTCGAGGGCATCTGCAGTGCCTGTAGTGATGTAATTTATCCACCATCTGCTTGTGAGTTGGCAGTGCCAATCGCAGGTAGCAAAATAGACAGCAAGCAGTCCTCAATCCATTCAGAGCCTGAAGATGGACCATCGCATATTGACGCCACTCATTCTATTCCAAGTATGAATGTTACTTCGATTGCTACATCATCAGTTTTTCCATCTAATAATATAACGCCCACGAAAGCTTATGATGAAGCTAACCTATATGTTGGATTTCTACCACTGTATATGGGTGAAGATATGCTGATTGATCTGTTTTCACCCTTCGGAAGAATTTGTGAAGCTAGAGTTGTGAAGGACAGGATTACTGGTGTGAACAGAGGATTTGGATTTGTTAGATACACTAATGCCGCTAATGCCGCAATGGCAATTGAGCATATGCATGGTTTCTTGATTGATGGAAATGCCCTAACAGTTCGGATAGCAGGCATCCGACAATTTTCTGGTGGAGCTAATATTTTTGTCGGTTATTTGCCCCCACATGTCAATGAAAATAAGCTGATAGAGTTGTTTTCTCCTTTCGGAAGCATATGCGAAGCCAAAGTGGTGACGGATAGATACACAAGTTTAAGCAAAGGTTCTGGCTTTGTGAGGTACACAGATGCTGCAAGTGCTTCGAATGCTATTGCAAAAATGAATGGATACATGATTGATGGGAAGCTACTCGCTGTACGGATAGCAGGAATTCCACCTGCTGCAGCCAATGCTAATAATGCAACTGTGGCACTGCCTAGCTATAGTTGTGTCCCTGTGTATCCAGATCCGGAAGTCATAGGTCCAGGGACCCATTCTCCAGCAGGTTGGCCAGCTTCTGCAACACTATTGAACTATGGTTCGATGCAGTCTTCAACATCGCGTGCTTACTCATGCCAAACTCCAGGCTTGGCTTCTGTGTATCTTGGCAATTTCTCGAATTAGAAATTAGTACAACATGCAGACTATTAGTACAGCTCTGACAGGGTACAACGTGATGAAACGCTGCCAATTGGTCATGTTTTTCTTTTCGCTGGTTTCTCCCACACAATCATGAGACAGCAGTTACAGGTGCCCAAGCCTGCTGTTCCAGTTAGGCGAGCAAAGGCAGCTAGAATTGATCAAAACACAGGCTACTGATCAGGACACAGTATGGAGTCTGAACTTTACTAGTTTAGCTGATAGATCAAAATGTATTGAACTTCTTTGCTAAGCATGGATTTGTTGTGACATAATGAATAAAAGATCAGAACACTAGATTGTTTGTTAATCTGAAGCTTCTGTACATACTGCTAAGAGATTTTAGCTGTGGGCATTTGTTGATTAGATTTGGATTAATAAAAAGATCGGAACATGAGTTTTTCTGAGGTTGAAGCTAGCTTTTAATGTTACTTGAGTTTCTACCAGGAGCTTTAGAACTGCCTTAGAATCCTTGGTCAACCTATTGATATAGTAAAGGTGATATCTGAAGTCCTTTGATCAAACTGGAGGCTTACCCTTCAGTTTGTATGCCTATTGTACTGGCCCCTTTTTGTCTGGTTTTTCTGTTCTGGAGTACATGAATTCTGCTTTGCTTCATTTTCGTTGGTTCGTATGAAATTTTTTCACTGAAAAAGAGAGAAAAACAAGCCGAAAATGTGATACATGAGGTCACTATGCTGACTTTTCAAAATGACAATTGGTAAAATCTCACGTGTATAAACTCACATCTATTTGACTAAAACAGTACGCTCATTTATTTAGCTAAAACGGTGTACTTATAAGCTGAAATTTTGATAAACAGTCCTTCAGCTTCAAAATTATAGTTAAGCGAAGAGATCATCTGTCAAAAGGAGGACAATTCCTTTTGATCGTAGAAAAGTCCTGAAGGGCTACCATCAGACAGTGTAGCCAGCATAACTGGACCTTTTGCAGCTTCCTCAGCAGTCAAGATCCCTGTGTTCCAGTTCAAATCTGTTTTTGTATACCCAGGACATACACAGTTGGTGCATATGGTCGGATGCTCCCTTGCAAGGATCCTTGCGTAAGCATTGAGAAGTGCTTTAGATACCTTATAAGCAGCTGCACTTGTTGGCCAGCCATGAGCACTCAGCTGGCCTTCCTCGAAATCCTCCAGAAACTGCTTCACTAACTCGTCCAATGTCTCTTCTTTTAGGCATTCAACATCAGAGAGCTTTTGCTTAACACTTTCACTTGGGATAAACTGAAATGAAGTATAGGAAAAATTAGTTTCACTGAGATTGAAGTTTTGCAGCTAAAGCAGCATGATTATGAACATCAGTCTAGCGTGTTACCCTGAGTTTTCCAATGGATGATGAAATATTCACAATTCGAGCCATAGTAGATGATTGAAGCAAGGGAAGAAGTGCTTCGGTGACGCGTATGCTGCCGTAGTAATTTGCTTTTATACACTCCTTCGCCATCTCATATGTCTCTTGTGAATTTTCCTTTATCCATCTGGGGATATCCCCTGTATCTTCATCTTCCTGTTTCCACGAACAAATATTGATTAATGTGTTTGTTCTTGTTAGACTATAAATATATAAACTCACCCCTCTCCTATCAGAAAGCTTTCAGGATTAAACAACAAATATTGAGATCAAACACCATTATGTGATAGAACCTTTGTATTCCATCATCCTATGCTAGTTGCATTTTTTCTTGTACAAAATAGAAGCAAGGATTGTGATCTACCTCATGGTCAAGTGGCCTTCCAGCCTTGAAAACATTATCATCTATTAGCACACCAAAAATCCCTGCATTATTAACCTGCAGACCAGAACAATTATCATAGATGGAAAGCACAAGAATTTAGAACAGTATAATGTAACAACTCATGAATCTCTTACCAGAATATCAAGCCTGGCAAACTGTGATGCAACATAGTCTGCTAGAGAAGCAATGCTAGAAGGGTCAGTCACATCTAGTTGGTGAAACACCACGTCGGAGCAGCCGGACTCTCTGAGCATCGCAACGACTTCGGCACCCTTCTTCTCGTCCCTCGCCGTCAATATGACTATGGCTCCATTAAGAGCCAGCTGCCGGCATATCTCCAGGCCAATTCCCCTGTTTCCGCCGGTAACTACTGCAATCCTGTAACAAAGAAGTACAACTCAAAAACTTATTTGAAACTCCCAAGAGATGTTACATAACAATTAGTAATAGGTGTTTCAGAATGGGAATTGGGGATGCACCTCTTCTGCTCTGCCGTGGAGATGACGACTCCTTTCATGTTTGATAGCAAAAGTGGATTGGAAACAATGGAGTTGGTATGGTTTGGGTTTTAGTACCTCATCCTGGGTGGCACATCTACACACACATATATATTGATGGTTAGTATTAGGACTTTTGAAGCCTTGGCTTGCGTCATTGCACTCATCAACTCTTGATGATGGATGCACTGAGGTAATTGGCGAGACTGATGGTTGGGCCTACAACTTAATTCTTCAATGTTGTGAATTGTGATGCACCAACTTATACCAAGTTTTCAGATGAATGCATTAGCCTCTTCCATCTAGCTCTTGAGTTAATATCATATTCCCTCTCTAAAAGTGTCTTAATGAGTTGTGAGCGGCAAACCTGCAGAGATAATAATTACAGTCCAAGTATCCAACTAGAAGTAATGGAGTTGTAATACTATGAAAAATGACGCATGCACTGACGTCACAAGTCATAATGCTGCATAGGACTCCAATTTTATCATCAGATTACCTTTTTCTTGGATATGTTTGACCAGATCTTATCGCACTTGCGTGGATGTATCATCACCATATAGTTTTGTTCTTTGCTAATTTTCATCACTTAGCTGCAGTTCTTGTAGAAGCATGCCATCTGCTGTCATGGTGGTACGGGGCGGATCCAGGATTTAAAGTCCGCCCGGGCTAACACTATCCTAATGGTTTGCTTGATGAAAACTATACCAATCACAGGCTCATATTTTAATGTAATATCTCTAATGGATTTCAAAAAGCCCGTTCTTATGTTTTAGTTACTGTTACTCTACACAAGAACAAGAGACTATATTCAAACAGTAAATGCTCAAGTAGTGTTCTCAAATCTCAATATTCAAAGCACATTCTTTTCTGAACAGTAAAATCATTCATAAAATAATTCTGAAAATAAAAAAATTGTAAGTGGGGTCTAATCTCTAAATTATACGACTTCTAACCTTTTAAAGTCGTTTTCTTTGCCTTGTACGTTGTAGAAAATTGCTTTTAAGAGAGACAAAACAATAAAATCAAGGGGCTATTAGGAGCCACGACATTAACTTGAAGCCTTGAACCCATGGGTGTCCTGCAAGTATCAAATACTATGTGAATAAATTATAGGGAAAATTGCCGTTTAGTCTCTTTAGGAGAAGTTGTTTGCTATTTAGTCTCCTTGAAAGATTTTAAGCCATTTAGTTCATTTTTGGACAGCTGTACTTTTTTATCTCTAAAATACCATTTTTGTATTTTTTTAAAATGGGAGATGGATGGATAGTTTTTGAATTAGGTGGTTGGCATTAATTGGAGTGGTTGAGAATATATACACCTATTCCCAATACAGGAAAGGCATGCATGCATCCACTTATGGCTGGATGCATGCATTAATAGTAAAAAAGAAAATACTAAAAAATAGAGGGAAAATACCTGAAAATAGGAAAATTGCCGGAAAAAATGAGAAAAATGGTTAAAAAGTATAAAAAAAATACCGGGAAATATAAAAAAAATTGGATTTTATTTGGGAGCAGCCATTAACGGTAAAAAAGGAAATTACTGAAAAGTATAAAAAATTAATGGGAAATAGGGAAATATGCGGAAAAATAGGAAAAATGGTAGAAAAGTAGGAAAAATTAATGGAATATAGAAATTTTTTGCTGATTTTTTTTTAAAGTAATTACTAAATATTGGAAAGTGATTACCAAATATTGAAAAGTGACTACAAAATAATGAAAGTAACTACCAAATATTCGAAAGTAACTATCAAATATTGGGAAGTAAGTATGAAATATGGGAAGTAACTACCACAATGGAGAAAATTGTAAAGTAACTACGAAATATTGGGAAAGTAACTACCAAATTGGGAAAGTAACTACCAAATATTAGGAAAGTAACTACGAGCATTGAAAAGTAAGTACAAATAGTTTCAAGCATTTTTCTATTACAATTTGTGGGAAGTAACTACCAGTTTAATTGGGGAGTAACTACCAATTTATATGGGAAGTAACTACCAGTTAACTGTGAAGTAATTACCAGTCTAATTGACAAGTAAATACCAGTTTGAATGGGAAGTAACTACCAGTTGAAGTGTAAAGTAACTACAAAATATTTGGAAGTAATTACCAAATATGGGAAGTAACTACCAAAATGGAGAAAATTGTAAAGTAACTATGAAATATTGGGAAAGTAACTACCAAATATTAGGAAAGTAACTACGAGCATTGAAAAGTAACTACAAATAGTTTCAAGCATTTTTCTATTACAATTTGTGGGAAGTAACTACCAGTTTAATTGGGGAGTAACTACCAATTTATATGGGAAGTAACTACCAGTTGAAGTGTGAAGTAATTACAGTTTCTTTTGTAAAGTAATTACCGTTTAAACTGGAAAGTAACTACAATTTATGGGAAGTAACTACAAATATTGGTAGTTACTTCTCAGTTTTCCTACCTTTTTCTAGGATAGTAACTACAAATTATGGAAAAGTAACTACAATTATGGGAAGTAACTACAAATATTGGTAGTTACTTCCAAAAATATTATAAAGTAATTCCAATATTTAATAAATAGACATTTTATAAATAGTTTGGAGTATTTTTCTATTACATTTTTTGAGAAATAACTACATATATTGCTAGTTATTTCGAATTTTCCTACCCTTTTCCTACCAAATATTGATAGTTACTTTACAATTTCTAGAAAGTAATTACAAATTTTGGTAGTTACTTCCCAAAATATTGGTAGTTACTTTACAATTTTCTGGAAAATAACTACAAATAGTTACTATAAAAATTGGTACAAAAATTTTCTGAGAAGTATCTACAAAAATTTCTAAAAAACTTTGCTAAAAAGTTATTACAAAAATTTTCTAGAAAGTAACTATAATTTATGAGAAGTAACTACAAATATTAGTAGTTACTTCCTATGAATTGTAAAGTAACTACCAATATTTTACTAAAAAAAAGTAATTGAAAAAAAAACAAAATGATCTTGTG
>OY986963.1:33866559-33886244 GCA_963920575.1 Narthecium ossifragum | reverse complement strand
AATTTAATTAAGGGGGAAGGGTCCAGAGCCCCACATGCAAAAGACCGTTTGACTAAATACCCTTGCACACTGTTTCGGGATAAAAAACCCAAACCCTTAAATCTTTTCTTCTTGCAGCGTTTTGGACGCCACCACCCCAAACCCCATGCTCTCTTTCACTCAGCTTTCCTCTTTCTTTAATTACCCGTTTACATCTTTATTAGGCTTTCATCTTACAGCTGCTCACGACTTCTTCTTTCGCCCTTGTCTTCTCTAGCTAGAAAGCCAACTTGAAGATAGATAGATATATAGGAATATAAGTCGTCTCATCTTCTTTGATGAACACTTAGTAGCCCATTGTTCTCCATGGGGTTGTCAGAGAAGGATGGAGTGGGAGTACTGGCTTCGCCAGAGGAGGATCCTGGCGCCCACATGCTTGTTGTCCCACCCGAAGGTGTTGTCCGACTGCTCGCCGCCGAGGGTTTGACCGTTGATCTGGATGTAGTTGAGGTAAGTTGGGTTCCTTGTGACCCTGTGCAGCCATGCAGCACCCCATAGCAGCTCATCCTTCATATGCCATTGATGTGCCAATGTACATGAAAGCCATTAGAAACAGAGCCTTTTTTTTTGTAAAAAAAGCTAGCTTTTGAGAAGAAATAGAGGAGATGAGGAACCTGGCAGCCAGAGTAGGAGCGGAATGAATTCTCGGATTGATAAATTCCCGGAATGATAAAAATCAAATTCTCGGAATGCCTCGGAATGATAAAAATAAAATTCTCGGAATGATAAAAATGAATTTTTATCATTCTCGGAATGATAAAAATCAAATTCTTGGAATGATAAAAATTATTTTTTTATCATTCTCGGAATGATAAAAATGAAATTCTAGGAATGTCTCGGAATGATCAAAAATTTTATTTTTATCATTCTCGGAATAATAAAAATGAAATGCTTGGAATGATAAAAATGAATTTTTATCATCCTCGGAATGATAAAAATGAAATTCTCGGAATGATAAAAATCCATTTTCATCATTCTTGGAATGATAAAAATGGGATAAAAATGGGATGAATGACTTTTATTCTCATTTTTTTATCAATGATTAAAATGGGATGCATGAGTGTTGTGATTCCCATTTTTATCAATGATTAAAGTCATTTTTGTCAATGATAAAAATGGAATGCATGACTTTTTTGTTCTCATTTTCATCAATGATAAAAATGGGATGCATGAGTGCTGTGATTCCCATTTTTATCAATGATAAAAATGAAATGCACGAACTTTTGGTTCCTATTTTTTATCAATGATAAAAATGGGATGCATGAGTACTATGATTCCCATTTTTATGATAAAAATTTATTCTCAGAATGATAAAATTGCATTCTCGAAATGATAAAAATGAAATTCTTGAAATTTTTCTCATTCTCGGAATGATAAAAATGAAAAAGGTCACTAAGGTGGGTATGTGCAAATAGTCCTTGGTCTTTATCAGCACGTGCACAACACGTGGAATCAGCGACCGTGAGTTTAGACGGAGCCCAGGGGTCAATTGGGGATTCGGGGGGCAACCGATGCACCCAGCATCGGTCGCCCGACCGATGCACACGCGAACCGTTGGATCGTGTGTGCATCGGGATTCCCCCACCTCAGACGTCAGCGCCCCTCGATGACGCCCCCCCTCCCCCGCGACCTCCTCCTCCTCCACCTCCACCTCCACCTCTCCCTCTCCCTCTCCGGCCGCCTCTCCCTCACCGTCCTTCTTCCCTGTAGACTGGGCCTTCTTCAGCACCTTGTTTGGCTCCACATACCCTGTCACAGTCTCCTTCTGCTGCTTCCTGCTGACGTCCACTGATTGAACCCCTGCAGCAATGGCCAAAAAGCTTTGATCTTGGAACTCAGGACATCATCCATGAAAAGAGGAGATGAAAAGGTAAGTTATGAGCAAACCTTTCATGTTGGAGAGGGCATTCTTGACCTTGAGCTCACATCCCTCACAGTCCATCCTGACCTTCAGCTCCACTGTGGTCAACTGCCTCTTCTTCTTGTGGCTGTCGTGGCCTCTTCCCAGCAAGTTAGAGAAGTATTCTAGGGTGCCGCCCATGCCCGTGATGTCCTCCTTTGTTTCCTTGAGTAGATCTTCTGAAAGAGAGAAAGGAAGCTAATATAGAGATGGAAGGAGGTGGCTGTGGAGCAGAGGAAGCTTGTATATATGTCAGTGGGCTCCCCACCAGCTTCTTGAACCGGTACCTCCTTGTCCCGGACAGGAAGATGCCGAGCCCGGCGGCGATGGACGCGACGCATATGCCGTAGCCCCACACCCGCCCCAGGTTATCCTGGATGTAGATGAGCACGGTGACAGCGAGGAGGGAGGTGAGGCTGATGAAGAAGAAGAACCAGTTGAAGAACGTCATCATCTGGCTCTTCTCGCCGGCTGAGGAGGCAGAGGAAGCCGATGAAGGTGTCGGCGAGGAAGCCGCCGAGGAGACAGAGCATGAAGGATGTGCCCATGAAGTTGGTGACGGTGTTGGCGGCGGCGGCATTGCCGAGATGCATGGTGCCGGTCAAGTACGTGACAAGGTTCACCGCGATCCCCAACGTCGTCAGTCTCTCGTTCAGCTCCACCACTTCAAAATCATACATATATATATATAAACTAGTGTTGTGATGGAGGCCGCGGAGGAGATCCTCAACGGCTCTGGCGGCGAAGAGGAGGAGGTGGAGGAAGAGATTGAAGAGGAGGTGGAGGAGGAGGTGGAGGAGATAGAGGAGGAGGAGGAGGAGGAGGAGGGCTTAGGTGAAGGAGACGGTGGTGATGTCGGAGATGGTGATGATGTTGGAGATGCTGATGGTGGAGATGGGGAGGATGGGGAGCGTGGGGAAGATGGAGGAATCGGAGGGGAGACTCGTGGAAAGGTGTTAGATAACGTAGATAGTGCCAGCGAAGCCCGAGTGTATTCAACAAGCTTTTGCTAATTAGATGGGTTTTTTATCAAATAGATTTTTAATAGGGTTTTGGGATGAAAAAGGTCACTAAGTTGGGTATATCACCAATTAACCCTTTAATTAAAGATGATTCCTCAACATTTCTTGATGTCACTCTGGCAATCATGAAAGCAGAATGTACAACTTGATTGCCTATCGTTACTAAAGCTGCATGTAGCCAGAAATTTTGGTGGCACGATAATGTTGAGCATCGTCAATTGAAGTGCTCTTCGTCAGGTTCCTGTGTAGGTAGCCACATCCTGCAGGATGTGTTTAGCATGCTGTATGATGGAGGAAGAGAGAGAGAGAGAAATAGAGAAGAGAGTGAAGAAAGAAAGATGATCTGAAAATGTGAAAGGGAAACCAGACATATGTGATTTTTGGAATTACAATCAAGAACCTTTCACACGAATTTCTTCTCGAAAACAAAAACACTTATTCAACTAAAGCGGCATACAGATCTCATGAAGAGATCATCAGTTCAAAAGAAGGACATTCTGTTTGATTATAGAAAAGGCCTGAAGGGCTACCCTCAGTCAATGCAATGTAGCCAACATCACTGGACCTTTGGCAGCTTCATTAAAAGGAGTCAAGATCCTCGTGTGCCAACTCATGTCTGTTTTGGTATATCCAGGATCTAAGCAGTTGGTGGTGCAAATTAATGTTAGGGTACTCTCTTGCTAGAATCCTTGTGTGTAAGCATTGACCAGTGCTTTAGATACCTTATAAGCAGCGAATATAGCATACGCATGTCACAGAATTTGCCTTGAGCTTATTGTTGTTCACGGTGAAACTTATTACAGTTACAGCTAAAATAAGTAAATATCAACAAGATTTTGGGCACAACCTCATAGACTGAAACAGAGACATCTATTAGAAGGATGAGAGCTGAGTTTCATCATAAAATTGGCCTGAGGGACTACCATCAGGAGCCAATGCCAACATCACAGAGCCTTCAGCTCCTTGTTTAACAGTTGATGTCCCAGTCCAACGACCCAGCTCTGTTTGGATGAAACCAGGATGGACACAGTTGATGCAGAATGCAGGATATCTCTTTGCCATGATCCTTGTATATGCACTTATCGCTACTTTAGAGGCTCTATATGCTGATAGAATCGTTGGCCAACCATTTACTTCCAACTTCTTTTCTTTGAAGTCACCAAAATAGGACTGTACTATTTCATCCAATCTCTCTTCTGTTAGGCGATCCGTGTCTCTTAGTTCTTTTTTGATGCTCTCACTTGGTATTACCTGAAATAGAGATGAGATGGACAGAAGTGTGAAACTAGCACTGCTTCATGTTTAATTGCTAGACAGTGTGCATCATCTAGTTTGTATGGAGGTATGTATAAATGCTATTGAGATGAGAATTAATGAAAGAGAAGAGAAGATGAGAATTAATGATGAACATGTTACCTCTAGTTTTCCTGCACGAGAGGACAAAAATACAATCCTTGGCGAGGGAGATTGCTGAAGAAGAGGAATGAGTGCCTCTGTTACTCTCTTCGTCCCATAATAGTTTATGTCGAGGCATTCTTGCGCCGTCTCACAAGTCTCATATGTCGCCTTGGCAAACATTGTGTAAATTTTGGTTGGCTCGTCTAGTTGCTGCATGTGGAAATATGATACACAATTTTAAGCAATATGTGAAAACATAGCTATATTACAATTTGTTACACAATTAGCATGCAAAACATCCTTATCATGCTATTCAGAAAACTTGCTTAACATTAATTTGATAGGTTTTGCATGCTTAATTATTGGTAGTATTGTTGGAATATCATGTTTGCTTTTTGAAAGGCGCTTTTGTTGCTCTACATTAATTTACATATGCAAGAGTGTAAGTAGTGAAGACAAAATATGATCAAACTAACCTCGATTTCTTCCTTTATGGAATCCAAAGCTCCATTGTCCCAGATCAGTCCGTTAACCCCTGCATTATTCACCTGCACAGGATTAATAAATATGTGATTCCTCCTTTTTACTCTCTATTTATTATTAAAAGGCTAATTACATCCGGGAATTTAATAAGAAAAAGAAGTATTCTTTTCGAAAAAATAAGTAAAAACCAAGCTTAAGAAGATCCCTACCAGAATATCTAGCTTTTGATACTCATTCTTGATGAACTCAGCCAAAGCAGTTGCACTATCAGGCTCAGCTACATTCAGCTTATGGAATACCACATCAGATAAGCCAGGCAGCTCCTTGAGCTTCTCAACTGCTTCAGTGCCTCTCTTCACATCTCTAGCTGTTAGGATGACCATGACTCCATTGGAAGCCAACTGCCTACAGATCTCCAGCCCAATCCCTTTGTTACCTCCTGTCACAACTGCAATCCTGGAATCCATAAATGGAAATTAGGATAGAAATATCTTTCTGACTGACTACAAATCAAGAACATCAACAAGGTTGACAAGAACTTTACCTCTTGGGAGTTGGTTTGCACAAAGACTCTTCCATTTCTTGTTGCAGATGAGTTCAGATAAATGCTTCCTTGAAGGAGAGAAGGTATATATATATATATAAAAGGCACTAGAATTTTTGGAGAAGTCATGAGTTTGAAGTGTTATCAGATCGCATGCTTGTATTAGGAGCACAATTACTTTCAAAGAGCAAAATTATTAGGTTGTGACCTCAGTGTATGCGTCATTTTTTTAAAATTAAGCATGGATGACCAAACATATGAATAAGATCTGGTCAAACATATCCAAGAAAACGGAAACTGTTTTATGAAATTAAAACACAATTGAATCCATAGAATTTGTGACCTCAGTGCATGCGTCATTTTAAAGGAATTCCTGGTGATGACAAAATGATAAGTTTTTGTTGACATAATAGACAGTGATCCGAGTCATTCCTGGTGATGACAAAAGGGATTCCATCAAACAGTGGTTTATTATACGATTGAGTCAAAGTTCCCCATATTCTTGACCTGTTTTAGTACAAGTCAAAACCTTTCCATTGCTTCCTCCTCTACTCAGCTGACTTATTACCAACTTCTTACAAAAAAAAAAAAAATTGAAATTAAGACTTTTAGCTGACTTATAGATCTCTAAGAATAATAAAACACATCTAAAAGGGAATTGAAACATTGTTTGTCATGCATGCATTGTGATGCAGGAAAACCTCCAATATTACTACCTGGAAAGTCATTCTCCAACCCTAGGAATCACCACACAGGGGAGCCTTGGGCATCACCACATAAAGGAGAAGAAGCTTTTCTTGAATTTTCATTTATCATAACTTCACCCTATTGGGCATACAAATTCCTTATTTATAGCCTTTTCAAGAGACTAACCATAATAGAAAATCTAAACAAATATCAACCCAAATCCCAACAAATCAAACCAAATCCTAACATATAAACCCAAATGAGAAACCAATCCGAACAAATCAAATCAAATCAAATTTGAATTCCTTCTAGTTATGGAACTTGCTTCCGTATCATTCTCTACCGGTTGGAGAGAGCTCGTCCGTGAGCTGAAGTTGTGGCCTGATAGAGACCTCATCCTCATACTTGGATAGATAGTTGATGCCGAACAAAATATAGAAATCACCACTTAGATAATTTTTGACAGATCCTAGGAATCATCACTTAGGATTAGCAAAGTTGATGCCGAATAGCCCCTAAGAATCACCGCCTAGAGGACAATCCGCCAACCGTAGGAATCACCACCTAAGGGAAACCTCGCTCTGAATACCAAAAATGTTACATGATGAACTCCAATAATCACTACCCGGAAAGTCGTCCTCCAACCCTAAGAATCACCACCTACGGGAGCCTTGGGCATCATCACCCAAAGGAGAAGAAACTCATCTTCAATTTTCATTTATCATAACTTCATCCTAATGAGCATAAAAATCCATTATTTGTAGCATTTTCAAGAGGCTAACCATAATAGGAAATCTAAACAAATATCAACCCAAATCCTAAATCCCAACAAATCAGCCCAAATGAGAAACCTGTTAGCCCAGATATTGTTTTGATGATGTCAATATATAATTGATGATAAAACATAGATTTAATATTATTATCCCTTAATTTGGAAAGCATTAAAATCATATTTAATGAGTTTTGTACTGACGGTCGATGCGACGGACGATGCATGGATCGACCGTGGGGTATGGCGGTTGATGGAAGGATCGCCCGCGGAAGCTAAACATGGGAATATAGGCGACGGTCGATGTGACGGTCGATGGACCGATCGACCGTGGCCTAGGTGACTTGGCTCAAATGAGCGACGGTCGATCGGTGCATCGACCCTGGGAAGAGGTTTTCACAACAGAGCCTGACGGACGATGTCGCGGTCGATCGGACGGTCGACCGTGAGACGTGACGGTCGATAGGTGGATCGACCGTGGCTCAAGGAAAGCCTGACGGACGATGTCACGGACGATGCAACGGTCGACCGTGAGCCCAGAAAAGAGCAGTTAAAGAGCCGTTGCAGGAGAAAGAAATAGCCGTTGGGAGGCTATTTGGAAGGGTTGGAAGCTCAGCTATAAAAGAGAAAGTCCAGCAAACTTGCCAAGGACTTAGGGGGAGCTAAGGGATTATTGTAATAATATTCTAGCAAGTTTCATTCTCTTTATTTGTGAGCTAAACCTTTGTAAAACTACTTCAAGTGTGAAGTAGACTTTGAGAGAGAGATCTGATAGTGAGATTGGAGAGATTGTAAGGTTACCAAGCACCCGTAAGCTTGGTGGATAGGTTGCCAAGCACCCGTAAGCTTGGTGGGAAACTTGTACGAGGTCTTGCAAGTAGTGGAACCCCAAGGAGGCCCTTGGGAGAAGTGGACGTAGGCATGGTTGGCCGAACTACTATAAAAATTCTGGTGCAATCTCTCTAACTCTCCTCTATCCTTCTATTTAATTACTTAATTATCTATTCATATCATTTACAAGCATACAAGTTTATTAGACTCCTACTACCTAGGTTTTTCTTTATCGATCATTATTTAAAGGTCCAATAGAACCCCCCTACTTGGATCTTCAAAACCAATCCTAACAACTTGCTCCCGCATCACATTGCCTTCTAACATTGAAACTTAATATAAGTCTGTTACCGCCAAAATTTGGCATATTTCGAGGGTCAAAATATGGGTCAAAATTGGGACATAGTGGGACCCAACCAACGTTGATCATAGATGGCAACTGCCAAGAGATCATTATGGGCAAAGTGGAGAGCAACCGTCAGAGGTTTTGGGATCATGGGAAGTTGGGAAGTTACTCTCTAAAGAATGGTATAAATATATTGTAAAAGAAGAAAAAGACAGACAAAACACGAGACAAGTCAATGAATGAATTATCTTCTGTTTCCATTACTTCTTCTTCTACTTAGGAGTAGTGTAATCAATCCTTAACATTTCCAGAGCCCAATGTCTCGATGCCTCTGGAGATCATTATCCAATCCATTGGATAACACTTAATACAGATCAAGTCGATCTATGCCATACATGTTCTTGACACGCCTTGAAATATGTCTGATAACGCGTGAAAAGTGCACAAATCGCCCCTTTAACTAGGTCCTGTTAGCCTCCGAGCAATGCTATTTTAATGGTCTATTGTGCATTTCAGGTATAAGGACCCTCAGCGAAGATTAGATCAAGTTTGGTGCTAAAACGAACAAATAAAGAACCTGCGAAGTCAAAGGAGCAAAGGTGGGCCATCTTTGAAGATTAAACTGTACCTGTTTAGGAAGAATCAGATGATGTGCTATACATGGTTGGAAAGCTCTTGAAGTCTAGATTCCAGAACTTTTTACGGTTCGTGATTTGGAGTTTTCTAGAGGAAGATATGCTATTTTTAGTACAGAGGTGCAGAAGAAGCAGTTACGAAAAAAGGAGATCGATCTGCATCCTAAAGGAGATCGATCTTGGTCGGGCATTACCCAGATTTTGAGGTCACGAACGAAGGAGATCGATCCCATTTCCCATGGAGATCGATCTCTTTTGGTGCTGCGGGAAAAATAAAGGGCTGAGATCTAATCCGAGTTAGGGTTTAATTAAGGCCTATAAATAGACCTTTTGAGGGGATTTTTGGCAGCCACCTAAGGATGAATTTTCCTCTCCTCCTGGGTGTTTCCTTGGTTCTTCTTCCTCCACAAACATTAGGGTTAGGTCTTGAAGATAGATCCATGGCGGGAGCGCGTCATCAACCTTCCCCGATGGATCGTTTCTTCAAGATGAGTAGCTAAATCTTTATTCTAGGAAATTCTATGATGTAATAGGGAGTTTATTTCGGTTTTCCTATGGATCTGAGCATGTACTTTATGATGGTTTAATGGATTAAATTCGGAATTTATATATCTATTGGTAATAGTTCTTATGGTGAATGTTTTGTTTGCTCTTTGTGCCCTAATTTCGGTCTGTCTTATCTCGGTTTTTCCGTGGGTATACAGCCGGATTTTGTGAAAACTCAAAACACAAAAGTCGTAGATCTTTGTCTTAGATTTCCAACGAATCTTGAATCGCCTCGTTTCGAGTTCGGATGTGAAAGTTACGCTGAGATTACGATCGCTGGTTCTGAGTATTGCATGTTAGAGGCTAGGATTAGGACTTGTTCAAGTTGCTTTCATGCTAGAACCATGTTAGATCTTTGGATTGGATTCTAAACCCTAGCTTATGATTGTAGGAGTGCTAGAACCACTACCTTAATGCTAGAACCATTAAGACCTATGATTGTAAACTACAATGCATTCTTTATCTTTGTTGATTAGGCGATCTCAAAGTGCTAGAACCACTTTGATTATTTTCATACCAATTATCCGCTGATTTGTTCTTCATTCCGACATAGGCTTCTAATAAATCTATGTTGAGTGATAGTGGACCTAGCCGATCTTCTATCAACCCTAGAAAACCATCTTGAACTTATTGAATTGCCCTTATCCTAGGAATGCCTAGATAGCTCTCGATTACGGATTAGAACTTCTTAGCTTTTTCTCTTATTGTTATTCTCCCAATTTAGTTTAAAGACCAACTATCATCTATCTTCCTTAACTTTTGATTTAGAACTATGCACGGTAATTAGGCTTAATCCTGTTTTCCCTGTGGACCGACTCGGACTTGCTACTATCTACCCATAAAGTAGTTAGTTAGTAGTTTGATTATAAATTTCTAATTTTGGCGTCCTTGTTAAGGTAACGACACTTTTCAAGGCGTGTCAATGTCGTTAAGTATATCCAAGACGATCAAAACAAATTATCGAACTACTAGTTAACTACAACATAGTTAGTGGAAGTATGGGTCGAGTCCTCGGAGAATTGGATGGTCGAATTTACAAATACGATCTAGTCTCTACAAAAGTTGTAAACAATTGAGTTGATTCTTTAGTTGTTCTAACCAAAGTAATGTAAAAGCAATTAAGGTGGAAATTTATCAAGAAAGAATTTCTAGGGAGTTCCAATCCGAATTAGGGTCTAAATGTCTTCTCTATGAATCAAGATGAATGGCAACTAAATGAGATGGCAATAGGAGATCGATGAGCGTAGGATTAGTATCGCTCGCCGCTAATGAGACGTCGGATTAGGATCATCTCATCGCGTGGATCACAAGGTAAAGATCCATGATCGAGGCTTTAATTCGATCATAACTCAATAATCGCCGGGTTAGGGTCATAATGTTGGCAAAGAATCAAGGCTTTGTATGAATAAGGTCTTGGATTGAAATGGATTTAATACCTCAATCCAATCCCCCATCTAAGTCAAGAATGGTAGGTAGGATAGCTTTGGCTTGGGGTGATTTTAGCACCTTAAGATCCTATCCCTAGATCTAGGATTCATCCCCTAGAGTTGGCCATGGTTCTAGCATAGCCTCTTCTTTGAGGAATTGAATCAAATATCTAGCAATCATCATCTAATTCTCAAGCAATTACATGCAAAAAGAGGTATTCAACCATTCAATAATGGAATTCATTAAAGAAATATAGAATTACATGTGAATTCATACAAAAATCATCTCACAAGAGTCATTACATCAAGAATCAAAAGAGAAATCTAAGAGAAAGCCCTAAGACATCATGAAATTTTCAAGGAAAAAGAATTTAGCTACTCATCTTGGGTGGGAGATCCATGGAGGAGACTTTACCCATCTTCTCCATCAAAATCCACCCCTTGAAGCCCTAAATCTCTCTCTCACTCTAAGGGGGAAGAAGGCTGGAGAAAAGGTTGGAGAAAGGAGAAGAAAAAATACCCAAAATAGGTGCCAAAATCCCTATTTATAGGCCTTAGATCGTGGACCATCAGATTAGATCTGAACCATCCATTTCTAACCGTCAGCTAGTCTTGGATCAATCCAAAATAGGTTTGGATCGATCCAAGATGTAAACATTTCAGTTTATAATGGCTTGGATTGATCCAAATTGGATCGATCCACTGTGAGTTTGGATCGATCCAATATGTAACAGAGAGTCATGGCTCTCTGGAACAGGGTTCTGGATCAATCCATAATTTTTGGGATCGATCCAATGTGTAAAAATTTTAGTTTCTAACGGCTTGGATTGATCCACTGTGAGTTTGGATAGATCCAATATGTAACATAGAGTCATGGCTCTCTAGAACAGGATTCTGGATCGATCCATAATTTTTGGGATCGATCCAATGTGTAACAGAGAGTCATGGCTCTCTAAAAAGGGATTCGGTATCGATTCATATTTTTGGGATCGATCTACATTTTCTGGATCGATCCGAATATGGCTGATTCTGTGTAATTGATGTCTTTTGGCCCGAAATCGATGCAACTCTCTTCGTAAGCTCTTGTACCTGAAACCATATGAAAAGATATTAAAAATGTATTGCTTGAGAGCTAACAAAGCCTAGTTGAATAGGTGAATTATGCATATTTTGTGACTTATCAGTTCTCCATCAACGAAGCCTTGAATCATGTCGATCGACGTTGAGGTGTTTATATGACTTGACTCCTTCAGCATCCAGTTGAGTCCGTCCTATCGAGGCTCGACTCCTCAACGCCTCGATTCCTCATCACCTCGATGTGTCGACACTCGATGCTTGATGCCCGTCGACACTCGATGCTCGATGCCCGTCATCAACGCTCGATGCCTGTCAACAATGCTCGATGTTCGATACACTCGACGTCGACGCTCAATACTCATCAACACCATCGACCAAGCTTGTCGGCGCTATGATCCAGCGGGTTTCTTTAAGTTTCCTTTCCTTCTTCTCGCCGGAGCTGGTTGATCTGGTTGCATGATCAACCAGCTTAGTTTGTTGAGGACTCATGAGGAGAGAACCCCAACAGCTGCATTTAGTCAGAAATTTTGGTGGCACAATAATGTTGAGCATCGTCAATTGAAGTGTTCTTCATCAGGTTCCTGTGTAGGTAGCCACATCCTGCAGGATGTGTTTAGCGTGCTGTATGATGGAGGAAGAGAGAGAGAAGAGAGTGAAGAAAGAAAGACGAGCTGAAAATGCAAAACGGAAACCAGACATATGTGATTTTTGGAATTACAATCAAGGACCTTTCACACGAATTTCTTCTCGAAAACAAAAACACTTATTCAACTAAAGCGGCATACTGATCTCATGAAGAGATCGTCAGTTCAAAAGAAGGACCCTCTGTTTGATTATAGAAAAGGCCTGAAGGGCTACCCTCAGTCAATGCAATGTAGCCAACATCACTGGACCTTTGGCAGCTTCATTAAAAGGAGTCAAGATCTTCGTGTGCCAATGTTAGGGTAACTCTCTTGCTAGACTCCTTGTGTGAGTAATCATTGACCAGTGCTTTAGATACCTTATAAGCAGCGAATATAGCATACGCATGTCACAGAATTTGCCTTGAGCTTATTGTTGTTCACAGTGAAACTTATGACAGTTACAGCTAAAATAAGTAAGTATCAACAAGATTTTGGGCACAAACTCATAGGCTGAAACAGAGACATCTATTAGAAGGATGAGAGCTGAGTTTCATCATAAAATTGGCCTGAGGGACTACCATCAGGAGCCAATGCCAACATCACAGGACCTTTAGCTCCTTCTTCAGCAGTGATCATCCCATACCCAAGAATGATGTCTGTTTTGACAATGCCAGGATGGACACAGTTGATGCAGAATGCAGGATATCTCTTTGCCATGATCCTTGTATATGCACTTATCGCTACTTTAGAGGCTATATATGCTGACATAATGGTTGGCCAACCATTTACTTCCAACCTCTTTTCTTTGAAGTCACCAAAATAGGACTGTAGTATTTCATCCAATCTCTCTTCTGTTAGGCGATCCGTGTCTCTTAGTTCTTTTTTGATGCTCTCACTTGGTATTGCCTGAAATAGAGAATTAATGAGATGGACAGAAGTGTGAAACTAGCACTGCTTCATGTTTAATTGCTAGACAATGTGCGTCATCATCTAGTTTGTATGGAGGTATGTACAAATACTATTGAGATGAGAATTAATGAAATGATGAACATGTTACCTCTAGCTTTCCTGCAAGAGAGGACAAATATACAATCCTTGGCGAGGGAGATTGCTGAAGAAGAGGAATGAGTGCCTCTGTTACTCTCTTCGTCCCATAATAGTTTATGTCGAGGCATTCTTGCGCCGTCTCACAAGTCTCATATGCCGCCTTGGCAACAATTGTGTAAGTTTTGGTTGGCTCGTCTAGTTGCTGCATGTGGAAATATGTGAAAACATAGTTATAGTACAATTTGTTACACAATTAGTATGCAAAACTTCCTTATCATACTATTCAGAAAACTTCCTTAACATTAATTTGAGAGGTTTTGCATGCTTAGTTATTGGTAGTATTGTTGGAATATCATGTTTGCTTTTTGCAAGGCGCTTTTGTTGCTCTACATTAATTTACATATGCAAGAGTGTAAGTAGTGAAGACAAAATATGATCAAATTAACCTCGATTTCTTCCTTTATGGAATCCAAAGCTTCATTGTCCCAAATCAGTCCGTTAACCCCTGCATTATTCACCTGCACAGGATGAATAAATATGTGATTCCCCCTTTTTACTCTCTATTTATTATTAAAAGGCTAATTACATCTGGGAATTTAATAAGAAAAAGAAGTATTTTTTTCGAAAGAATAAATAAAAACCAAGCTTTATGCAATTAAGAAGATCCCTACCAGAATATCTAGCTTTTGATACTCATTCTTGATGAACTCAGCCAAAGCAGTTGCACTATCAGGCTCAGTTACATCCAGCTGATGGAATACCACATCAGATAAGCCAGGCAGCTCCTTGAGCTTCTCAACTGCTTCAGTGCCTCTCTTCACATCTCTAGCTGTTAGGATGACCATGACTCCATTGGAAGCCAACTGCCTACAGATCTCCAGCCCAATCCCTTTGTTACCTCCTGTCACAACTGCAATCCTGGAATCCATAAATGGAAATTAGGATAGAAATAACTTTCTGACTGACTACAAATCAAGAACATCAACAAGGTTGACAAGAACTTTACTTCTTGGGAGTAGGTTTGCACAAAGACTCTTCCATTTCTTGTTGCAGATGAGTTCAGATAAATGCTTCCTTGAAGGAGAGAAGTGATGATATTGTTGAGAATGTATGCCACATGGAATACAAAAAAGAATGAGAATGCATGTATAACCAAAATTTGAACATGGCAAATTTGGACATATCAATGCCATGACTCCACTTCATAAGTAATGACATTGTTGAGCATCACTGTGAATGAAACTAAAGTAGGTTATAAGCTAGAGGGCTTACCAGCTGACAATAAAAGATTTTAAACGGCCCGAAGGCTCACGGATCCCATTCCAAAACATACACACCATAGCAAAAGCAACTAAACTCAATTGATTACCAGCCTAATAATTTGCTGAGATCTATAACTATTAACTGGTATAATTCCAAGGATGTTTTGGAGGAGAAAGAAATCAGAGCATAAATACACAAGAACAAACCTCGTTGTAGCAATGAACGATTCCAGTGGCAAGGAAGCTCACCCCCTCCAGAGCCACGGCGGCATTGAATGACCAGCAAGATCACAGAATACCTAAAAAAACGTAAAATTAGATTTTAAAAAAAGCAGATAAAAATGTGTAGAACAAATTAGGAAAGAAAGTTAACCAGAAGCAGAGGCAGTGGCGGAGACCTCAGTTTTTTCAGCACCCGATGCTCAAGAATCCAAAATAAAATCTACCAATAAGGGATTTTAGATTGCTAAATCGATAGATACACCAACAAACCAACACATAAAACTACCACTTCATCATCTAAAAACGTCAATAGAAAAGAGACACAAGAAAAGAGAGATTGAGAAGAAGGGAAAAGACAAACCGTGGTGGTGCGAGGCAGGGCGTGGAGGTGCGACGGAGGCCGGCGCAAGGGAGAGGGAGGCCGGGGCGACGGAGAGGGAGGCCGAGGCGGGCTAGGCGTCGGCGGCGGTGGCGACGTCTAGGGCACGGGTACGCGAGAGAGGGGCTCGGGCTCGAGTGGATAGGGGGGAGGTCGGGAGGGGGGTTAAGTAGCTGAAATAATCATGACGGTCGAGAACCGAGTTCGCTGGGCGAGAACCGAGTTCGCTGGATAAGCCCAGCGAACCGGTTCTATCTGAATAACTGCCACACACACACACACACACACATATATATATATGGGGTAATTATTCAGAGCAAACTGGTTCGCTATCTCTTAGATAGCGAACCAGTGTCTGGACCGTCCGATCCCCATCGGACGGTCCTGATGGATTTCGGGGGACTAAAACTGAATTTTTTGCATTTTAGTACCCCAAAAGTTCACTTTTGCCGATTTAATGCCTTTGTCTTGTTTTTTTGCAAGTTAATACCCCTGGACATGGAAAACCCCATCTTACCCCTCACTTAACCCATGCCCATATGACACCACATACATGCCATGCCCTGCCACATGACGTGGCATGGCATGTATGTTATAATAATAACTTCCCAGAAATCAAGTCTCTGTCGCGTTCATCACCCCACACGTGGCAAGACGCTATTAGCCAGTAATACGGCGGTTGCAGGCGACGCGAAGATGAAGGGGACGCAGTATTAGTACGCAGTTAAAAGGAGTCCAGCTCTCTGCGACTAGTGATCGATGGCTGGCGAGGTGAGCTACACCAGGTTAGGCCGGGGATGGCACCGAATGAGATGTAGCCGGCTGCGGCTACGCAGCAGGCTGCTCAGGCTTGTGGGTCTCTTTAGGGGTTGCATGGAATCGGCTAAGATTAAGAGGAGGGACACCGGGAGGAGGAGCAGCAGCTGCAGGAGGTGTTTGGTGTCGGAAGCAGGGGCGGAGCCAGGAATTTTTTTTACCTAGGGCTAACTAATGCTAAAGGGAAAATGACAAACTGCACTAGCCAACTACCCCATGGGATGAAAGCACTTCATAAGAACCTCTAACAGTATTGCAAATTGTAATGAGAAAATGGCTACTTGGTAAAAAAAAATTCAATTACTAAAAAACATTGGATGGAGCATGATCTTCGCTTTTTGATGCATGTTCTCTTGGTTTAAAAAATGAGAAAATTGTTTTCTTTCTCCTTTGTTCTTGAGTAGGGTGAGTATTCAGTAAATATCGAACCAAAATACGGAATACCGAAATATCAAAATTTATTCGGTACACTAATTTAAAAACCGAACCGAACCGAATTCATGCAAAAACAGAAATGAATCGAAAAATCAAAATAATTCATAGTTTTTTACTCTACAATATAAAACCGAACCGAAATAAGGTATATAACTTCAAAATTTTCGGTATTTACCAAATTTTAAAAATAAAAATCGAAACCGAACCGATTACCGAATTTTTGAGCCAAAAAAAACCAAACCGAACCAAATATATCAAAAAACCGAATCGAACAATTCAGTTCAGTTTGGTTCGGTTCAAGTGATATATGTAATATGTGTAGTCATTAGCACACCTAACGGGTTGAAAGTATCAAGCTAACCGTTTATAAATACACTAATGGATTAAAATACTCCAACGGGTTTGAGATGTCTGACTTTTACTAGCCGGCTCATTGATGACAATGTGGGCTAAAGCATGGATTATATGTAGTTTGACCAACAACTCTCCAATTTTGACCTGGGCTGCAGCCCACCTCAGCCTCTAGCATAGCTCCGCCCTTGGTCGGAAGGGAATGGGAATGGGACTGCGAGCCACAAGCAGCTAAGGCCGCCGCCGTCTGGCAACTCCAGCTCATTCTATGCGGATGCCATTGAAGACTGCTTAGAGTTTATCAAGGAGTCATCGACGACGACCAGTGGCGGAACCAGGATGAGACTTAAGGGGGGGCGAAATCTAAAACAAAATGATCAAATTTTTTTCTTTTAATTAATGCAAAGTATAACTTAGAATTACAATATCGAACATTAAGGAATAAAAATAATACAAATATTAAAATATATGTATCGTACTATGTACTGCAATTGAGAGGTGAAAGTTGGATCCTACGCTTTTGCATTTTTTGAAAACATTACAAAATGATTTCGTTCTCAATAGTTTCAAAAATTTCCCGCTTGATGTATACTACCATGCAATCATTCATCCAGTTATATCCCATCTTATTACGCAAATCAGACTTGATAATCTTCATCGAAGAGAAGACTCTCTCCACGGTTGCAGTCGCAACTGGTAAGACCAATGCCAACTCAATAAGCCTAGTATATATATGGGATTGGCAGTCGCTTTTACATATATGTATATCCTAAATTCAAATAAAAATCCAACCAATGGCGCCTCTCCGGTTTAAACCACTTCACGTGTCCTTCACTCCAGCTACATCCATCTTAAATGTACTCTCTTCCCTGGTTTATCTTAAGCTCTCCCTCTTCAATAAGACAAAACCAAACAAAAACCCACTAATTGCTCTTTTGTCTTCTTTGCTAGAGTCCACAATAACTATATTGCTCCTCACCACCGATTGAGTCAAATTCTGTAAAAAAAGCATACCCATTGGGTTTTCCTATGTTCCAAGGCTTTGACTCAGGGTGGGGGTTGTTTCCGGCGTTGCCAGGGGGGGCGGCCGCCCCCCCTGGTTCCGCCACTGACGACGACGATGCCGGCGGAGGATCGATGGGTTGCCGGCTAAATTAAGATGCATGACGATCGACGCGGGACCTGTTTAATTAATTCTCTCTCTTGATCGAATCTTGTCTATTATGAACATATATAGTTGTCTGTAGTCTGGGCGAGATCCTCTCGCTGTGCCGTGCCTGTATGGAATAAGGCATTAATTAATTAGTTAATACTTATAATTGCTCTGTTTTGGTTCTGAGTCGAGAGATAAAGATCTCCATCACTGTCAAAATATTTTCATTTTGGTACGAAGCAAGTGGTGTTATATATAGGGGGCTTTTAGCTGCAAAAAGGATTGCAGCAACAGTATATTTCTAGAAACGGGCCCAACTTTTGGTACAAAAATATTAGAATATGGAGTTACCATTACTAATGTTGTTAGTAATTCCCAAGAGACATCATTGAGAAGGCTTTGGGAAGGGTTGTCCAAGCCCAAGGTGAATGTGTATAAACAAGTAAATGTGGTTTTCCATGTCCAATAGCGCAAATAAACAGCTTAAAAATGGATAGACGTAACAAAAAGTACATATATAAACAACATTAAGAACGCATATAAACACCAATGCATAGAATACACCATATCAACGCGTAGAAATAACCAAAAGTACGCGTATATACAAGTAAATGTGCCAATCTACACAACGAAGTTGAATAGCGCATATAAAACCCATTAAATACGCGTAAAAATTACAAATAGTACGCGTATAAACGAGTAAATGTGCCAATCTACAATAGCGCGTATAAAAGAGTAAATAGCGCGTATAAAACACCTTAACAACGCGTATATAAAACAATAAGTACGCATATAAAAGAGACAAAGTACGCGTAAAAACTAGTAAATAGCGCGTATAAAAGACCTTTACAACGCGTAGAAATAACCATAAGTACGCGTATAAAGGTCTACGCGTACTTTGTCTGTTATTATGGTAAATTTCTAATTGTTTCTTATCTTGTACGCCACGTGGCAAGTCCATATTGATTGGATCCAAAGCGTGCCTACACACGGTTGATACTCGAGGTTGGGACCCACTGAACCTGACTCCTGTCACGTGGCTCAATTATCTAAAGCTTAAGTTATAGAATCCACATCTAAGGACACATGAGTAGCGTCACGTTATGATTAATCTCAAAAGGCAATAATAAACATTTTTGGTATAAGAATAAGGGGTTATTCCGGTGCTTATTTTCAAACATATTTTACTATTTCAAGTAATTATTAATCATTTATTCACGTTCCATTTATCATTATTATTTTATTTTTTCTTCTTTTAATTAATTATTACTATATTATTTTTATTCTTTTTAATCCTAAAATTCCTTATTTGTTAATCCCGTACCACTAAGGCCTTATCCGAATCTAACTCAAGGAGTTGCGTCACGTGACAGTGACATGGATGAACCCACATTCCCTTTTGAGAAAACTTGGTGTTTATTTGTTAAACAACCATAAATACGCGTATAAAGGTCTACGCGTACTTATGGTTATTTCTACGCGTACTTATGGTTGTTTCTACGCGTTGTAAAGGTCTTTTATACGCGCTATTTATTAGTTTTTACGCGTACTTTGTCTCTTTAATATGCGTACTTATTGTTTTTATATACGCGTTGTTAAGGTGTTTTATACGCGCTATTTACTCTTTTATACGCGCTATTGTAGGTTGGCACATTTACTCGTTTATACGCGTATTATTTGTAGTTTTTACGCG
>OY986963.1:33824140-33866359 GCA_963920575.1 Narthecium ossifragum | reverse complement strand
CGTCTTCGATATCTTCACCGGGAAGGGTCAGGACATGGTCTTCACCGTCTACGGCGATCACTGGCGCAAGATGCGCCGGATCATGACCGTCCCCTTCTTTACCAACAAGGTCGTCCAGCAGTACCGGTACGGTTGGGAGGAGGAGGCCCGGCTCGTGGTCGAGGACGTCAAGAAGAACCCCAAGGCGGCCACCGAGGGGATCGTGCTCAGGCAGCGGCTGCAGCTGATGATGTACAACAATATGTACAGGATAATGTTCGATTCGAGGTTCGAGAGCGTGGACGACCCCCTGTTCATCAAGCTGAAGGCGCTGAATGGAGAGAGGAGCAGATTGGCCCAGAGCTTCGAGTATAACTATGGCGATTTCATCCCCATCTTGAGGCCTTTCTTGAGAGGCTACCTCAAGTTGTGCAAGGAGGTCAAGGAGAAGAGGATTTCATCCCCAGCCACCTCCCACCGCCTCCAGCCACCTCCTAGCTTCACCCGACGCCGCCTCCAGCCACCTCCTAGCTCCGTCCGGCGTCCCCAGGCACCTCCCAGCTCTGTCCGGCGTCCTCCAGCCACCTCCCAACGCCTCCAGCCACCTCCAAGCTTCGCCAGACGCTGCCTCCAACCACCTCCAGTCGCCTCCAGCCACCTCCCAACGGTGGATCCCGACTCCAGCCGCCTCCAGTCACCTCCAGCCGCCACCAGCGTCCCCAGGTCTGCTCCAGCTCCGCCACCGGTGTCCCCCGCCACATTCCCAGGCTCCAAAACTGGGAAGTAACTACCAAAATTGGTAGTTACTTCACCTCCAGCCGCCACCGGCGTCCCCGGATCCGCTCCAGCTCCGCCACCGGCGTCCCCCATTTTGAAATGTCAATTACTTTACAAAAAAATTATAGTTACTTCACACTTCAATAATTTGGGAAGTAACTACCAAAATTTGTAGTTACTTCCTATAAATTGTAAAGTAACTACTAATATTTGGTATGAAAAGGGTAGGAAAATTGGAAATAACTAACAATATATGTAGTAATTTTTCAGAAATTGTAATAGAAAAATACTTCAAACTATTTATAAAATGTCTATTTATTAAATATTGGAATTACTTTACAATATTTTTGGGAAGTAACTACCAAAATTTGTAGTTACTTCCTATAATTGTACTTACTTTACAATATAAGGGAAGTAACTACCATTTAACTAGGAAGTTACTATCAACTTTATTGGGAAGTAACTACCATCTAACCACCTACTATCTTCCATAGATAAGGGAAGTAGCTATTTCCTAGTTTAAGCGATAGTTACTTCCCATCCAAACTGGTAGTTACTTCCCATTTAACTGGTAGTTACTTTCCATTCAAACTGGTAGTTACTTCCCATTTAACTGGTAGTTACTTCCCAGTTTAAGCGGTAATTACTTTACAAAAAAACTGTAATTACTTCACACTTCAACTGATAGTAACTTCCCATTCAAACTGGTATTTACTTGCCAATTAAACTAGTAGTTACTTCACAGTTAACTGGTAGTTACTTCCCATATAAATTGGTAGTTACTCCCCCCAAAACTGGTAGTTACTTCCCATCCAAACTGGTAGTTACTTCCCCCATTTAACTGGTAGTTACTTCCCAGTTTAAACGATAATTACTTTACAAAAAAACTGTAATTACTTCACACTTCAACTGGTAGTTACTTCCCATTTAAACTGGTATTTACTTGCCAATTAAACTGGTAGATACTTCACAGTTAACTGGTAGTTACTTCCCATATAAATTGGTAGTTACTCCCCCAATTTTACTATTAATGCCCCCATTAATGCATGCATCCAGCCATAAAGTGGATGCATGCATGCCTTCCATGTATTGGGAATAGGTGTATATATTCCCAACCACTCCATTTAATGCCAACCACCTAATTCAAAACTATTCATCCATCTCTCATTTAAAAAAATACATAAAGGGTATTTTAGAGATAAAAAAAAGTACAGCTGTCCAAAAAGGGACTAAATGACTTAAAATCTTTCAAGGAGACTATACAGCAAATAAAGTCTCCAAAAGAGACTAAACACCAATTTCCCGTTTATTATATGATTGAGTCAAAGTTCCCCATATGGGAGACTTGTCACTGTTCCATCAAACAGTGGTTTCATGACCGCAACCTCCAAGCCCCGTCGCCGTCATGACCTCCAAGCCCCTTCGCGAGCCCCGTCACGACCACCTTCCCCGGCTCTGATCGGGACCTCCAAGCCCCGTCCCCATCGCCGATCCTGTCGGATCCCGTCCAATCTCCTCCTGCAACTCCTTCTCCTTCCCAGGCTCCATTGTGATCCCGTTGGATCCCGAGCTCGAGATCCCTCTACCTTCAGGGACGATGACGCAGCCGATGGTCACGACGTCCTTTTTTTCTTTTCTTTTTTCTTTTTTCTTTTTGAAAAGTAAATAGTATCTCCCTCTTTCATACCGGTCATTTTTTGCGATTGGCAATCCTTCTGGCTTTTAAGGAGACTGTTAGAACAGAAATCTAATCGTTGACCGATCAAATTGTCAAGATTAAAATCTACTCCACATTTAAGAATCAAATGATTGTAGTTAAGTTCTACCCCTTCAAACTACGTTCGAACAGAGGTGTGAAGTTGAATAGAAATCGAGATTATATCTAATTTAATAATTTAATTAACAACTAATTATCTAGATTAACTTAAAATAGTCTAGATTAACCTATTGAAAGCGTAAATTATCTAATATTATGAAATTAATTAAAGAAAGCATTAAAGATCATCCTAAGTTACTAAATCCAGAGAAAACATATTTAAATCTATTCATTAACTAAATCTAGTCTAGAAAGTGAAAGCTTATAATATTAAAGCCCCGTCGCCGTTATGACCTCCAAGCCCCGTCGCGAGCCCCCGTCATGACCACCTTCCCCGGCTCTGATCGGGACCACCAAGCCCTCGTCCCCGTCGCCGATCCAATCGGATCCCGTCCGATCTCCTCTTGTGATTCCTTCTCCTTCCCGGGCTCCATTGCGATCCCGTCGTGATGATCCCGAGCTCGAGATCCCTCTATCTTCAGGGACGATGATGCAGCCGTTGGTCACGACGTCCTTTTTTTTTTTTGAAAAGTAAATAGTATCTCCCTCTTTCATACTGGTCACTTTTCGCAATTGGCAATCCTTCTGGCTGTTAAGGAGGCCATGATGCGCGGTATGAAGAACTTGATCTTAGAAACCGATTCTAGGAATGTGGTCAATTCCATTAAGGGTCTGTTTGGCTCCGGCGGATCCGCGAAATCCGCCAGAGGCGGATCCCGATTTCCGGAATCCACTCCGGCGCCAAACGCGGGGATCCCGCCCCGCGGGATCCGCGCGTCCCCCCATCCCGCTGGATCCGTCCCCCCATCCCGCTGGGGTGCGCCAAACGCCCCCTAATAGAAGGGAGGTTTGGATGCTAAGCTTGGAACTCATTGTTAGAAAGGTTTGGAGTATGTCTGCACTCATAGGAGGAGTCATTTTTATGCATATACCCCGTGAGGCAAATGCTGTTGCGGACTACCTCGCACGTCGGGCTAGACAAGGGGTAGCCAGATATGTGAGTACCTGTTAGTGAGGTTGATGTATGTGGAGTGGGAGTCATGTATCACATAGACTTTTGGCTCAATTTAGCAAAAAAAAAAAAAAAAATCCGACCATATGCACCACCAACTGTGTATGTCCTGGTTATACAAAAACAGACTTGAACTGGAACACAGGAATCTTGACTCCTGAGGAAGCTGCCAAAGGTCCGTCTTTTGAGCTGACGGTCCCATCGTGAAAACTATGGTGTTTTAGCTAAATATGTGTAATTTGACACAAGTGAGAGTTTATCAGCTTGTCTCTGCCTCTCTTCTCCACTAGTTTTGATGGAAACCCTTAGGCGCAATGCTGAATTATGAGGTACATGTGCAATTTGAGTAATAGAAATGTGAAAAGATACAATTATCATGTTTTTAGATTGACACTCTTCCATCTGCTTAAGTTTTCTCTACATTTTGGGATTTAACATTTAACATGGTATCAAAACAGGGGTCATGCAGTTATTTTCTTTTTAGAGAACCTAAGATTTTGCATTCTTCTTGTAATGAGACTCAAAGAAAGAATTCAAACTTCGACAATTTATTTAAGTTGTGTTCTGGCAGGAGCCAATACATGGACTAGAGTGCAAGAACATGCCATTGAAATTGCACTAAACTAAGTATCAATTAAGGAACTGGCCACAACCTCCTTGGATGACACAGAGGCCCACATAACACACCTCTTATGATTTATATCTTATTTAAAGGATGAAAGCTGGGTCTGATCATAGAAGTTGCCTGAAGGGCTACCATCAGGAGCCAATGCCAACATCACAGCACCTTTAGCTCCTTCTACAGCAGTAAATATCCCATTCCCATGACCCTGATCTGTTCTGACAAAGCCAGGATGGACACAGTTGATGCAGAATGTAGGATAACTCCTTCCTAGGATCCTTGTGTATGCACTTATAGCTACTTTAGAGACTCTATATCCTGATAGAATGGTGGGCCAACCATTTACTTCCAGCTTCTTGTCTTTAAAATCATTTCAATATGACTGTACCATTTCATCCAGTCTCTCTTCTCTCTTCTGTTAGGCTATCCGCATTGCCTAGTTCTTTTTTGATGCTGTCATTTGGTATAACCTGAAACAGAGAAGAGATGGACAAAACTATTCAATCAATGATCTAATTTAAATGTTCATATGCATGTACTCTCGAGATGAAAATAAATGAAATGATGAACATCTGATGTACCTCGAGTTTCCCTGCAGCAGAGCTCAAATTGACAACTCTTGGTGATCGGGATAGCTGAAGAAGAGGAATGAGTATTGAGTGCTTTTGTCATTCTCTTTGTTCCATAATAGTTTGTGTCAGACGCATTCTTGTGTCGTCTCATATGTCGCCCTTGCGATTATCTTGTACATTTAGGCTTCTTCATCTTGTTCCTAAACTACTTTCAAAGATTTCAATTGTTTTGTAATCGTAAAGGTGATTAAGAACCTTGTTTGCTCTCCATTCATATATTCAATACCGTCAGTAGTGAGGAGAAAATATGATAAAACTAACCTCAGGGAGTTCTTCCTTGAAAGAATCCATAGCTTCATTGTCCCAAACCAGTTCAGAAACCGCCGCATTGTTCACCTGCACAAGGATAATAAATGTTTCCTCTTTACTCTCTATTTTCTAAGAAAACACTAACTAAACGGCTGCTCCGATATCATATTAACTTCACTGCTTTTGTTTCTGGACGAGTCATTCATGATAACATTTCTGATGCTCAGGAGCTTCTTCACTCTATGGATGGTGCACCTAAATCTAGGGCTATGATGGTGATTAAAGTTGACCTCAAATCTGCATATGATCGGGTTCGTTGGCTGGATGTGAAGGAGGTTCTCAGATGTATGGGTTTCCCGGCTGTTTGGATTGACTGGACTATGGCGTGCATCACCACAACGAAGTTCTCATTCATAGTCAATGGAAGGGTCTTCGGGAGGGTGGTTCCTCAACGTGGATTGCGACAAGGCGATCCACTCTTACCTTATTTGTTTCTTTTGGTGCAGGAAGTGCTATCGAGGCTTACAATGAGGCCCGATGTTGGATTAAAAGGCGCTCAATTGAGGCGTGGCGGGAGGAGATTTGCTCACTTGTTCTACGCTGACGACTGCGACGGACGCTTGCCCCATGGAAGCGCGTAGGCTGATGCAAATTTTGATTCATTTCAGATCTACGGTTGGACTGGAGGTTAACCTATTGAAGTCTAGTGTGAATTTTTCTCCAATTGTCCCACAAGACTGACGGACTGTGATATGTAGAATCCTTGGTATGATGGAGGCAGAGGGAGTTTGGCGATATTTGGGCACACCTGTGTCTGGCAAGAAGTTGAAGGCTGCAGACTTTGGCGAGTTGCTCAATAAGGTGATTCATAAGGTATCTTCATGGAAAGCTGCTCTATTAACTGAAGCCGGCAGGGTCACTCTCCTCAAATCGGTGCTCCAGGCTATTCCTGTCCATTGCATGATGTCTTCTTGTTTGCCAGTCTCTTTGCTTCGTCAGCTTGAGGCTCTCTTTTGCATGTTTCTCTGGAAGGATAAGGGCTCCATCTCAAGAGTAAAATGGCAAGTGGTTTGTAGGCCTATTGAATGGGGGCTTGGGTATCAGGGACTTGGTGTTGTGGCAAAGAGCTCTACATATGAGGAGAGCTGCTTCTTTGATGGAAGACAGATCGTCTCTTTGGGCTGCAATAACGAGAGACAAATATGGTTGGTCCGGCCCTCTTCCATCGACGTGTTGTAGACGGCCCTGCTCTACTCTTTGGAAGGCAATTAGCCGAGCTGTGGGAGATGTTCGTGTTGGGCTGCTGTTCACACCTGCACCAAATAGTAGATTGGAACCGTTGGATGATTGGTGGTGCGGTGAAGGATCCTTCTCCACTAGGCTAGTGATGGTGCGGGTAGGTGGCACACTAGAGAACTCTAATCTTGGAAGTCTTATGATGAACGGGGAATGGTGTAGGGAGAAAGTCATGGAACAATTTCATCCTGATCTTGTGTAGGAAGTGTTAGAGGTGAGAATTGATTCTTCATTGAGCAAGGATAAGGCGAGGTGGGTCTTTAACTGCTCGGGCAAACTAGATTCCAATCACTATATACATGGCTATTGTCACATGAATGTAGAGCTACCTCACATATTCTTCGGGAGGTTTGGGTGAATTGTTGGAAAGCGCCGGATGGACCTCGTGTCAAACAGTTCGTTTGGAAGGCTCTTCACAACAAGGTACCTACTAGACATTCTCTATGGCAGATTCGTTTGGTCCAAGATAAATGGTGTCCTCGAGGCTGTGAAGAAGATGAAACTCTCCGACATATTCTTCATGAATGCGCTTTTGCACGAAGTTTTTGGGATAACCTTTTGGGTTTAAGCGGGGGACTGTGCTATGATAACTTGCTAGCATTATTTGCATCTTCTTCTTCCGCTGATGCTTCTAAACGGTGGAGGAAAGCTCTAGTTGGATATGGTTTATGGATGCTTTGGAAAGAGCGAAATGAGCTAGTTTGGAGGAACACAAGCTGCTCACCTGCTGCATTGGCGTGGCGTACCCGAAAACTGGCGGGGGAATTTTGGTGCAGTAAGGGGTGGAAAATTGGGATCTCTTTTGAACCTTGCCGGAGAACAGGATCTGTTATACAAACGGATGGTGCTTGGCTGTGTGGTAATGAAGTCAGGATTGGAATTGCATGTTGGGAGGATGGGAGGGTGTCCCCATCATGGTTTATTTCTGAAAAGGTGCTGGCTTGCAACAGTGATGAGGCTGAGGTAATGGCAATTTATCGTGCATTGAAGGAAATTGTTGCGCGGGGGGTTAGGGATGTCATTATTGAGACAGATTCCAGAAACACTGTCAATTCCATAAATGGGAGAGAGGTTTGCGTTGTAGGTATGGAACCCATCCTTCAGAAAATTTGGAGTATAACTGCCTTGTGGGGAGGAGTAGTTATTATGTTTGTACCACGAGAAGCGAATGCAGTGGCAGACGATCTTGCACGTCGTGCTAGGCAGGGGGTTGATGGTGATGTAATTCACCGATTGGTGTAATTTAAGTTAGATGTTGTAACACCTAGCCTTTTGGCTCAATTTTAGCAAAAAAAAAAAAAAAATTCACCACTCAAGCCAAAAGCTTAAACTGATGAAAATGACTATATTTTATTGTTTAAGAATCATTGCATATTGGAAAACCATGAGCTGATTTACCTTTATTTGATGCGCACGCAGAAAATAAAGATAAAGCTTTTTGTCATAAAAGGGAAAGAAATAAAAAAAAGCAGAAGAAGAATCCTACCAGGATATCAAGCTTTTGATACAGCTACTTGATGAACTCAGCCAAAGTAGTTGCACTGTCAGGCTCAGCTACATCAAGCTGATGAAACAGCTACATCAAGCAGATGAAATACCACGTTAGATAAGCCATACTCCTTGAGTGCCTGTTTGGTGTGGGATAACCCCCTCATCACCAAACAACGAAAGTAATCATTACTATTTTATCCACATTCCACCTATCACTATCGCTCTACTTTTTCCTATCCCCATTAGATAACCCCATTTTTCCTATCCCCAAAATCCCTTAACCCCCCTTAACCCATAATAAGCTATCCCCACACCAAACGGGGGTTTAAGCTTCTCAACTAGGGGTGAGCATAACCGAACTGAACCCGAAGAACCGAGCCGAACCGAACAGAATTAGTTCGCTTCATTTGGTTCGGTTGTTTCGGTTCTTCGGTTCGGTTCGGTTTTGACATGTATGAAAGTTCGGGCTTCGGTTTGGGTTCGGTTCTTTAAAAAACATTCAGGTCAAAGCTGAAGAACCGAACATTTCTATGTCTATGGTCTAACCCAAAAAGGTAGTTTATTTTTTAAAGTTCGGTTCATTAAAAAGTTCGGTTCGGTTCAGTTAGTAATAGAGTTCGGTTTGGTTCGGTTTCAAATTATTTGAAACCGAATAACTTCGGTTCGGTTCTTATATAAGTTCTGTTCGGATCGGTTCTTTAAAAACTAGACCAAAAAAATTCGTTTCTTCGGTTCTGGACAGATTCCATTAAATGCCAGTTGCCTGCATCTCCAACCCAATACCTTTGTTACCTCCTATCACAATTGCTATCCTGGAATCCATTGAATTTCAAGATTTGTCTATGGTCTATTATGAATCTCTGGACCAGCAATTCATAAGTGACTTGCTTCCCGCACCCCCTGACACACCCCACCTCGGTCCCCACTGTTAGGACATGTCCCTCTACTCCTGAGTCGATCGGCTGGGTCGGGCCCGTGGCTTGTTTGATCGTTTCGCGTCGAGCGCGCGATCCGATGGATCGTATTGTTTCTTGGACCGCAAGGGCAATTTGATAAATTACGCCTTGTCGGTTTTTTTCACACCCGCGTGGTACACACACAACCCCTATGTTTGATTTATGTGTTTGCTAGAACCCTAGGCGGGCTTGGGATCGAAAGATCCAAGCTCGGGCGCGCAGAAGCCTGTTTTTTTAGGCAGCTGGCGGCCCGTGTGCGATCGATTGTTCCTTGGAGCGATCGATCGGACCTATGTCGATGGCCGATGTGTCCGGATAAGGATGCGAACCGACTTAATCCGGCCAGTCCGATCGATCGCTCCAAGGAGCGATCGATCGGACCCGAGCTAATAAGTAGCCCGTGATCTTCCCCTGTTTTTCCGGTTTGCTCCCGTCTTCTTCTTCCCCTCCGTTCTCCGTCCTCCGACCATCTTTTTGGGAGCTTGAAGGCTTGATGGACTCGTGGCAGCAAGAGGAAGATCATTGGGTTGCTTGGACGCCGGTTTGGTGGCCGTACTGTGAGAAATCAATTGAGGAGTGCTGTCACACCCCGACCCAGAAAACCCATCCGAGCCGAGGCGTGAGGGGAAACCTACACTATTCATCTCCAGGTGGCGCGATACAAAGCGGAATAGACGGATAATTTAAACAGTTGTATTCCAGAGGCGAAACAGATTCAATTTTAATATATATCATCAAGTTATACAGTTCAGATTTAATACAAAATTCCCATGAGACAGATATAATACAATACTCCAAAATCCTCAGAAGTTTACATCATATACATATATATCAAAATGTACAATAGGTCATCCTCTAGCAACCTCAAGCGCCTCTGGATGTACTCGCGCCGCCCAAGGCCGATTCTGCCGGCTCCACTGACGAAGAGCTGTCGCCTGCACCTGCAAACGCAGCCCGGGTAGGAGTGAGCGATAAGCTCAGTAGGGTTCTAATCTACGGCACACAGAAGGGAGGAAAACAACAACAGTGTTGTCTCCCAGCTCAAGTCTAACGGATGCCACGTGGTCCCATAACCCCTGTCAACTCTCCACGGGATCCTACTCTTCTCAACCGACCACGCTGGGAACATCAACCAACACGCTGGGAGGAAAAGGATCAGAACCAGTAGGATCACCGTTACTGTCGCGCCTCGACCCGCAGAGCGCACCCGGGCCGGGGACGCGAGGGGGGGAAGACCTACAACTACAGCCTCAACTAGCGAAAACAGTTGAGACTAAAGCCCAGCTGGCGGAAACAGCTGGACGGCACAGAGAAAGAGCGGAAGCAAGCTAACTAAACAACTATTAACATTTATTACAAACCAGCAATAAAAAGTTAACAGGGTTTAGTACAACAGCTACAAGGGATCACAGTCCCCAAAAAGAAACCACAACACCCACCGGGGTCTCCGCGAACGCACAGACGAACCCATCCTGACCCTCAGACATGATCAGGATCCGGAGCGCTGCCTCGAGACGACCGAGGGGGTAACACTGGGACAGAGCGGCCACCTGCACCTGCAACAAAACACAGTCCAGGTAGGCATGAGCAACAGCTCAGCAGGGTCCTACTCTACAACTCCCACAAACAAGGGTAAAGCAACCGGACACCCTCTTATGCCAAGTACCGAGGCTTGCCAAGGATCCCATAAACCCCGTCAATAACCCGAAGGGTTCCTGTCCTAGGTGCGTATCTCCGACAACGCCACTGCTCAGGGGTGGGCAACTCGACATTCCCTGACGCAGGGTGGACACGACGCAACCAGTAGGACCCCCTTCTCCAAGTGGGATCTCCGCACTTGGCGGAACAACCGAAGTTAAGACTACCATCACTCGATATTCAAAGCAACAGAGTCAACACCCACCCAACCTACCCTAGCATGCCTAATGCATAGGAAAACAGGGCAGGATAGATATGATAAAGCTGTAAACAACCAACACAACAAGGGCACACCTTCGGCCCATTTATACTAAACACTCCCGAGGGTCATGACTCCCCCGGTTCACCACAAAGCGGTAAGGGCATACCGTCAGCCCATTTATTCTACACACCCCGAGAGACATCACCCTCTCAGTTCAACCACAAGGCGGTAAGCATTCATGCATAACTCATTACAGGATAAGCCCCGAGGGCAAAATCATAAAAATCACTTGCATGCGAAGCCCCGCGGGCAAAATAGCACTTAAAGCAAGTAAAACCCTCTCTGCACTGAAGGAGATCGATCTCCTATAGCATGGAGATCGATCTTCCTCGAGGCTAGAAGCACCCGTCCTGGTCACCCCCAACAAGATCGATCTCCACCCAAATGAAGATCGATCTTTTAGGTGACCCACGACGCACAGGCGCCAGCCGCCAAGTGATCGATCTTCCTCCCAGGGAAATCGCTCTCACTCGGGCGGTTTGGGCTACCCCGACCAAGATCAATCTCATCCCATGAGATCGATCATGATTGGGTCGCGCCGGCGGCCGGACGGCGAGGAACACCGTCGGAAACCGCCACCATACCTCACCAAACTAGGTGGGCTGGTAGATCTCAGTGCCACGAAGCTATTCAAGGCTCCCAAACCAAAAACCAACATCAATACACGGAGATCTAAGGAAAACAAATCCGGATCTCAAAACCCAAAAGCAACCGGAGTTTAGAAGAAGAACCCTACCTCTTCAACGCAGCTTCGATCCACAAGTCCTACCCCAGGACCTTCCCCGCCTTGCCACGAACCCAACGAGCCTTCAAGCTCCCGGAGAGGTGGCCGGAGGAGGAAGAACGGCGAGTGAAAGCTCTCAGCCGGAACAGGGAAAAGCAGAGCCGCGAGGAAGAAGAAGAGAAGAAGAAGGAGGAGAAGAAGAAGAAAGGAAGGGGGAAAGGGGCGGGTAAGGCTGGGGGAAAGCCGGCTAAAGCGGGGAAAAGCTGGGGGAGGGGAGGGAAGACTTTCCCTCCCCTGACAGGGGAAGCGACGGCCACCGCGGTGGCCGTCCTTCGAAAGCCACCGACAGAGACTTCCAGGCACAGGGAGATCGATCTTCATGGACATGGAGATCGATCTTCCTCGCCCAGAACGGCGACCACTAGGCACAGAAAGATCGATCTTCATGGCCATGGAGATCGATCTCCCTTGCCCAAAACGGCAACCTTGGGTTGAGCCATAAGCCCAAGCACAGGACTACCGAACCAGGGTCCACCTAACCTTTCTAACAACACAAGCACCAAACAAGGTCTGTGTGTGCACACCCAGTGCGAAACGACCGCCAAGACGTAATTTCCCAAATTGCCCTTGGGGCAAACAGCAAGCCACAGGGATGGAGGGGCAGGTCCTCACAGTTACCCAGCAGGAAACCACTGCCTGGGGACCGTGTCAGGGACGTCGACATCCATCCTTAGCACTTGACCTTGGAAGACAACACGACCTCTAAACCTCAAACACTGATTCAAGCCAACTATCGCAATCCTCAATCACAAGAGATTTCAAAAGATACAAGATCACACCCTATTCCTGACTACCCAGCCACGGCCTTAAGGCTAGATCCGAGCTACCCGAGAGCCTCGGATCGGCGACCCAAACCATCGCCCGCCTAACCTCAAATGCCTCTAATGCAATCAAGACGTATGCAATGCTCAGGCACAGATAACAAGATATAAGCATGCAACAAGATGACATTAATCATACAGGGCTAGGCATAGCTTACAGCTAGCCCAAGGGGTAAGCATAGCAAAGGCCTCAAATACGGAATAATCTATGCTAACCAAACAAAGCCACTGAGCCAAGCATTGAATACAGATATACAATAGTCTTCAGTGCTCTCTTGCACATGACAGACTAAGGTTCCACAATTACCCCGCAGGTAACTGGCCACATTTATACAATAGCCCTCGGCACTCGCCGGCAACAGGCTAAGGTTTCACAATTCCTCATTAGCTAGCACTCATGGCCAACTATGGTTAAGCAACCAACTAAGCATTTAACTACAAACAAACATGTATTAAATGCAATCAAAACCCTAGATTCGCCCAAAAAGGGAATTACTCGAATCGATTCTCAAACCCGATGAAAACCCTTTGAAAACCTCATCAAATCCCCCTACATGCTTCCCAACATGTTTAGATACTAATCCCAAATCAAATCCATCAAAGAAAAACCAGAAAACCAAGTTCAAGGGCCCGCGACCGTGAGGCCAAAACTAGGAAAACCACATGGGTGACGATCGATCGGCCCATCGACCGTCGGGAGCCCAAAACGAGACAGAGCCTCACGGCCGATGCGACGGTCGATCCGACGGTCGACCGTGAGGCAGGATGAAAAAGAGAGAGAACCCACGGTCGATCGACCCATCGACCGTGGGAGGCAGAAATCCCGACAGAGCCTGACGGTCGATGCGACGGTCGACCGCCAGGCCCAGAAAGCGTAAAACAATGCTTGACGGTCGATGCACCGATCGACCGTCGAGCCTCAGGCACAGTTCCTCAGAACAGTGCCGGAAATCCAATTTCTTGGATTTGAAGGATCAAAACTAGTTGGAAATCGATGAAACTTTGCAAGCATACATAAAAGATGATGGGGAAACCAATGGTATAAAGAAATCCCATTTTTGACGGTTAAATCTTCAATTTAGGTTAAAATGGCCGAAAACCGATAAACGGCGAGAATACGGAAAACCAGCTGTTAAAATACGAAAATCGCGAGGTAGGAATACTTCAAGGCATCTATAACACATACACAATGAACTACACAGCATTCTAACAAGTACTCCAACAGCGAAAAGGAAAAAAACCTATCCTAGGAGAACCCGATCCAAAGATCGAGGTAGAAACACCTACTTGAAGAGATAGGGCAGCTCCTCCACGCATCCTCCAACTCCGATCGCCGGAATCCGCTCCTCGAAGCCACGCCTCCGAATGCCCTAGCACAGCCGGCCGCAGGAGAGAGGGAAGAAAGAACGCAGGAGAAGAAGAAAAGAAGGAGAAAGAAAGGCTTAAATAGAAAGCTGGAATCCATCACAGCCGTCCGATTCGATCTCTCCCGATCGAGCTCCGATCTTCCGATCGGACGCGCCCTAAAGATTCTAATCAAACACATACATCAATCAAAGGCCATGTGTGCAACGCAGGTGTAAAACTGACCACCAGGGAGCATATTTACCAAAATGCCACTGGGGTCAAAAACAGCGATGCGATCAACCGATCGCATCCCAAGGCCAACCGAGCCAAACCACAAACCCAGACCCTTGACCTAACGCGGTCGGACCAGGTTGGAGGTACGGGTCTTCACAAGTGCGCTTCCGATAGGTTTCTACCTACTTGAGTTAGTTTAGGGGTTTTCTCTAGATCTAGCTGTTCTTGGTGTTTTTGGATGCCTTTTGCTTAGCATAATTTCTGGTGTAAGTTTCGTAGAATTTGATTAAGTTTTTAGCAGGATTTAAGCATGTTTAAACTCGGATTTTCCTGTTTCTGTTGTTCTTGAAGAACAGCCGGTTTACGGCGTGTTTTCCGGTCTTTCCGTGCATGATCTTGGGTTATTATGAACATACGAGTTGTAAATCTTTGAATTTACTCTCAGACACAACAAGTTTCATATATTTCAGATTTTCGTATGATTTGTTATGATTTTATTACGGATGGGCTGTATTGCAGCAATTAAAGGTAATTAGTGAGATTAGTGATTTTGATTAGTGTTTTCCGGTTAAGATAGCCGTCTGATGTTTCCCGATATTGGATATGTTGATACCAGTATGTGTATCTGTGGTTGTTTAAGTTGGATCTCGAATCCGACATCGTTTGGACGTCGGATCGACAAGGTCACTTAGCCCCCAATTAGAGGATCTTGTTGGTTTTAACAATATTATATGTGATGAACATAAAATATTATGTTATATGTTCATCTGAGTTTTTGGGGTTGCTTCCCGTTACAGGAGTCCGCGGTTGACGGTCGCGGTACCGTCGTAATGTCGGGATCCGCTACGGATTGGCTGGCAGCGGTTGGTAGTGCCGCTACAGCGATCCAGTTGAACTTGTATTTTATCCTTATCATACTGTTGCATGCTTACCTTTTACTTGTGTATGATCATAGCATGCATTGTTAATTGTGTATTAGTTGCATGGTTAGGGTGTGGGCCATTTGTGGGTCACCGTCCCGAGGCTGGAAGCTCGGATTTAGCCCTAGGACCGGGGTTGGGTAGTTTGGACCTGGTTTGAAATGTGGTGTCCAGTCAAATTCGATGATAGGCCTAGATGATTGGTACACCTGTTGCTTGATGATTGTAGAGGTCGTGTTGGCCTCTAGTCGGATGCTGTGGTGTAGCCGGTGTCCCACTGTGTTGACCCTTGAGTAGAGAGGTTGACTACTGATAAGTCACAAAATATAAATAATTCACCCATTCAACTGGGCTTTGTTAGCTCTCAAACAATTCATTTTTAATATCTTTTCATATGGTTTCAGGTACAAGAGCTTACAAAGAGAGTTGCATCGATTTCGAGCCAAAAGACATCAATTATACAGATTCACCCTTATTTGAATCGATCCAGGAATATTGGGATCGATCCCAAAGAAGTTTGGATCGATCCAAAATCCTTTTCCAGAGAGCCATGACTCTCTGTCATACATTGGATCGATACCCTTAATGGATCGATCCAAGCCTACAATGGATCGATCCAGAACCCTTTTCCAGAGAATCATGACTCTCTGTTACATCTTGGATTGATCCAAACTCATATTAGATCGATTCAAGCCGTTAGAAACCCAGAGTTTGACATCTTGGATCGATCCAAGACTGGCTGACGGGTAAAAACGGACGGTCCTGATTTGATCCGAGGGTCCACGACTTGAGGCCTAAAAATAGGGGTTTTGGCTCTTATTTTAGGATCTTTTCTCCAATCTTTTTCCCTCCTTTCTCCAGCCTTCTTCCCCCTTAGAGTGAGAGAGAGATTTAGGGCATCCAGGGTTGGATTTTGATGGAGAAGATGGGTAAAGCCTCCTCCTCCATGCATCTTCTACCTAAGATGAGTAGCTAAATCCCTTCTCCTTGGGAATCCCTTGATGTCTTAGGGTTTGTTTCTTAGATTTCTCTTTTGTTTCTTGATGTAATGATTCTTTTGAGATGACTTTTGTATGAATTCACATGTAATTTCATATATTCTTTAATGAAATCCATTGTTGGAATGCCTCTTCTTACATATGGTTGTTTGAGAATTAGATGCTTGAAAGGTGTTTGCTTGAATTCCTCAAAGAAGAGGTCATGCTAGAACCATGGCCAATTCTCTTGGAGGTTTGCTTGAATTCCTCAAAGAAGAGGTCATGCTAGAACCATGACCCACTCTCTTGGAGGTTTGTGGATCTTAAGATAAGATCTTGAGGTGCTAGAACCACCCTATTCCTATCTTAGATGTGGAATTGGATTGATGTATTAAAGCCACTCAATCCAAGACCTTATTCATACGAAACCTAGATTAGTTTTCCGACAATTTGACCTTAAACCGACAATTGTTGAGTGATGAAGTGATGATCGAATTAAAGCCTCGATCATGAATCTAACCTTTTAATACACACGATAAGGTGATCCTAACCCGACACCTCATTAGCGGTGAGCGGTATTAATCCTACGCTCATCGACCTTTGATGATTGGTTGTCTCAATAGATGACATTCATCTCAATTCATAGAGAAAACATTTAGACCCCAATTCGGATTGGAATTCCCTAGGATTTCTATCTCAATAAATATTAGCCTTAATTGTTTTTAGAGTACTTTAGCTAGAATAACCAAAGAATCAACCATATTAATTTCAACTATTGTAGAGATTATATCACATTTACTAATTCAACCATCCAATTCCTTGAGGACTCGACCCGTGCTTCCACTAACTACATTGTAGTTAACTAAGTAGTTCGATAATTTGTTTTGTCCGTCTTTGATATAATTAACGACACATATCAAGGCGCGTCAACTACTCAGCGGTGCTATTTCCCGCCTGCAGTGCCATTCCATGCTTGTGGGCCAGCAGTGTTAGTCATGCTTACTGCGTGTGATCTGACATTTGATCAGTTCTTCTGGAAGACCATGATCGTGGCCTCAGGGACACGCAGTGGGGTTACGGGACCCCTATATACATCCAGGTCTTACTTGAGGGTGACACTAGCTGTTGCGTTTCCCTCTTTCTTCTGTGTGTCGTAGTGTAGAAACCTACTGAGCTTAGTGTTCACTCATACCCGGGCTGTGTTTTGCAGGTGCAGGCATTAGCTCCTCTTTGGTGACCCCTACCGGGCAGTTGGTCGGCGGTGCAGCGGCGCCAAGCAGAGTCTGAGAGGTGATGATCTTTTACTGCTTATAAACCATTGGTTAGTTAGCCTCCTACGGGAGTATAAATGTTGTATTTGAGTCTTCCCCTCTCCGAGGATTTGTATATTAAACACTTGGGTTTTGTAATCTGTGGTTCGAGGCTTCTTTAATTATAGTTTTAAATTCGAGGGTGTTTTGATGAATTGCTAGGGAGACCAATAGGTTAGAGGGAACCCTCGCCAAATTATTCCACTTTTGATTAGGTTCCGGTTCGCGTCGCCCGGCCCGGTTGGGCTTTCGTGGGTCGGGTCGTGACACCCACCCCTTATTTTCCCCTTATGCCCCCCTCTCTCTTTTCCCCTCCCCCGATTTCTCCCTTTCTTTTCCAGGGTTTTCTCCCCTCAATTTTGTGTTGTATTTTTAGTTTTGTTTCCTTTTTTCATTAGTTTTGTTTTTTAATCAGTTCTCTTTATTTTTTTTAATCAATTTTTTTTCTTTTTTTATCAATTTTATTTTTCTTTTTGGATAAACAACTTTTTTATTATATGTTTGTAATATTTCGTTTATTTTTTAGTTGTAGTTTTTTGGAGTCATTATTTGTAAATAATTAAAAACATATAAAAATACGGATCAAAATAAAAAGTATATATATGAAAATAACAAAAATACTAATAGTTAAAAAATACATTGTGTTTTGTGAAAAGTCTCTTAAGCCAATATTGATGATTTAGCTATGTTTAGGGAAGGGTATATATAACAATACACAAAAATATATAAAAATACAAATTCTAATCAATATTGCCTCCAAATTCTGCTTCCGGCACGCTTGGTGTTGTACATATTACTTCTTATTACAAATGAACATGTGTCATATAACGAGCGGCATATCATTTAACTTTGTACGATGAATGTTGACACCACCACGTTAGAATGAATGGTAGGTAATGAGGGTGTAAAAAAACTTGCACGAAGTGATTGCTAACATAGGTAATAGCTATTTCTCGATGCTCTTGATTTGGAACTGAAGAGTCCTTAATTACAAGTGAGTAAAACAACTCCCAACATTCTCACCAAATGTATGCAGTACAATGTTGTATCTTGATGCAATAACATTTTCCAAAGACATAGAGTCCATCCAATACATCTTTAGTGAGCTCCAACCAATTCAGTGAGAATAATAGATTAGCTACCAAATTTGAAATTTTTAGTATTTAAAATTTGAAATTTTTACAATTTTAAATTTTGAATTTTGAATTTTGAATTTTGAAATTTTTACAATTTGAATTTTGAATTTTTTTCTATTTTCAATTTTAAAATTTGAAATTATTATGATTTGAAAATTGAATTTTTAAATTTCCACAATTTGAAATATTTACGATATGAAATTTGAGATTTTTACAATTTAAAATTTAAAATTTTGAAATATGAAGCGGTTCTTTAGGAAGGGTATTTTGGATTTTTTCTTCAAACTGGACTAAATACCCATAGCTTCTTGGGGCCCGTCTAATTGCCGGATTGGGTCCAAACAAAGACCATCCCTTTCCCCAAGAAATAATGAACAAAACTGATTAAAAAAATAAACAAAACTAATAAAAGAAAACTAACAGTTAAAAAATACATTGTGTGATGTGAAAAGTCTTGTAGGCCAATATTCATTTAGTCATGTTCACGGAAGAGTATACGCAACGTTAAAAAAAAAAAAGAGATACACAAAAATATATATAAATATAAATTCTAATCAATATTGTTTTCAAATTCTGCTCCCGGAGCACTTAGTGTTGTACTTATTATTTCATACCACAAATGAACACGTGTCATATAGGGCTTGTTTGGCTAATGGACGGATCAATTATTATTTCATACCACAAATGAACACGTGTCATATAGGGCTTGTTTGGCTAATGGGCGGATCCGGAATCCGCCACACGTATTCCGAAAATGGCGTACACTCGAATTGAGCGGACGCCAAAAATGGAATCCACCCTTGGGCGGATTCCATTTTTCGGGATCCGCTTGAGATCCAAACACATGAATGGGTGGATCCGGAATCCGCCCATTCCACATTCAAACGGATTCACCCCATTCCGTTTATCCAAACATGCCCATAATGAGCGACCCATCCTTTAACTTTGTACGATGACTGTTGCCACCACCACGTTGGAATGGGTGGTACAGGGTAATGAGGGTGTAAGAAAACTTACACGAAGTGATTCCCAACATGGGCAATAACTATTTGAAAATTGAAAATTGAAATTTTTACAATTTAAAATTTAAAATTTTGAAATATGAAGAGTGCTTTGGGAACAGTATTTTAGACTTTCTTTTTTCAAAATGGACTAAATACCCGAAGCTTCTTGTGCTTGGTCTAATTGCCGGATTTGGTCCAAACAAAGGACCTTCAGTCCCTTTCCCCAAGGAATAATAAACAAAACTGATTAAAAAAATAAAGAAAACTAAATAAAATTAAACAAAAAGAAAAAAAAGAAACTCAAAAAGAATGGGGAGGGGAATTAAACAAAACTTTAAAAAAAAACTCACATAGAAACGGGAGGGGAATTAAACAAAAAAAAAAAAGAAAGAAAGAAAAAAGAAAGAAGAAACACAAGGGTATAACAGTAGAATTCAAAGGGACAATGAAGGTGTCAGAAGGGAAGCTGCTTCTCGCACCGAGCAAGTTGGTCCCTATATCTCTGTACCACTGTAGTAGTTTTCAAGTTAGCTAAGAGAGAGCTCGGCTCAAAATAAAAAGTCACTCTCCTTATTCTTTGCTAGTGGAATTAAACTAAAGCAAGACTCTTTCCTATCCACTTTGCCGAGGAGAGAGAACTCTCAGATAACTCAAGCTGGACAGAAAGGTGCAAAAGTCCACAGTTCCTTAAGGACCCTGTAAGCGGTTCTTCTTGTCATTTAGCTCCAATTTCCTGAGTCTCACAAGCGGGCCCACATGCAACAAAAGAATTTGTATTTGCCTACTACGACCATGCCCGGGTAAGGAAATTGGAGCCCTTCCCCCCCTCCCTTTTTTTCCCTTTTTCTTTTCCCTTAATTTTGTGTTGTTTTTTAGTTTTGTTTGTTTTAATCAGATTTTTTATTCTTTTTTTTATCAGTTTTATTTTTCTTTTTGGATAAACAGTTTTTTAATTATATGTTTGTAATCTTTTGTTTATTTTTTAGTTGTGGATTTTGGGAGTCATTGTTTGTAAAAATTTAGAAAAGTATAAAAATATGAATCAAAATAAAAAGTATATATATATATGAAAATAACAAAAATACTTACAGTTAAAAAATACATTGTGTTTTGTGAAAAGCATCCTTAGCCAATAATGATTTAGTTATGTTCGGAGGAGAGTACATGTAACAATATACAAAAAAATATATACAATAATAAATAAAAATATAAATTCTAATCAATATTGCCTCCAAATTCTGCTCCCGACGCGTTTGGTGTTGTACTTGTTATTTCGTACCGCAAATGAACACGTGTCATATAACGAGTGACCATGTTTTATCTTCGTACGATGAATTTTGTCTTCACTACGTTGGAATGGGTGGTACATGACAATGAGGGTGCAAGAAAACTTGCACGAAGTGATTATCAACATGTGCAATACCTATTTCTCGACGCTCTTGGTTTGAAAATTTAAATTTTGGAATTTGAAAATTTTACAATTTTAATTTCGTAATTTAAAATTTTGAAATTTTTACGATTTCAATTTTGATATTTTGAAATTTTTACTATTTGAAATTTTAAATTTGAAAAATTAAAATTAAAATTTTAAAATTTGAAATTTAATTTTTTTAAATTTCTATGATTTAAAATTTGAAAATTTAAAATTAAACAAAACTTAGAAACAAAAGCGGATCGATCTTCCTTGCTAAGGAGATCGATCTTCCTTGGGAAGAGATCGATCCCTATGTGCCAGAAAGTCCTGTCGGTGGAGTTGCGAGGACGGCCGTCGTGGCCGTCGCCCTCCGCTGTCAGGGGAGAGGAGACTTCCTCTCCTCTGATTGCGCTTTTCCCCGGCCTCTTCTCTTCCTTCTCTTCTCTTCTCTTCTTCTTCTTCCTTCCTTCTCTTCTTCTCGCGGAAGCTCTGTCTTCTTCCCCTGTTTCCGGCAGCTCCTTCTCCTCCACCGTTCTCCCTCCTCCGGCCACCGTTTTGGGAGCTTGAAGGCTCGTTGTAACCGTGGCGGCGTGAGGAAGATCCCTGGCGTGGTTTGGAGCTTGGTTAGCGGCTGTTTAGCGGGGAATCAGTCGAGGATTAGCGTTGCCGATAGGTGTTCTACTTACTGTTGTTGTTTAATAGGTTTCTCTTAATCTAACCGTTAGATCTGGATGATCTTTGTGTTGTTAGATGCATCTTTCCTAGTAGAATTTCTGATATAAGTTTCATGATCTTTGGTTGAGATTTTAGTAGGATATATGCATGATTAATCTCGGATTTTCCGGTTTCTGCTGTTCTTGAAGGACAGCCGGCTTGCGGCGAGTTTTCCGGCTAGTACGTGCATGTTCTTGGGTTATGATGCGAATAAGAGTTGTAGATCGCTTAGTTACGTTTCCATTCCAGCTTATTTCTTATTTTTTCGATTTTTCTACGATTTGTTATGAATTGTTTGCTGGAGGGCTGCGTTGCAGCAAGGACTTGGTAAGTTAGTTTTATTAGTGGTTTTGATTAGTGTTTTCCCGTTAACCTAACCGTTGGATGATTCTGGATTTGTGATATGTTGATCCATGCATGTAGATCTGCTAGCGTCTAAGTTGGATCTTGAATCCGACGTCGTTTGGATGTCGGATCGAGAGGGTCAACTATTTGCTATGTAGAGAGTGTTTGGTGTTTTAGATATAATATTATATGTTTGGATTATAATATTATATTTTTACTATTCATCAACGGTTTCGGGGTTACTTTCCTGTTGCAGGAGTCCGCGGTTGACGGTTGTGGTACCGTCGTAATGCCGGGACCCGCTGCGGATTGGCTGGCAGCGGTGGGTAGTACCGCTGCAGCGATCCGGTTGACTGTATGCATAAACTGTTGTTTGTTATCGCTTTGTGGTTAACCGGGGGAGTCATGAACCCTCGAGAGTGCTTAGTATAAATGGGTCATGAGTTATGCCCTTGATCCTTTATCGCTTTGTGGTTAACCGGGGGAGTCATGAACCCTCGGGTATGCTTAGTATAAATGGACTATGAGTTATGCCCTTGATCCTTTATCGCTTTGTGGTTAACCGAGGGAGTCATGGACCTCGGGAATGTTTAATATAAATTGTTGCATGCATTGTTGTTAGTGATGTTAGTCTGCTATTTGGGGTAGTGTTAGCCATGTTGCTTGGAGTGCTGAGAGTTGGTCGTCATAACCCCGGTTGTTCCGCCAAGTGCGGAGGCCCCGCTTGGAGAAGGGTGTCCTACTGGTATCGTCATGTCCACCCTGTGTCAGGAATGTCGGAGAATGTCCATCCTAGGCAGTGGTTGTCGGAGGGACGTACTTTGGTCAGGCACCCTTCGGGTTATTGACAGGATTTATGGGGTCTTTGACAGGCCTTAGTACTTGGCACAGAGTTAGTTTAGTGCAGTTTCCCCTTCCTTGTGTGTGACGTAGAGTAGAACCCTACTGAGCTTAGTGCTCACTCCTACCCGGGCGGCGTTTGCAGGTGCAGGTACCAGCTCTCCTGCGGTGGGCCCCAGTTGCTCGTCCTGCGGTGGGGCGTCAATGTCAGGGCATGTTTGAGAGCCAGGATGGTTTCCGCTGTGCGTTTCAGGAGATTACTGATGATGTAACTTCTTTTTGAGTTTTATACATTTTTTGTACTTGAGGACTGGTTTATGTAAATTTAATGTAACTCTGTTTTTTGTACAGTTTTGTAATAATAGGAGTTGTTAGATTTACTTCTGTCCTCAGACTGTTTGTTGTAACTGTTTCCGCCAGTTGCTGATAGTAGATGTAGATTTTTCCCTCTCGTGTCCCGATCCGGGTGGGTCTTCTGGGCCGCGGCGCGACATAACGAGGGGCCATGCTTTATCTTCGTACGATGAATCTTGTCATCTCTACGTTGGAATGGGTGGTACATGACAATGAGGGTGCAAGAAAACTTGCACGAAGTGATTATCAACATGTGCAATACCTATTTCTCGACGCTCTTGGTTTGGAAATTTAAATTTTGGAATTTGAAAATTTTACAATTTTAATTTCATAATTTTAAAATTTGAAATTTTTACGATTTCAATTTTTATATTTTGAAATTTTTACTATTTGAAATTTTAAATTTGAAAAATTAAAATTAAAATTTTGAAATTTTTAAAATTTGAAATTTAATTTTTTAAATTTCTATGATTTAAAATTTGAAATTTTAAAATTAAACAAAACTTAGAAACAAAAGAAATAAAAAATCACAATGGTATAAAGAATTTTTTGCCAAATGATACCCCTGAAGATAGCTTTTTGCGTTTTCATACCACTTCCTTGTTTCTTTGCCGCATGATACCCCTCAGCCAATGAAAAGACCTGCATGCCCCCCACTTTTCCCATGGCGTCATATATGTGATCATATGAGTTATTTCTATGAGTGGTGTTATATGGGTTTCTGAATGCCCCCACAACCGCAAGAAGAAGATGTGGGTTTTGATCGTGACGTCGGAGTCCATCGGGCCCAACTGGTGGGACAAAGAACTCAGGCGAGCATCATCGGCACTGAGACCGGCAACACTTCTGTAAAATGATATTAATTTGCTCTCTGATCCCAACCAATAATATACTTGACCATGAAAACCTTTCCACTTCTGTAAAATGATATCACAATCAGCATAAGCATGCCTTTGTTCACAAAATGAAAATAACAGCTAAACGAGGTATCAATTAAGAACTTGGCCACAACTTCATAAGCATGTCATTGAAGTTGTACAAACTTATTACTGTTCATTATAAAATTCCCACAGAGGCCCTCATTCCAGATCTCTCATATTGATGTCTTATTCAAAGGATGAAAGCTGGGTCTGATCATAAAAATGGCCTGAAGGGCTGCCATCAGGAGCCAATGCCAACATCACAGGACCTTTAGCTCCTTCTTCAACAGTGATTATCCCATGCCCAAGATTGATGTCTGTTTTGACTAAGCCAGGATGCACACAGTTGATGCAGAATGCAGGATATCTCTTTGCCATGATCCTTGTATATGCACTTATCGCTACTTTAGAGGCTCTATATGTTGATAGAATGGTTGGCCAACCATTTACTTCCAACTTCTTTTCCTTGAAGTCACCAAAATAGGACTGTACTATTTCATCCAATCTCTCTTCTGTTAGGCGATCCGTGTCTCTTAGTTCTTTTTTGATGCTCTCACTTGGTATTACCTAAAATAGAGATGAGATGGACAGAAGTGTGAAACTAGCACTGCTTCATGTTTAATTGCTAGACAGTGTGCATCATCGATCTAGTTTGTATGGAGGTATGTATAAATACTATTGAGATGAGAATTAATGAAATGATGAAAATGTTACCTCTAGTTTTCCTGCAATTGAGGACAAATATACAATCCTTGGCGAGGGAGATTGCTGAAGAAGAGGAATGAGTGCCTCTGTTACTCTCTTCGTCCCATAATAGTTTATGTCGAGGCATTCTTGCGCCGTCTCACAAGTCTCATATGTTGCCTTGACAATCATTGTTAAAAGTTTGGTTGGCTGGTCTAGTTGCTGCATGTGGAAATATGTTACACAATTTTAAGCAATATGTGAAAACATAGTTATAGTACAATTTGTTACACAATTAGTATGCAAAACTTCCTTATGATGCTATTCAGAAAACTTCCTTATGATGCTATTCAGAAAACTTCCTTAACATTAATTTGAGAGGTTTTGCATGCTTAATTATTGGTAGTATTGTTGGAATATCATGTTTGCTTTTTGCAAGGCGCTTTTGTTGCTCTACATTAATTTACATATGCAAGAGTGTAAGTAGTGAAGACAAAATATGATCCTTTACTGATTATGAAATGTGGTAAGAGAGTTTCACAAGTTCCTCTACTGATTATGAACCATATTTTTCAGGTAATGCAGCACACAAACAGATCCTTAGCAATCATGACAAGTGAGAGTCTCAAATTCAGCATGACATTTTTTAACATTGAGCTTATTAAATCATCCAAATCCCAGCTAATTCAATGTTTTCGATAGTTATACAAATTTAGAACTGATTATGCGCCATGTTAATCAACAGATTGACAATTCAACAAGTGGGAATCACTATGTCATCCAGTGAACTGATTATGAGACATGTTTTTTCCTCAAAAAACAAAAAACAAGTGGGAAACTCGAAATAAGCATGCTATGTAAACAAAATCACTATGTCATCCTGTGATAAACTTGATAGACTGGGTTTCCTGTGCAGTTTTCTAAATGAATAAACTAGATTAACCTTATTGATTTCTTCCTTGCAGGAATTCAAAGCTTCATCGTCCCAAACCATTCCAATAATAGCTGCATTGTTCACCTGCATTAGAACAACATAAATATCATATTCCCTTTTAATCTGTTGATTCCCTCTTTATTCTTACTAAAAGGACTAAATACAACTAGAAAGACTAGAAATAAGAAAACTATAATCATTGCTTACAAAATCTGATAGCAATCACCATTTCAATTGGAAATTTAATAAGATAAAGAAGGTCTGATTTACCTGACCTAATATACACCATTTCAAGAATCAAACTCTACCCAATAGAAGCAACAGGAAAGAAGATTCCTACCAGAATATCAAGCTTTTGGTACTGATTCTTGATGAAATCGGCCAATGTAGCAACACTAGCAGGCTCAGCTACATCCAGCTGATGGAATACCACATCAGATAAGCCAGGCAGCTCCTTGAGCTTCTCAACTGCTTCAGTGCCTCTCTTCACATCTCTAGCTGTTAGGATGACCATGACTCCATTGGAGGCCAACTGCCTACAGATCTCCAGCCCAATCCCTTTGTTACCTCCTGTCACAACTGCAATCCTGGAATCCATAAATGGAAATTAGGATAGAAATATCTTTCTGACTGACTACAAATCAAGAACATCAACAAGGTTGACAAGAACTTTACCTCTTGGGAGTTGGTTTGCACAAAGACTCTTCCATTTCTTGTTGCAGATGAGTTCAGATAAATGCTTCCTTGAAGGAGAGAAGGTATATATATATATATAAAAAGGCACTAGAATTTTTGGAGAAGTCATGAGTTTGAAGTGTTATCAGATCGCATGCTTGTATTAGGAGCACAATTACTTTCGAAGAGCAAACTTATTAGGTTGTGACCTCAATGCAGGCGTCATTTTTTTTAAATTAAGCATGGATGACCAAAGATATGAATAAGATGTGTTCAAACATATCCAAGAAAAAGGAAACTGTTTTATGACCCTAGAACTTGTGACCTCAGTGCATGCGTCATTTTTTTTCAATGTTAAGCCCAAAGACTAGACAGAAAAAAAAGTAAAAAGAAAAGAAAAACATATGGACTCGTCGCCTAAATGATAAGTTTTTGTTGGCATAATAGACAGTGATACGAGTCATTCCTGTTGATGAGAAAAGGGATTCTATCAAACTGTGGTTTATTATATGATTGAGTCAAAGTTCCCCATATGGGAGACTTGTCACTGTTCCATCAAATAGTGGTTTCATGACCGCAACCTCCAAGCCCCGTCGCGAGCCCCCGTCACGACCATCTTCCCCGGCTCTGATCGGGACCTCCAAGCCCCGTCCCCATCGCCGATCCAGTCGGATCCCGTCCGATCTCCTCCTGCAACTCCTTCTCCTTCCCAGGCTCCATTGTGATCCCGTTGGATCCCGAGCTCGAGATCCCTCTACCTTCAGGGACGATGACGCAGCCGATGGTCACGACGTCCTTTTTTCTTTTTCTTTTTTCTTTTTGAAAAGTAAATAGTATCTCCCTCTTTCATATCGGTCATTTTTTGCAATTGGCAATCCTTCTGGCTTTTAAGGAGACTGTTAGAACAGAAATCTAATCGTTGACCGATCAAATCGTCAAGATTAAAATCCAAGAGTGGAATAGGTTGTGGTGCTAGAATCATCACAAACCTATTCCTAACCCTCCACCCATCCTATCTTTGTAGTTTTGGCCATCTAGGTGCTAGCACCATCTCGATCTCACACCTAAATCCATACTAAGATTACTCTCTTGCGATGAATCCATCTTAACTAGAAGGATTCATTAGTGGCGATCGAAACTCATCATTAGGTTGTCGAATTTTAGACAATTATTCTTGTTGATGAGGGATCTTAACCCGATCCTCATCGAGCGATAGGTGGAATTAGCCATTCGCCTATTGACAATTAGATTTAACCATTCAATTTGGTTAGCTCACCCTTATCCTAGGAAGACCTAATAGAACCCTTATTACTGATTAAGGATCCCTTGGCCTTTCTCAGTAATAAGTGACCGAATGATTAGTTACGTTCACTGCTAATGAACCCTCTTATTAGGATGAGTTCATCGCAAGGAGTAGTGTTGATATGGATTTAGGTGTAAGGTCAAGATGGGTTAGCATCTTGATGGCCAAATCTATAAAAGTAGGATGTACGAAGGATTAGGGATTGAACGTAGTGGGACTAGCACTACTATAGTGGGACTAGCACTATACAATCCCTAACCACGAACAAGATTTCATCCGAGATATCATGGGACTAGCATGATCCTCTTATTTGGATGAATCCAATCCACGCCCTAGCATACACAAGCTCTAGAATCAAGTGCAAACAAGAACAATCCATACATCCAGCAAGAAATCGACACCAAGGTATGAAAGAAATAGAGATCAATCCATACAAGCCAAATAATCGTGTATACAAATCCTAGATCTCAGAAATCCATAATAGAAATCTTAGTTACATCATAAGAATCCCATGGTAAAAGTTTAGCTACTCATCTTTAGGGTTTGATCCATAGATGAAGGTTGATGAAGCTCTTCCGCCCTGGATTTCCTCCCAAAGATCTCTAAAGAAAAGTTAAAAAGAGAAAAGGAATTGTTCTCCCTCTCCCAGAGAGAAGAAAGACCCTGAAAAACCCTAAAAGATGGCTATTTATAGCTTAGGTATCCACCTTAACTCGGATTAGATCTTGGCCCTTGATTTTGCTTGATAAAAATCAAGGAAACGGTCATTTTCGAGTCCGATCGATCGAACTATGAGTGTCCGATCGATCGGGTGAATAAAAATCGTCAATTTCTCACTTTTCCCGAGTCCGATTGATCGAACTATGAGCGTCGGATCGATCGGACTCCGTAGGAGGGATAGCTGGATCGATCGGTAGGTGAATAGCTGAAAAAATATACTTCTGTGAGGTTTCTGCATAATCCGATCGATCGGACTCTGGCAGTCGGATCGATCGGACCCTTCAGCGTATTTACTGCTTGCCATTCAGACTGCGCCATCAGTACTAAAATTGCCGTAACTAGACTTCAAGAGCTTTCCAACCATATATGGCTCATCATCTGGTTCTTCCTGAGCAGGTACAGGTTAATCTTCAAAGCCAATCCATCTTCATTCCTTTGCTCCTAGCATGTCTTTATTTGTCCGTTTTAGCACCAAACATGATCTAATCGTCATTGAAGGCTCTTATACCTGAAATACATCATAAACTATCAAAATAGCATTGCTCGGAGACTAACAAGACCTCGTTCAAAGGGTGATTTGTGCACTTTTCAAGTCTTATTATTTAGTTTTCGAGAGAGATTACACAGTGAAAGAGAAATGTATTTATACTAGGGCAGTTCAATTGCTTTGTCCAACATGTCACGTACCGACCTAGAAAACCCATCCGGGCCGGGACGTGAGGGTCCTAAATCTAATTCTAAAATCAAACGGCGAGAGTTTCCCCTATGTTTCTCAATTGGAACACTGTACAGTTATAATCTTCACAATAAATTAAAACGATAAATCTAACAGTTCTAAATTTCAATATGAATATGAATCTATTATCACAAATCTTACTATATAGTACAGGTTCTGATACTCCTTCTCCGCTTGGAAGGTGCTTCGTCAAAGTCCCTAATTCACAATAAAAAAGATAGGAAATATTAGCACTGGTACTTATTTTGGTCTTTTATATAATAAACGACAGAAATAAAGATAACTAATTGAAATAAAACTACACTAGGCAATTAACTCAATAAACCGTGATTTCCCCGGCAACGGCGCCAAAATTCTGACACGCCTTGAAAAGTGTCGTTTTCTTAACAAGAATGCCAAAATTACAAATTTAGAATCAAACTACTAACTAACTACTTTATGGGTAGATAGAAGCAAGTCCGAGTCGGTTCTCAGGGAAAACAGAATTAAGTCTAATTACCGTGCATAATTCTAAATCAAAAGTTAAAGAAGATGAATGATAGTTGGTGTTTGAACTACTTTTAACTTGAATCAAACTAAATCGGGGGAATAACAATAGGAGAAAAGACTATGAATTTCTAATCCGTAATCGAGAGCTATCTAGGCATTCCTAGGATAAGACCAATTCCATAAGTTCTAGATGGTTTTCTAAGGTTGATAGAAGATCGGCTAGGTCCACTATCACTCAACATAGATTCATTATAAGTCTAAGTCGGAACGAAGATCAAATCAGCGGATAATTGGTATGAGAATAATCAAAGTGGTTCTAGCACTTTGAGATCGCCTAATCAATAAAGATAAAGAACGAATCGTAGGTTACAATCATAGGTCTTAATGGTTCTAGCATTAAGGTAGTGGTTCTAGCACTCCTACAATCATAATTTAGGGTTTAGAATCCAATCCTAAGATCTAACATGGTTCTAACATGAAAGCATATTGGACAAGTCCTAATCCTAGCCTCTAACATGCAATGCTCAAAACCAGCGATCGTAATCTCAGCGTAACTTTCACATCCGAACTCGAAACAAGGTGATTCAAGATTCGGTGGAAAGCTAAGGAAGAGATCTACGACTTTTGTGTTTTGAGATTTCAAAGATTCCGGCTGTATAATCACGGAAAAACCGAGACAAGACAGGCCGAATCTAGGGCACAAAGAGCATACAATTCATTCACCATAATAAATATTACCAATAGATATATAAAATCTGAAATCTATCCATTAAACCATCATCAAGTATATGCTCTGATCCATAGAAAAAACCTAGACAAACTCTCTATTACATCATAGAATTCTCTAGACTAAGGATTTAGCTACTCATCTTGAAGAGACGATCCATCGACGAAGGTTGATAACGTGCTCCCGCCATGGATCTATCTTCAAGGCCGTGTGTGCACTACGCGGGTGTGAAACTGGCCGCCAAGGCGCAATTTACCAAATTGCCCTTGGGGTCCAAAAGCAGCGATATGATCAACTGATCGCAACCCAAGGCCAACCGGGCCAAAACCAACCAAGTCAAGCCATCGACCCAACGCGGTCGGACCGGGTTAGAGGAGCGGGTCCTCACAGTCCCCAACAAGGAAGGACCGCCACTGGTTGAACGACCACTTCCAGCCGACGGGGGCCTCGGGGATGGCGGCGCTGGGCTTGGCGTTGGAGCCGGCGTAGTGGACGACACCAGTAGCGGTGAGGATTTCCTTGGTGAACCGGGTGGAAGCAACCATGTAGTAGTGGGCGGGGGCCTGGTCGGCAGTGACGAGCACGTAGTAGTTACTGTAGCACAAAAATAGAGCACAAAAACAGAGCTTCCAAGCAGTGTTGCTCGCGGTGGCGCAGGGCTTGGCGGCTCCGGTGGCAGCGGTGTGGACGCGCGGACCTCCCCCCAACCCCCGGTCGGTGCTTCCTCGTTGGGTGGGGAGGACGCGGTGGACTTGCCACGATGGCTGCAGTCCATGGTGCGGGAGGAGTGAACGGCGGAGGTGGACGCCGCCCGGGTTGTCAGAATGATGGAGGAGGTCGCCGAGCGAGGATGTTCGGAGGGTTTCCCTCGCCGTCCAACGCCGGCGGGTGTTCTCTCTCCCTCATGTATCTCTCTCTCCCCACGTCCCCTAAACCAGTCAAAATAGGCGAAAACCGGTCAAAATTGAGCACATGACCGATTTGCCGTGACTCAGCCTAACGGCGTCTGCTGAGTTGGACTAAAGCGCAAGATGTTGAAACTATAGGGTATGATAATGTAATTTTTAAAAATGAGGGTAGTAGAATGACAAAACCTGAAACTACAGGGTATTAAAATGTATTTTGGCCTATAAGATAATAAGAGAGAATTTTAGTGGGTATATATTCACCTCATATGCAATTAAGTCCAGGATACATATGCAAAAGGGCCCCCAAAGAATTCGGCAATTTATGCGAAGTTGCGAACTGAGACTGATAGCCTATCGGTTTTAACGGGTCGGATCCTGGATGGATTCTTCCGCCGATCCAAATCGCATTAGTTTCGTTCCGGTCACCGCCGCTCACCGCCGCTCACCGCTTATCGTTGGATTAACTGTTACCGGTGATATGACCAGATGGCCTACATATCCGTTCTTAATTAATAACCGTCGGATGAGGGCATCAACTAAAAGCACCGTCCGGCGGAGTTTAGATAAAGTAGAACTCATACGCGGCGACAATGAGAGGCATTTCTTCTGGAGGAACCGATCCATTTCTTCTGCACGCTTATATATAGTGCTCCTGGAGCTGGCAAAGCACTGCAGTACGGCGTCCATTGGAATCCCAGAATCGAACTAGGGTTTTCGCGTCCCAAAATTCTCTAATCTCACAAAAGGTTCGATTTAATTCGAAATAATTGGTGTTGGTTTGTTCATATGATGTAGGGATGCAATGCGTAATACGTATATTTCTTTTTTCCTCGTCTATGTTTTGGATTATGTTCTTGCTGTGATCTTTTTTTATAGTTCAATGATGGGTTCCGGTGGTGGGTTTGGTATCTTTATGTTTTCTTAGGCATTTTTATGGGGTTTTTACGATTCTTTTCCGATTATTATGGAAAATGGGAAGATTGGATAATATCTTGCTGTGCTTCTTTGAAAGCTTGAAATCTTGATGATATCGAGTTTTTTAATCTTATGGATTGGTGTAGGTTTTTAGGTTTCATCCTGCGTTTTTGTATTTCGACGTGCTAAATTGAAGGATGGAGGAATGTGGATTTGAGTGATTGAGGAAAAGAAGAGTTTTGATCCTCGTGAAGAGAGCCAATCCTATTTGTTTCTTTTGGGTCTAGCGTTGATGTACTATTCATCTGGAGGTTTTGAATGTAGTTGTAGCGTTAGTTTTTAGATGTCGTGGCAGTACATTCATGTAGCAAAACTAGCCGAATGTTTTAAAAATTTGTTGAACCCAAGAAGAATGATAGCAGTCACATTTATTTAGCATTTTCTTGTGATGCCATATCTACCATGTCTTGATTGTGGTAAATTTAGCCCGATGTTTTGAAAGATCGTTGAACCCAAGAAGAATGGTAGCAGTCATATTTATTTAGCATTTTCTTGTGATGCCATATCTACCATGTCTTGACTTTGGTCGCTTTTTTTTTTATATTTAGTGACTAGATAAATATCACATTGCCCTGCTTTTTAGGTGTGTTATATTTCTAACTTTTCCTGGTTATTACTGAAAAGTTTGGAGTCTGTAAAGAAATTCTTGCTGCTGAAAAATTGGAAAGAGTTCTTCTTTCTGGGTATCATACTGTTTGCTTACACTGCTGCTAGTCCTAATATTGTACCAAGAACAAATGAAATATGGGGAATCAGCGGGCTTCAATATGCTGTACAACTTCTGGAGGAAACAGTGTTGAGAATGTTTGTGCTGAGACTAAAGAGCTTTATGAAGAAAAAAATGGAGAAGAAGAACCATTCAAAAGAGAACCTAAGGAAGAGCTTAAAGTAGATCCCTATGAAGAAATATTGTTAACTGGGGAGCCACGTGGAGAAGAAGAACCATGGGAAGAAGACTCCATTGGAGAAGAACATTCTGAAGGGGATCTCGATGAAGACCCAAATGACGAACCTGATGAAGAATGTCCATCACAGTTATTTAAATCTCAGCCTTCCTCTGATGTTGAGAACATCAACAGAGTATCCAGTTTTCAACCATCCTCAGGCAGTGAAGAACATTCTGAAGAGGATCTCTATGAAGACCATAATGACGAACTTGATGAAGAAGATCCGTCACAGTCGTATAAATCTCAACCTTCCTCTGATAATGAGAACGGTGACATATTAGTTAGTTTTCAGCCTTCTTCAGGCTGTGAAGAACATCCTGAAGAGTTTGTCAGTGAAGATCCTAATGATGAACCAGACGAAGAAGATCCATCACAGTTATATAAATCTCAACCTTCCTCTGATAATGAAAACAATGACAGAGTATACAATTTTGAACCATCTTCAGCTAGCGAGAACAGTGAAAATTCCAGGCAAGGCTTGGTTCATACTAGCTCAGAAAAGAAGAAGAGACCCCGCGATGTGGAGCTTAACTTTTTTCAGAAGAGACATAAAAAGGAATTGTCTCCCAGTAGCAATCAGCTGGACAAGGCAGTGGATGTTGACGTTGTTACTGAGGCACAAGATGGTACAGATAGTTCAGGAAAGAAAAGGCACAGGGGATGGGATCTGAGGCCTCGAGCCGATGGGGAAGTTGGCGATGATGATATTTTGTTGGCAAAAAAGCAAAAGACTGGATGGGCCAGTGAAGAAATCCAGTTGAGGATGCTGGGTCCTTTGAAGCTTCCTGATCTTTTGGAGCCTGTGACTTGCATGGATCCAGAAGTTCAGAAATTGAACACTCAACTTCTTTCAGTGAAAAGGAAGCTGCAATCAGGAGACATAGCAGATGCCTGTTTGGAGGGTGCAATGTCTCCATCTCCACCTCCTATCTATGATGAATCTGGCTTTCAGATCAATTCTAAGGAGGTTAGATTACTACTCACCAAGAAGAGGCAAAGCATCATATCGGAGATAGTTCAAAGGAATCCTACTTTCCAACCTCCTCTAGATTATCAACCACCAAAGTTTTTCAAGAAACTCTACATACCGGTGAAGGAGTACCCATCTTATAATTTTATAGGTCTCATCATCGGTCCACGTGGGAACACACAGAAGAGAATGGAGAAGGAGACTGGCGCTCAAATTCTGGTAAGGGGTAGAGGTTTGGAACGAAAAGCACTCCAGAAGAAGGATGTGAAACCTGACCCCTCAAAGGATGAGGATCTACATGTCCTGGTGCAGGCTGATAGCCAGAGATCACTGGATGCTGCTGTTAGCATGGTGGAAAAGCTTCTGGTTCCAGTTGAGGAAAGGTATAACGAACACAGGCTGGGCCAGCTAAGGGAGCTTGCCAAGCTGAAGGGCACTCAAGGAGAGACTGGAATAGGTCTAGTGGGAAACAGCGTTGAGGGCATCTGCAGTGCCTGTAGTGATGTGATTTATCCACCATCTGCTTGTGAGTTGGCAGTGCCAATCGCAGGTAGCAAAATAGACAGCAAGCAGCCCTCAATCCCTTCAGAGTCTGAAGATGGACCATCACATATTGACGCCACTCATTCTATTCCAAGTATGAATGTTACTTTGATTGCTACATCATCGGTTTTGCCATCTAATAATAAAACGCCCATGAAAGCTTATGATGAAGCTAACCTATATGTTGGATTTCTACCACTGTATATGGGTGAAGATATGCTGATTGATCTGTTTTCACCCTTCGGAAGAATTTGTGAAGCTAGAGTTGTGAAGGACAGGATTACTGGTGTGAACAGAGGATTTGGATTTGTTAGATACACTAATGCCGCTAATGCCGCAATGGCAATTGAGCATATGCATGGTTTCTTGATTGATGGAAATGCCCTAACAGTTCGGATAGCAGGCATCCAACAATTTTCTGGTGGAGCTAATATTTTTGTCGGTTATTTGCCCCCACATGTCAATGAAAATAAGCTGATAGAGTTGTTTTCTCCTTTCGGAAGCATATGCCAAGCCAAAGTGGTGACGGATAGATACACAGGTTTAAGCAAAGGTTCTGCCTTTGTGAGGTACACAGATGCTGCAAGTGCTTCGAATGCTATTGCAAAAATGAATGGATACATGATTGATGGGAAGCTACTGACTGTACGGATAGCAGGAATTCCACCTGCTGCAGCCAATGCTAATAATGCAACTGTGGCACTGCCTAGCTATAGTTGTGTCCCTGTGTATCCAGATCCAGAAGTCATAGGTCCAGGAACCCATTCTCCAGCAGGTTGGCCAGCTTCTGCAACACTATTGAACTATGGTTCGATGCAGTCTTCAACATCGCATGCTTACTCATGCCAAACTCCAGGCTTGGCTTCTGTGTATCTTGGCAATTTCTCGAATTAGAAATTAGTACAACATGCAGACTATTAGTACAGCTCTGACAGGGTACAACGTGATTAAACGCTGCCAATTGGTCATGTTTTTCTTTTCGCTTGTTTCTCCCACACAATCATGAGACAGCAGTTACAGGTGCCCAAGCCTGCTGTTCCAGTTAGGCGAGCAAAGGCAGCTAGAATTGATCAAAACACAGGCTACTGATCAGGACACAGTATGGAGTCTGAACTTTACTAGTTTAGCTGATAGATCAAAATGTATTGAACTTCTTTGCTAAGCATGGATTTGTTGTGACATAATGAATAAAAGATCAGAACACTAGATTGTTTGTTAATCTGAAGCTTCTGTACATACTGCTAAGAGATTTTAGCTGTGGGCATTTGTTGATTAGATTTGGATTAATAAAAAGATCGGAACATGAGTTTTTCTGAGGTTGAAGCTAGCTTTTTAATGTTACTTGAGTTTCTATCAGGAGCTTTAGAACTGCCTTAGAATCCTTGGTCAACCTATTGATATAGTAAAGGTGATATCTGAAGTCCTTTGATCAAACTGGAGGCTTACCCTTCAGTTTGTATGCCTATTGTACTGGCCCCTTTTTGTCTGGTTTTTCTGTTCTGGAGTACATGAATTCTGCTTTGCTTCATTTTCTTTGGTTCTTATGAAATATATTCACTGAAAAAGAGAGAAAAACAAGCTGAAAATGTGATACATGAGGTCAGCAACTATGCTGACTTTTCAAAATGACAATTGGTAAAATCTCACGTGTATAAACTCACATCTATTTGACTAAAACAGTACACTCATTTATTTAGCTAAAACGGTGTACTAATAAGCTGAAATTTTGATAAACAGTCCTTCAGCTTCAAAATTATAGTTAAGCGAAGAGATCATCTGTCAAAAGGAGGACAATTCCTTTTGATCGTAGAAAAGTCCTGAAGGGCTACCATCAGGCAGTGTAGCCAGCATAACTGGACCTTTTGCAGCTTCCTCAGCAGTCAAGATCCCTGTGTTCCAGTTCAAATCTGTTTTTGTATACCCAGGACATACACAGTTGGTGCATATGGTCGGATGCTCCCTTGCAAGGATCCTTGCGTAAGCATTGAGAAGTGCTTTAGATACCTTATAAGCAGCTGCACTTGTTGGCCAGCCATGAGCACTCAGCTGGCCTTCCTTGAAATCCTCCAGAAACTGCTTCACTAACTCGTCCAATGTCTCTTCTTTTAGGCATTCAACATCAGAGAGCTTTTGCTTAACACTTTCACTTGGGATAAGCTGAAATGAAGTATAGGAAAAAATAGTTTCACTGAGATTGAAGTTTTGCAGCTAAAGCAGCATGATTATGAACATCAGTCTAGCGTGTTACCCTGAGTTTTCCAATGGATGATGAAATATTCACAATTCGAGCCATAGTAGATGATTGAAGCAAGGGAAGAAGCGCTTCGGTGACGCGTTTGGTGCCGTAGTAATTTGCTTTTATACACTCCTTCGCCATCTCATATGTCTCTTGTGAATTTTCCTTCATCCATCTGGGGATATCCCCTGTATCATCATCTTCCTGTTTCCACGAACAAATATTGATTAATGTGTTTGTTATTGTTAGACTATAAATATATAAACTCACCCCTCTCCTATCAGAAAGCTTTCAGGATTAAACAACAAATATTGAGATCAAACACCATTATGTGATGGAACCTTTGAATTCCATCATCCTATGTTGGTTGCATTTTTTCTTGTACAAAATAGAAGCAAGGATTGTGATCTACCTCATGGTCAAGTGGCCTTCCAGCCTTGAAAACACTATCATCTATTAGCACACCAAAAATCCCTGCATTATTAACCTGCAGACCAGAACAATTATCATAGATGGAAAACACAAGAATTTAGAACAGTATAATGTAACAACTCATGAATCTCTTACCAGAATATCAAGCCTGGCAAACTGTGATGCAACATAGTCTGCTAGAGAAGCAATGCTAGAAGGGTCAGTCACATCTAGTTGGTGAAACACCACGTCGGAGCAGCCGGACTCTCTGAGCATCGCAACGACTTCGCCACCCTTCTTCTCGTCCCTCGCCGTCAATATGACTATGGCTCCATTAAGAGCCAGCTGCCGGCATATCTCCAGGCCAATTCCCCTGTTTCCGCCGGTAACTACTGCAATCCTGTAACAAAGAAGTACAACTCAAAAACTTATTTAAAACTCCCAAGAGATGTTACATAACAATTAGTAATACGTGAATGGGACTTGGGGATGCACCTCTTCTGCTCTGCCGTGGAGATGACGACTCCTTTCATGTTTGATAGCAAAACTGGATTGGAAACAATGGAGTTGGTATGGTTTGGGTTTTAGTACCTCATCCTGGGTGGCACATCTACATATATTATATATATATTGATGGTTAGTATTAGGACTTTTGAAGCCTTGACTTGCGTCATTGCACTCATCAACTCTTGATGACGGATGCACTGAGGTAATTGGCGAGACTGATGGTTGGGCCTGCAACTTAATTCTTCAATGTTGTGAATTGTGATGCACCAACTTATACCAAGTTTTCAGATGAACGCATTAGCCTCTTCCATCTAGCTCTTGAGTTAATATCATATCCCCTCTCTAAAAGTGTCTTAATGAGTTATGAGCGACAAACCTGCAGAGATAATAATTACAGTCCCAAGTATCCAACTAGAAGTAATGGAGTTATAATACTATGAAAAATGACGCATGCACTGAGGTCACAAGTCATAATGCTGCATAGGACTCCAATTTTATCATCAGATTACCTTTTTCTTGGATATGTTTGACCAGATCTTATCGCACTTGCGTGGATGTATCATCCACCTAATAGTTTTGTTCTTTGCTAATTTTCATCACTTAGTTGTGACGCAGGGTAAACATGAACCTCTTTATGGGAGAGACAACCAGATTTCTCAAGGGAGAAATAAAAAACCCTAATTTTCATTCATCATCAAAACTGTCCCTTACAAACCCTGAGTCCTCCTTTTATATGTTTAAGGAGTGACTAAACCAACTCATACATGGACTCAACTTGAATGAACCAAATTCAAATAGCTAAATCCGGAATTCAAAGAGGAGAAAACCAACTAGAATTAGGAAATTTGTCAAAAATAGAAAGACCGATAAAACTGCCTCAAAAGAAAAGTTTTTCACTAAAATGAGATTTTAAGCCAAAGGAAAAAGAAATCTGGAGATTCGGGGGTCAAGTCATGGAGAGATTTTCGATCTCTGATGAATCATGACGGGCTCGTCGAGCCGGTCGTTTTGACTAGTTGCACGCCCCGATCGGACACCGTGGGCGAAAGTTATGCCCATCCGACGATCGGGGTCGTACGGAGATCGGAGTCGGACGGATGGAGTTCAAACACGTCCAGATCGCCTAGGGAACTGCTCCTGATCGGACTCGGTCAGGTCTGGGCTTGGTGCTGCATCAAGTTGTCTTGTGTTTCTAATAGCAGCGGTCCTTGTAGAACCATGCCATCTGGTGTCATGGTGGTTTTATATATTGAAGATGATTTCAAACTCATGAATTTAATTAAAGATGATTAATGATGATTCCTCAACATTTCTTGATGTCACTCTGGCAATCATGAAAGCAGAATGTACAACTTGATTGCCTATCGTTACTGAAGCTGCATGTAGTCAGAAATTTTGGTGGCACGATAATGTTGAGCATCGTCAATTGAAGTGTTCTTCATCAGGTTCCTGCGTAGGTAGCCACATCCTGCAGGATATGTTTAGCGTGCTGTATGATGGCGGAAGAGAGAGAGAGAGAGAGAGAGAGAGAGAGAGAGAGAGAGAGAGAAGAGAGTGAAGAAAGAAAGACGAGCTGAAAATGTGAAACGGAAAGCAGACATATGTGATTTTTGGAATTACAATCAAGAACCTTTCACACGAATTTCTTCTCGAAAACAAAAACACTTATTCAACTAAAACGGCATACTGATCTCATGAAGAGATCATCAGTTCAAAAGGACACTCTGTTTGATTATAGAAAAGGCCTGAAGGGCTACCCTCAGGCAATGCAATGTAGCCAACATCACTGGACCTTTGGCAGCTTCATTAAAAGGAGTCAAGATCCTCGTGTGCCAACTCATGTCTGTTTTGGTATATCCAGGATCTAAGCAGTTGGTGGTGCAAATGTTAGGGTACTCTCTTGCTAGAATCCTTGTGTGTGTAATCATTGACCAGTGCTTTAGATACCTTATAAGCAGCGAATATAGCATACGCATGTCACAGAATTTGCCTTGAGCTTATTGTTGTTCACAGTGAGACTTATTACAGTTACAGCTAAAATAAGTAAGTATCAACAAGATTTTGGGCACAAACTCATAGGCTGAAACAGAGACATCTATTAGAAGGATGAGAGCTGAGTTTCATCATAAAATTGGCCTGAGGGACTACCATCAGGAGCCAATGCCAACATCACAGGACCTTTAGCTCCTTCTTCAGCAGTGATCATCCCATACCCAAGAATGATGTCTGTTTTGACAATGCCAGGATGGACACAGTTGATGCAGAATGCAGGATATCTCTTTGCCATGATCCTTGTATATGCACTTATCGCTACTTTAGAGGCTATATATGCTGACATAATGGTTGGCCAACCATTTACTTCCAACTTCTTTTCTTTGAAGTCACCAAAATAGGACTGTAGTATTTCATCCAATCTCTCTTCTGTTAGGCGATCCGTGTCTCTTAGTTCTTTTTTGATGCTCTCACTTGGTATTGCCTGAAATAGAGAACTAATGAAATGGACAGAAGTGTGAAACTAGCACTGCTTCATGTTTAATTGCTAGACAGTGTGCATCAGCTAGTTTGTATGGAGGTATGTATAAATACTATTGAGATGAGAATTATTTAAATGATGAACATGTTACCTCTAGCTTTCCTGCAAGAGAGGACAAATATACAATCCTTGGCGAGGGAGATTGCTGAAGAAGAGGAATGAGTGCCTCTGTTGCTCTCTTCGTCCCATAATAGTTTATGTCGAGGCATTCTTGCGTCGTCTCACAAGTCTCATATGTTGCCTTGACAATCATTGTTAAAACTTTGGTTGGCTCGTCTAGTTGCTGCATGTGGAAATATGTTACACAATTTTAAGCAATATGTGAAAACATAGTTATAGTACAATTTGTTACACAATTAGTATGCAAAACTTCCTTATGATGCTATTCAGAAAACTTCCTTAACATTAATTTGAGAGGTTTTGCATGCTTAATTATTGGTAGTATTGTTGGAATATCATGTTTGCTTTTTGCAAGGCGCTTTTGTTGCTCTACATTAATTTACATATGCAGTAATGAAGACAAAATATGATCAAACTAACCTCGATTTCTTCCTTTATGGAATCCAAAGCTTCATTGTCCCAAATCAGTCCGTTAACCGCTGCATTATTCACCTGCACAGGATTAATAAATATGTGATTCCTCCTTTTTACTCTCTATTTTATTATTAAAAGGCTAATTGCATCTGGGAATTTAATAAGAAAAAGAAGTATTTTTTTTCGAAAGAATAAATAAAAACCAAGCTTTATGCAATTAAGAAGATCCCTACCAGAATATCTAGTTTTTGATACTCATTCTTGATGAACTCAGCCAAAGCAGTTCCACTATCAGGCTCAGCTACATCCAGCTGATGGAATACCACATCAGATAAGCCAGGCAGGTCCTTGAGCTTCTCAACTGCTTCAGTGCCTCTCTTCACATCTCTAGCTGTTAGGATGACCATGACTCCATTGGAAGCCAACTGCCTACAGATCTCCAGCCCAATCCCTTTGTTACCTCCTGTCACAACTGCAATCCTGGAATCCATAAATGGAAATTAGGATAGAAATAACTTTCTGACTGACTACAAATCAAGAACATCAACAAGGTTGACAAGAACTTTACTTCTTGGGAGTTGGTTTGCCCAAAGACTTCCATTTCTTGTTGCAGATGAGTTCAGATAGATGCTTCCTTGAAGGAGAGAAGTGATATATGTGATATATATATATAGGGAGATTTTCTATAGGGAACCGGTTCCCTAAGTATTGTATAGGGAACCGGTATCTGGACCGTCCGATCCCATCGGACGGTGCAGATCAATTCGGGGGTCTTAAAACACCCCCCTCCACTATCCACGCGATCCAAGCCGCCAAGCCCCTCTCCCGTGCCCTTGACGTCGGGGCCGCCGACGACGACCAGCCCGCTCCGGCCTCCCTCAACCTCGCGCCGTCTCCCACGCCCTCCCTCGACCTCATGTCGTCCTCCCTCGCCCCGCCACGACCCGGCCTCCCTCAACCTCGCGCCGTCCACCTTCTTCCTCGAGCTTCCACTTCCCGCCCTCCCTCGAGCTCCCACGCCCCGGCCTCCCTCGACCTCCCACGCCCCACCCCCCTCCCTCGAGCTCACACGGCCGCAGCCACCTTCCATCACTATTGCTATACCATTATGCTGGCAATGTTAATATGTGGTGTGTGCCTCTTCCATCACTATTGTTGCCATCGTAGCTTAGCTGGTTGGTTTCATGTTTGATGGATCTTGTATTGTTTTGAGATCCATCCATCTTCATTGCCACCTCAGACCCTATTGCATCTTATGATCACAGAAACTACATCAGATTATAAGTTACTCGAGAAAATCTCTACCCTTTAAAGCGTTTAACCCATGGAAAAATTGAACAAGTGGTACATGAATCTTTGCATAATTGAATTGTCGAAGTTACATTTTGTATGATAATACAACAAAAATTCAAGAAAAGAAACGCAAAGAATTTGAAGAACTGATACAAGGAAAAATAAATCAGAAACAAAAGAATCA